>JAHWFO010103605.1:307177-339084 GCA_023313115.1 Rhysida immarginata
ACGAGGTTGATTCGTAGGTACAAGCTTATCGTTGAGTTTTGGGACACGTTGTATACACTGTCATATCAATGAATTATGACCAGCACCCTTTCAAGGCACACGCATGGTTCGCCCCAACAACGATTACACATTGCAAAATTTGCATAAGAGGGTGAGAAAGCTTTAAAGCTGGTGCATCAAATGGCAGGTGCACGAGCCTCAAGATGGGTAAACGTCCGGATTTAACCAACACCTCCTAGAAAGAAAGCCTGTGCACTGAAAATTCAAGCATTGTTACATGATCATGAGAAGTCATAATTTAGAGCTTATTATTATTGCTAGAAATCGCAGTCTATAGATATACATGGTCATCGAGCTTCGGCCATTTTCCATTGTTTCGAGAAGCTAAGGAAAACAGATCGCGCCAGGTGCCGCATAGATCGCATTAAGGCCGACCGTGATCTGCGATAGAGTTTTTCATTGAAACTGAAAATGAGAGTAAAGTTTTTATCTGCCGATAGGGCGGCGCTGCAGACGCAGTTGGGCCGATTGTACATGCAGCGCCACTTTTCAATAAAGTTCCCGCCCTACCCGGAGCTAGTGTCACGAGCGTCGTGCCAGATTTTCTATAAAACAAGGTGGTTTTATAATTCCGGTCGTTACAAAACGACAGAGTGAGTACCGACGAAGGGTACAAAAAGCCAGACAGCGGAAGTAGAAAGGAGAGCTATCGAAACAGCAAATGGAGAAAGGAGCTCAGGAGGGGCGGAGCCGGACTGGAAAAGAAAACGATGGAGGAGAGGCATCGACATGTGCGGGAGGAAAAGATTGGAGTTTGGAGAGGTTAGTGTGTACAGTTATTAGCTAGGCGCTCTCACAATTGTACACTACTGTTTATAAAAATCGCAACACCCTGATGGAATGGTCTAATCCATATGCAATTTGCAATATTTGCATACAATGGGTCAGAGTATAAATGATTAGATTTTCAGAGTATTGCTTGAAAGAACACCATGCCTCGACGACGACGAAGGGTACCATATCAACAGCTGACAGACTTTGAAAGAGGACGCATAATTGGTCTGCGTGAAGCGGGATGGTCGTATCGTGACATTGCTGCTCGTGTAGGACGTAATACAACGACAATTATGCGTGCATGGAGGCAGTGGAGCGAAGAGAATAGGGCACACCGAAGACCAGGCTCAGGAAGACCCAGCACGACGACACCGCGAGATGACAGACACCTCTATCGCATGTGTGTAGCAGATCGTACAGCCACTTCCACAGTGTTAGCACAACAGTGGGGTGCTACAGTAGGCAGGACAATGTCTGCTAGCACTGTACGACGCCGTTTGATTTCCAGAGGATTGATGGCACGAGTACCATTGTTGCGGATTCCTTTGACTCAAAACCACCGGCGCCTCAGGTTGCAATGGGCCCATCAACACCAACAGTGGCAAGCTGAATGGCAACAAGTTGTGTTTTTGGATGAGTCAAGGTTTAACTTGCAGCACCATGACGGCAGGATACGAGTCAGAAGACATCGTGGCGAGCACGACCTTCCAGAATGCACCTGCAGCGTCATTCAGGACAAACGCCAGGGGTGATGGTGTGGGGTGCAATCAGTTACCATGGCCGTTCCCGTCTGATCAGAATCCATGGCAATCTGAACAGTGACCGGTACATCAGGGAAGTTGTGCAACCTGAGGTCATCCCCTTCCTGCAGAACCTTCCAGGCGCTGTATTCCAACAGGACAATGCCCGACCGCATGTGGCCAGAAATGTCCTCGCCTTTTTCCAAGCACATCAGACGCCCTTGTTCCCCTGGCCTGCTCGTTCACCAGACATGTACCCAATCGAACATGTGTGGGACAGGGTTGCTCATCGATTGGCTCGTCAGACTCCTGCAGCAGCAACTGTGGATGAACTGTATACCCGTGTAGACAGAGCATGGCAGGACATTCCCCAGGCCCTTATTCAGAGCTTGTTTTACTCAATGTCACGACGTTTAGAGGCTGTAATTGCATCCCACGGTGGTTTCACCCGATACTAATGTGACAATAAAACGCATTGTATTGACCTGAAAATCTAATGGTTTCTTTTCTGACCCATGATATGCAAATGCTCCAAATTTAATGCAGATTGGGCTATTCCATCAGGGTGTTGCGATTTTTATAAACAGTAGTGTATCTTTACGTTCCCAAGTTAGAGTCGAACGGACATTGACGTAATAACTCGCCCTGCAAAGTGTAGCTCGTAAAATTAATGCTGTTATCGAATTGTAATGAAGTTCGTCTCTCCCTGCCATATCAAATATTCTGTCTCAAGTGCAAGGAATAGCGCGTTTGAGAGACACGTTAACAAAGGGAGAACTTTTCGTATGTGGTTATCCAGTCAAATGCATTACTGAATTTCCCTTTGTGGCTTAGCGTCTTATTCTAGTAATAGATATAGAACAGTGCGAAGACACAATTTCCCGAGATGAGTTTAGTTTCTTCCTATTTACTTGCCTCATATTTCGATAATGGAATTGGAAGTTTGCGAAGAAATTAATCTACACAGATGTAATTAATTTCTTTTACGACTACTTAAACTGTGGATTAAAATAGACCAGCCTATTGCATATTGAGGACTGAGTCCCTATTTGCTAACTTATTTAACTAAGTTGATTATATTGATTAATTGTAACGGAAGTAGCCTACCTCTTACGGTAGCCTGATATTTGATTTAAATTACGTCAATAAAAATTGTCTATTCTTCTAAGATAAGAAGTCTCTATTTTTAGCTTGTCATTAAATATTATTTATTGAAGCTGGATTTGGATTAAGCTACTTGCTTAAATGGAACTTTATTCTAGTACTCCTAAGAAGATAGACTTTGTGTCTGAATAATTAGGTCCTGTGGGAATATTTGACTAATTATTATTATTTAAATTTTTCATGTGGAGTCCTTGGAAAGCTGTGTGCCGTCTCCAATTATACACTCCCATCTAGAACCAGAAAGTGGACTGCTCCCGTGGAGTTGGTTTCTCACGGAGCTTATCAACTAAGGAAACTGAAGAAAACGACTTAGAAGTGTTTCGTTTGCTAATACATTTGTGTAGGAAGAACGTCTATGTACACGTTAAATATTGATATTATTATTTTGTAGTCAAAGTGGACTAAGCTAGTAATAGCTACTCTTATTAAGATCGCTATGTGTATGTCAGTCAATTTGTTAACTTAATAAAAGGTTTTATTAAGAAATTGGCTTGTCTAATTTGTCTCCGGTACTTATATAAACACTTAATTGCTTCCACTGATGTTTAACCGTGACAGCTAGAAACTTTAGCTTCATTTTAACAATGGAGCTCGATGACCATGAATATCTATAAACCGTGGTAGAAATACGATTAACAATGTTTTTTTATAATGATGTAACTATGTATGAATTTTCAGTGCACAGGCTTTCTCTATAGGAGGTGTTGATTTAACGTACATCCAAAAAGGGATGATATTAGACTATCGTAGCAATGGTGGCACCATCTCCGAAACGTTGCGATGTGTGAACTGTTCACGGTCCGCTGTATTGAAGGTGTACAAAGAGTAGACATCAGGGAGAGAAATCGCGTCTCAACGCCATCACTGTAAAGGGTCACGAGCCATCGACCAACGGGTTGAGCGGCGCCTACGACGACTCGTAAAAGGTGACAGGTGAGCCACAGTCCATCAACTGACCACCAGACAGACGTGTATCCGACATTACCGTTGAACGCACCCTGCTGCGGATGGGCCTGAACAGACAACGCATGATTGCTGCACCCATGTTGACCAGGGGTTATCGTCAACGACGCCTCTACTTTGCACGTGAGCACCGCCATTGGACCATAGACGAATGGGCTAAGGTCGCCTTCCGACGAGTTAAGGTTTTTGCTCCATAAGATTGACGGGCGATGGTGAGTGCGTCGTGAACGCCATAAAAAGAGACTGCAGGAGGCTATTGTGGGCCGAAACAGGCTGATGAGGGTAGCGTGCTTGTACGGGGGATCTTCTGTTGGAAGCAGTTAGGTCCACTGATTTGTCTAGAGGGCAATTTGTATGCAGTGGCTATCTGTCAATCGTAGCGGACCAGGTGCACCCGTACATGCTCACGATGTCCCCCCAATGTAATGGTGTGTTCCAGCAGGCCAAAGCACCCTGGCACAAGGCACGTCTCCTTCTGGATTGGTTCGAGGAACACTCTACTGACTTTCGAGTGCTCCCTTGGCCCGCTAATTCGCCGGACATCAATCCAATCGAACATCTGTGGGATCACCTTGATCGCCATACACGGCAGCTGGACCCTCTACCTATGACTCTCGAAGCTCTGTGGACAGCGGAATGGACTGCCATATCAACGGGCACATAGCGCGCATTTCTTGCGTCCAGGCCACGACGCTTAGCAGCAGTTATAGCGGCGAAGGGTGACTACTCCCATTACTAAGCGGGTGGTCATAATTCGGTGATATGACAGGGTATATACCAAACTCAACTCCAAGCCTTCACGTAACTCATCTAACGAGACTGTTCGGGAAAACTCAGATTTTTTATGTAAAAATGGATATAATTTTATTTGTAATTAATTAATTCTATTTTTTCTATTCTTTAAGTTGTTTTTTTACTGTTTTGCAGACAGTGATTGTTGAGTATGTATTGTTTTAATAAATGTTAATTATAAAATCTCCACGTGATTATCACTGTCTGCAGCTAGTTGTCCCTCGCGAATAATTTTCGTGATCACGAGGATGTGTGTCCCACTATTGTTGATGTTCTTTCCGTGGTTACTGTTTTTTTTTTATTTCATACAGACCACTTCCAGCTTCTGGCTTGACCAGTCGTCCCTCCTTCTGGTCCTCCACGTCCTTACTAGCCTGCAGCATGACGTCCAACTTCCATTTTTCATTTTCATTCCAATGCTCTGCAAATTACTCCTACCCTGCTGTTCGATGTTTAGTTTCTTATTGAATTTCTCACTTTCTCGCGGCAGCCATGATTCTTTACCGAGCAGCATTGTTTTGCGGGTTTACCCATAAGGTAATAATGAAATTTCTTTTAATGCTATTTCAACAATAACGCGCATAAGGGACGCCATGCTGAACATTTTCAATCTTATTCCCCATTAATAATTAATTATTATTTCACAGTCTTTCTTTAGACATTAAATGGAAATTTTGAAATTTCTTTTCCTTATTCTTTATAAGGAATTGGTCTGTCTCAATTTTTTTTTATATTTAATCTCAATTCGCTCAATGTGGCGATTAATATTTTTCGTTACAGTGTTTTGCTGTATTTAACGTACATTTAAGTATTTCTTTATTTTATTCCGAGAAATTTTTTCTTTTGTAATTGAGACCGCAATACCTATTCCTCAATTAAATCGTATTGTATAGAATATTCTTTTGTACAGAATTTTTGTATTTTATAAATAAACTAGCTGTTTACCCGGCGTTGCTCGGGCTGTTTTTTATGAAATGTTGCAATTTCTGTGTGTGAATATTCAGAAAAAAAACACATGTAAAAAGCTCAGAATTTATATAGAAAAAATACATGTTTTAGGTTCTACTAAATGGCCGTATTTGGAGACGCTAATCAATGTTTGTATTGGGAGCTTTTTAAAAGAAATCTTTTTGATTTTTCAACATGAAATTTTTCTATAAAAAATGAAAGCTTTTTTCGTTGCTCGAGCTCAAATTCGAAGAAATTTTGATTCATCTGAAAGTTAATACACAGCTAAAATGAGCACATGAAAAACGTTTAGGATTAATAAACCATTAAGAAATGACATAACCAAGTACCGAAAGACTAAACTAAACCATTCGCGAAACCATACTTTTCAACTGTGCTATATTGACATTGAAAGTTTCTAATGGACCATAATGATACCATTAAACCACGTACCTTTGAACAAATTTGAACTATCATTAACTTTATGTTGTATTCATTATTACACATCATTCCAAATTGTTTGATATATTGCATGCCATATCTTAGCATTGAAAGTTCCAATGAACCATAATGGTTTCACTAAACCAGGTACCTTTAATCCTATTTTCACTCACGATAACTTAAAGTTTATTCATTCATGACACATTATACCAAGTTATTTGATATATTACATGCGATTTTTTAGCATTGAAAGTTCCAATGAGCCATAATTGTTCACCTAACCAGGTGCCTTTGATCCTATTTCGACTATCAATAATTTGACGTTACATTCATTCATGACACGTCATTCCAAATTGTTTGATATATTACATTCCATATCTTAGAATTGAGAGTTCCATTAAACCATAATGTTTCCACTAAACCAGGCATCTTTGATCCTATTTCGACTGTTCATAATTTGACGTTATATTCAATTATCACACCTCATTCCAAGTTATTTGATAATATTGCATGCCATATTGTAGCTTTGAAAGTTCCAATGAACCATCATGGTTCCACTAAACCAGGTGCTTTGGAACCAATTTCTACTATCATTAATTTAAGGTTGTAGTCATTTATTCCGCATCATTCCAAGTTGTTTCATATATTAAATGCCGTATCTTAGCATTAAAAGTTTCCAACGGGCCACAATGATACCATTAAACCACGTACCTTTGAATTAATTTGAATTATCATTAATTTTACGTTGTATTCATCTTTACACATCATTTCAAGTTGGAAATGACCATAGCAGTTGAAAAGGACGTTAATACCAAACAAATCAAACCAACTAACCAATCAAGTTGTTTGATATAGTACATGCAATATTTTAGAATTGAAAGTTCCAATGAACCATAATGGTTCCACTAAACCAGGTGCCTTTGATCCAAATTCGACTATCATTAACTTTACACATTATTCACGCCACATCATTCCAAGTTGTTGATATACAGGGCGGCGAACATAACTTCCTGATTTCAAAAGGCAAAAAAACCCATTTTGTTTTATATCTTTCATTTATAATTTAGGTACATATTTAAAGTTTTGTTTTAGACAGTCTTGAAAATCATATGAGGTAGAAGACGCTCTCCCTGGTCCATACACTGAATAAGCCGATTTCTGGCGTTGCTCATTGCATGGGGTATCGGCAGTTTCTGCCCGGTTGTTGGCTTTCAGGTCTTGCAGGGTCCTTGGACGGTTAACATAACCGCGGCATTTCAAAAAAAAACATAAAAAGCGCAAGGGGTCAAATAGGGGGAGCGGTTTGGCCATTCCAAATCACCCATTAATGAGATGAGGTACTCCGGGAAGTGTTCCATCAAAATAGCCATTGATGCGTTTGAAGTGTGAGCCGTTGCTACGTCCAGTTGGAACCAAGTGACCCCTAAGTTCAATTCATGAAGTCATGTAAAAAATTTCCTCCAACATGTTCACATACTGGTCTGAATTCACTGTCACTGTTACCTCATTTTCTTCGACAAACCAGGACCATTAACCCCAGCTGAGGAAATTGCACACACCACTGTGACTTTAGATAAATGCAAAGGCGTTTGATGCAATTCTCGGGGGTTGTTGTCGGTCCAGTAGCGCATGTTAAGTTAAAATGGGCTTCATCACTGAAAAAAACAATTGTGTCCTCAGGAATGTTTTTGAGAAGTACCTCACATGATTTCCCCCGGAAATTGAAGTCGCATTCGGAGAGTTTCTGCACTATCGCCAGCTTGTAACGATGGTAATGGAGGTCATCGTGAAGAATTGACCTCACTGAACGATCGGAAAGTCCAAGGGCAAACGCATGTTTGCGCGCAGAATGCCATGGGGATCGCAAGATTGAAGCTCTCACTGCCTCACGTGTGATCTGATTGGCCAAGGGGATCCAGATCTTCGGCTTGTCGTACTCGATGTTTGTCTGAACGTAGTGACCCATGTAGCAACTTATTTTCCGTCCTGAACACGGCCCAACGGGGTATACTGAACCACCGTCGAAAGGCGCGCTGGGTTGCCATCACAGATGAACCGTTCGAAAAACAGGCCTCTGCAGCAAACGCTCGCACTTCTCTGTTCCGACGCATCATGGTGACTGAACTGGAAGAGAACAAAACTTTAGAACTACGCGTGTGGAATAAGACTACTCCTGTCCCGCTGCAGCCGCTACAGCCTGAATTGTGCACATTTCAAAAAAGAAGGTTACATTGCCCCACCGTGTATTACATGCACCAGGTGCCTTTTAACCAATTTTAACTATCAAGTATTTTGCGTTATATTAATTTATAACATATCATTCCAAGGTGTTTGATATATTACATGCCATATTTTAGCACTGAAAGTTACAATGAACCATTATGGTTCCACTAAACCAGGCGCCTTTGATCCTATATCGACTATCAATAATCTGACTTTATATTCATTCCTGATAGATCATTCCAAGTTGTTTGATATAAAACATGCCATATCTTAGCATTTAAAGTTCCAGTGAACCATAATGGTACCATTAAAGCAGGTGCCTTCGAACCAATTCGACTAACATTAATTTTATGTTGTAGTCATTCATTACACACCATTCCAAGTTGTTTCATATATAACATGCCATATCTCAGAATTGAATATCCCAATGAACCATAATGGTTCCACTAAACCAGGTGCCTTTAAAACAGTTTCAACTATCAATAATTTTACGTTGTATTCATTTATGACACGTCATTCCATGTTGTTTGATATATAACATGTCTTATCTTAGTATTCAAACTTACAATGAACCATAATGATACCATTAAACCACGTAGCATTGAACCAACTTGGATTATCATTACGATATATAAACTCAAGACGCATCATTCGAAGTGTTTTGATATATTACATGCCACATATTAGCATAGAAAGTTTCAGTGAAACACAATGGTTCCACTAAATCCCAGGTGCTTTTCAACCAATTTAGACTATCAATAACTTTAATTTATATTCATTCATGACACGTATTCCAAGTTGTTTGATATACAGGGTGCCGAAAAGTCTGGTAACATGGCAGATATCTTGGAAATTAAGCGTTGTACGAAAAAATGTCCGTCATCAATAGTGAGTTATTTCGTGGGGGAAATTCTTTAGTTGGGGGGGGGGATACTTTGAAATCCTAAATAGTTTCCCCTATTTTTAATCTTATATTCAGATTGTACACAATTTTCAAGAAATGTTTTATTCTTGGTGTTTTTTTAATTGATCCAACCGTTTAGGAGACAGAGGCTCTGAAAGTGTAAAACTTACAAAGTTTTGAACCCAATTTTATCGATGAAGTCAAAGAGATAGGGAGCGTGTCTTACAAACATTCCTATTCTAATTTTTCACGTGTTTAAGAATCCGAAGTCAGAATTTCAAAAATACAATATTTATCAATAAATACTTACAGACTCTGCCTCCATAGGACTCCTGCCCCCAAGACTCTGCTTGTGCACTAAAAATTTTGAATTTCTGAAATTTGATTTCGGATTCTTAAGGACCTTCAAAAAGTAGAATAGGAATGTCTTCAAGACCCACTCTCTATCTCTTTGTCTTCATTGATAAAATTGGGTTCAGAACTTTAAAAGTTCCAATACGCAGAATGATTATACACAGTAGGAAAGTTCGGACCAAAAATCGATAACTTTTTTGTTACTAAAGAAAGAGTGTTAAAATCTTGCACAAACATAAAATAGTATATGATGCTTCTAATGAATTGCTTTTTATTAGAATTTTTCGTAATACAAAATTTTTATAAAATAAATAAAAATCTACGAACTGGGTACTGCTCTAACCAGCCCTAAGGACATGTAAATAGCGTTAATGCTTCCATGTCCACAGTGGCGCAATTGGTTGGCGCGTCTGCACGGTGAGCAGGTTCCTGGTTCGAACCAAGGCTGTGGAATTTTCTTTCCTATTTTCATCAACAATAAGTGTTCTAATTCACTCCCTCTGGCATGAATGCAGGCTTCACAACGTCGCCGCATGGACTGACGTAAAAAGTTCAAAAGTTCCTGCTTCTTCGCGAATCTGGTCCGCAGCTATGGCGATTCGGGCTACCAGCTCTTCATCGGATTCCACTGGTGTCTCGTTTACCAATATCTTTAAGTGTCTCCGCAGATTCCAAACAACTGTTTTCTGCAGGTAGGATTGCAATTTTTTTATCTCAAAAACAATGCCCCAGAGAAAAAATGAAAGAGGTAAATGTTGCTTAGATTTTATCCCTTTATCACCCTCACCTAGAAGCCGAGAGAAATATACCTGCCAAATTTCAAGTTTGTAGGCTTCATAGTTCTGGAGATTTCGTAATGAACGAATGAATGAGTGAGTGTATACATTTTTCGCTCTTTCTTTTATATAATAGTGTTTTCCCCTGCAAAAATCCTCGTCGTCCTCGGCCGGGATCGAAGCCTACGGACATCAGAGCAACACCACCTAGACAGAAGGCCTGATAACGGAAACGTCATACACTGTTACATCATCATTAGTCGACCATTGTTTATCCTATTTCTACCAATAATAAATTTGGTCGACTAATGATGATGTAACAATGTATGTCGTTTCCATTATCAGGCGATCTTCAGAGGAGATCATGAATGCCACTGAGCATGGATGAAAAAAACCAGGATGGAAAACTCCCTATCTTTACGCGGTCAACTTCGATTTTTTGGCGCCATCTGGTGTCTTGCACGTTTTCTCGCAGTCGCTCCCATAGAGATTGTGTAGGAATTAAGTTTTTAAGAAGAATTTTTTTAGTATTTGATTAACAAGAACTTTTTAATCCATTTTAGCTTGGAAGTAAGTTTAAATATGTCAAATAGGAAACAATTTTCATAATAAAATCAAAATTATTTTTATCACAGAATTTATAAAAAATAAAAGTTGTCATCCATGTACACGGTATCATCTCAAGAACAAGCATTACCGTATAGAAACTAACTTTAATGATAACATGTATAATTTGAAATATTTTTGAAACATAAAACATTTTAAAACTTTTTGAGACATTTTAATTGTCTTAAGTGGACAATTTACTTTTTTTAAAATTTGGAGGTCAGTGTTTTCAAAAATGCTAGGATGTAGATGCTTAAGATGAATCAAGTGTTTATTGCAGTGTTTGCAAAGTACGTCTGATTACTTCATTAACATAATAAAATGAGTCGATTGATAACTGGGATTTCATTGAAAGATTAAAAAAATCAAGGCATGCAAATTTGTTTGATATTATCACAAATTTATTGATCACTATATACAGCATTCACCAAATGATGCCTTAGCCTTATGTTTACCTTTTTTCACTATTCATAAATTGTGAACTTTCAAAATGCTTGGCACATATTACGTAGCCATTACTGTTTAATTCCCCTTCACGACCTCGTAAATCCTCTCTTCGAGAGTTTTGGATCCATTTAGAACATCTAATTTAATTATAAAGGCATTGCAATACCATCAACGTTTATGAGTTGTCAAATGAGCAGAATTATTATTTTTTTTTCGACTTTAAAACAAAACGAAAAACTTATGCCTGCCTAATAACTACGGTATTCACCTTTGTACATCTTTATGGAATCGAAAAAACGATAGGTTTGGATTATTTTTCCGGGAATTTGAGCAATTAAATGCCGAGCAGTATTGCGTACCAGAAGACGGCATTATTTACATCTAGTTTCAACGTGCACGCCGTCCGAGGGCGCCACTGAAATTTTCCTGACATGCGACGCATAGGAGTTTTCCATCCTGGTTTTTTTCATCCATGCACTGAGCCATCGAGGCCAATAAGGAAAAGTAAAGTTGTCTGCTAGACAAAGAGTAATGCCCACGCAAATAGCCAGAGAGCGCCAGTGAAAAAAAATGCCCTATTGTTGCAGAAACTTTACTCTGCATTGTAGGACATGACATACATTGGGCGAGGTCAAAAATGCAAATAATCATTGCTTTGCCATCTCTTGGTGAAGCAATGATTATTGCTCGATTGTTAACGTATTGTTGACTGTCGTAGTAACAATGGCTTTCTTCACTAACTCAACTGGGTGTTAGCATTTTGGACCTCTCCCATTGTTGGTCCGCGCATATCGCAGGCTCATGTCAGACAGACAGATCAAGCAAAAGATTATTTTTACCCTTTCCCCTTTGAGCCAACCTGACGCTCGGCACATGTAAACCTTACTCTGAACCTAACGAACATCTGGTGCAAGTATGAGCTCAAAAGGATAAGTGGTTCAAAAGTTTTGAGAACATTTACAGACGCACCCTGAATTTTTATACAGACCTTTCCATTGAAACCGAAACTGAAGTAACTGCGCAGAAGCAGGACAGCAAAAAACTTGCGTTTCCTACCTTGAAATGTGCAAAACCCACCTAGTGACATGAAAAACAGGAAAAAAGTGTAGTGCATTTTGTGTGTGTCATGAAAAACAGGAAAGAGCACGAAAGCGGGATGTTCACCTCACCCGTGCTACCATGAATCGTATGCCTACTGCTGAAAATAAAACCCATCATAACATCTGCATTCATATAACACTCCGATATCGTTCATTACACAGGTAGATTTCAATGTCAGTTTAAACGATATACAGAATTCAATTATTTTTATACCTGTTGGCTCTTTAACGATAACTAAAACCTATTATTGCTCTCTGCTAAAACTCCGAACTATCTATCGCTACATTTCAAGCTCTAGGGTAGCGCCATCTTGCAACGCACTAAACGACTCTGCTCCTAATCCAGGGTCATTTGGTGCGCGCACGAAACGCCCGGTAGTGCGCGCACTGGCGATGACAAACACGACCAGGTTCCATGATGAACACGTTAGTGCGTTTAGTGGACACACAAAGGCGTTTAGTGCGCGATGTCGAACGCGCCCAATACTACACATCAGGAGGAAAAAGGAATTTTTTTCGTTAGTCCAGTTTCGGTTTCAAGGAAAAGATAAACAATCTCTGACGCCATCTCTTGAGTAAACAAACAAACATAAACCAAGATATATGATTTTTACCCCTTTCCCCCCTATTTTAGGGACTTGTAAACCTTACTCTGGACCTAAGGAATATATGTTGCAAATATTAGCTCAATCGGATAAGTGGTTCAAAAGTTTTTAGAACATTTACAGACGCACCCTGAGGCTGAATTTTTATATATAAAGATTACTTAACTCATTGGTTTGCTGGCCTACACGAGGGTATTTACAAAGTTTGTCTTGTTCCTTTAAACTTCATAATTGCAAAGTTATTTACTTCGCGGGATGAGAGGGGTTCTAAACGCAATGTTTTTTTGTTAAATGACTTTAGCTTTATAATCACAAAAGGATATTTTTTGGGCTTGTTCTTACCTTACGTGAAGACAGTAACCACATTGTTTTTTTACTACTTGATATGCATTTTTTTTACATTTATTAACGTATTGTACGTTTAATATAATTTTAAGTATGGTATACCAAAATGCAAAATATATTTTTTGTCTTCTTTTGCTAAAAAAGCAAAACATGCTGTGTGCGCACACGAAAATGAAAGGAAATAACAAAGGCATAAATGTTTATTTGTTTGTTGTAACTTATACAATTTTTTTTTTTGAATCTGTATATGTAACGTCAGTACCCAAGGGCTTGAGCGGCTACTGGGTGCGTCGGCAGGTGGCGGATAGCCGAATATCCTGAGCTGCTTACTTAGGACATCCCCGAATACCAAATAAGGGGACGCAGACCAACTCCCGAACCCAAGGTGTTATGCGACCCGTGCTGAAGGGTGGATGGCACTTCGGTTATAGTGTCTCTAACGGAGCCTCCTGTCTACCTGGCGACACTCAGGAGCAAGTAGCCTTATCCCGGCATGCAGGCACTCCCGGGACGGACCGTCTATCCTGCATCTATTACTTCAGTTTATGGATAGTAATAAAACACCCCCCTTACGTGGAGACCCTGCGGGGAAAAAGGATCCCACAAGTGACACTGCTGAGGTTGTAATGACCTCAGTCGTGTCACCTGACTTTGATAAATTTGCCACTCCCAAACCTGAGGCGCCACCTACTGCAGAGCGGGAGACCTCGGGTGAGGGTAGTGCCAAATTCTTATCTAAATCTCTTTCTAGAGCGGCTAAACGCCGGCAATCTAGGAAGAAAAAGTTGGAGGGCACTAGGGCAGTACCGCCTAAGACCGGCCCTCTGTCATCTGATAGGGAGGTGCATACCCCGACCAAAAGACCCAGGTCCAAGGGTAACACTCCTTCATCAGATGACAAGAAGCTTCACAAAAAACCCAAACCTGGGAACTTCAGTGAAGCTCTCACAACAACAAAAATGGCAGTAGTTCTGGAAGGCTATCCAGACAAGCAGCTCAATGAGCAGCAGTTGGAGGCCTTCCAAGAGCTACTGATGAACCATATGGGGGACATGCTGTCTGGCACTGGACCCCAATTCAAATACTGTCGTCTGGAGGCCGGAGCTATTATTTTACTCTGTGCCGACCAGAACACAGTTGACTGGCTGACTTCCACAGTCAAGCGTATTACCCCCTGGGATGGACAGGTTCTCTTGGTTGGTGAGGCGAAGACAATCGTCAAAACCACCAAGATTATCTTGAAACTCCCAGCGATGTTCAAGAAGTATTCTGGCATGGATATCCTGAAAAGGATTGACATTCAGAATAAGGACATAATGTCCACACAATGGAATATCCTTAACCTCAAACTTGAGGAGCAACCATTGTGCTATCTATCCCTGAACTGGACGCGAAGATTTTGAGTAACAGAAAATGGCTTTTGTACATTGGACTGTCTCAAATCCAAGCTAAAGTTCTAGGGAAACCCCCAGATAAAACGTTATCTAATGCTGAAGTGCTTGCAAGCAAATCTTCAGCATAAGAAATTGGCTGTTGCCAACCTCAGCAATACTTTCTTAGCTGAGGACATACAAATCGCTCTGATTCAGGAGCCCTGGATCTTTAATGGCGGAATCAGAGGTTTGTCCAACTGTGGAGGTAAATTAATTTATGATTTTAATTGTTCTTCTCCCCGTGCATGTCTGTTGATCAAAAGCAGCATTAACGCACTTCCTATGTATCACTTATGTTCTAGAGATCTAGCAGTGGCGAAAATTACCCTTTGTCTGGACGGTTTGGATCGTGACATAATATTTGTCTCGGCCTACCTTCCATACGAGGAAACCTCTCCCATCAATGATGACATCAGGAAAATATGGGAAACTTCGACTTCTCACAAGGTAGCGATCATCTTTGGATGTGATACCAATGCTCATCATACCTTGTGGGGCAGCACCGACACCAATCTCAGAGGTAAACTCCTTTTCGATTTTATCCTAGAGAATAATTTAGATTTATTTAACCAGGGTAATAGACCAACCTTCATTACTGCGGTAAGAAGGGAGGTTATTGATGTTACCTTTGGCTCTTCCATTTTGAGGAAATGGATTAGAAGATGGTATGTAGATGAGAAACCATCTATGGCTGACCATCAGCATATCCGATTTTCTTTTATCACTAGTATAGACTGGGATAGAACGTTTAGGGATACTAAACGGACTAATTGGATTCAATATCGCGAGGACGTTCGTTCTGCGATTTCCGGTCTTCAGACTAGAATCAATGATACTGTTGACCTAGAACTGTGCGTAAATGGGTTACAGCAGGCCCTGGTACAATCGTATCATAATAACTGTCCTTTGTTGAGGAAGAAATGTAAATCCCACAATGTCTGGTGGAACCACGATCTCTCTCAACAGAGACAAAGAATAAAAAAGCTTTTTAAGAAAGCTAAGAAGACCAACTAGTGGCAAGTGTACAAAAATGCCCTCGCTGATTATAACAAAGCCGTTCGATCTGCCAAACGTACATCTTGGAGGAAGTTCTGTGAATCAGTCCAAAAGACTGTGGAAGGAGCTAGACTCTATAAACTCTTGAGAAATGACAAACCTAATATGGTTGCTACTCTCAAGAAATCAAATGATGAATTCACCAGGAACAGTAAAGAAGTCCTTGAGACTCTGATTACGACTCACTTCCCAGGCGCTGAGATCGACAAACGCACCATTTTAGATCTTGTACAAATGGCTCTGTACAAAGTTCAATCATGGTGTTCAGAGCGGAATTTAAGAGTCAATCCCTCAAAGACCACTCTAGTTCCCTTTACAGGTCGTAGAGAAACCATTTCCAATGATCTCATACCAACTCTGTTTGGCGAGAAAATCATTGTCAGGAATGAAGTCAAATACCTAGGGGTTATCCTCGATAGTAAGTTGACTTGGAACCAACATCTAGATTATAAAATTAATCAGGTTGGACTTTACCGTTGTCGTCGAGCCCTTGGTAAATCATGGGGTCTTACTCCCAAGATGATTTACTGGCTATATGTCACGGCGATCAGACATACTGCGCACTAATTTGGTGGCGTAAGTCTGAGCAACTGACCGTTAGAACCAAACTGGCCTCTCTTCAAAGATTGGCACGTTTGAGTATAACGGGTGCTGTCTCTACTACACCAACCAAGGCTTTAGAAATTATTCTATCTCTGACTCCACTTGATATTTTCATCAAAGGTGTAGCCAGGAAAAATTCATACAGACTGAGTAATCAAGGACTATTGGTGGACTTTCCTGGGGCGAAGTCTCACACTTTCATTAGCCAGTTTTTTACCAGTCACATTCTTCAGATGCCTTCCGATATTGCAACTAATCAGGCCCTTCCTGAGCCCTCGAGCGAGGTCATTATTGACCCCGTGGTAGAGCCAGATGGGTCTTTGCAATTTCCCAAGGGTGCCATCATTTGGTATACTGATGGCTCTCGTCATCACGGCCTTTCGGGCCTGGGCGTTTATTGTGGCAGTCCCAAAACCCTTCGTTTTCGTCGACTGGGTTCTTGGGTCACTGTCTTCCAGGCTGAATTACTGGCCATTATTTACTGTCTGCAGATGTGCATGGATAAACTCTATGTACATCGCCGTATTTTTATACTTAGTGACAGCTAAGCGGCCCTTAAAGCTATTAAATCATATAGGGTTAATTCCAAACTTATATTGGAATGTCGACAGCTCCTACAGGACCTTTCTTTACACAACAGTGTCACCTTGAAATGGGTTCCTGGACACAAAGGTGTTGTCGGTAATGAGGTTGCTGATACCTTAGCCAAACAGGGTGCCAAGTCTACTTTTACTGGCCCTGAACCCTTCTGCGGGATTTCTAGACAAACTGCAGGTAGGGAGATAAATATTATCTCTCATCAAGAAATGATGGATAGGTGGGATCTTACCACTGATCAAATACATGCCAGACTCATGATTAAGAGATCCTCTCTTAGTCTAACATCAGGCATTCTACAACTCAATAGAAATAAAATACGGATTATCATTGGCTTTCTTACTGGTCATGACTTACTCCGTAAACATTTACATAGAATAGGAATCCTTCGGGAAGAGCCACTATGCTCGAAATGTGGTTTGGCAGAAGAAACAGCCTACCACATTCTTTTTGATTGTGTCGCTTTGACACATTTTCGTCACTTCACGGTTGGTTTAACCCTTCTTGAAGATATTCACTTGGACCCCGTGGGCAGCTTGACTCGCTTTTTAAGTCTGTCTGGCTACCTTTAGGTGATCTTAGTACTCCTTTGGGTATGGCGCAATATTCCTTAGAGGGATAAGCGCCTTTGCGGTCAACTGCTTGCTGTTGACTGACAGTCCACTTATAAGATAAGATAAGATAACGTCAGTACCTAAACTTCCGTCTGTGCAAATGACCGTCATTTTTTTTTGTGTTCAAGAAAATTACAGGGGGCTTTGTTCGGGAAAACTCAGATTTTTTATGTAAAAATGGATACAATTTTATTTGTAATGCAATGGGTAATTCTATTTTTTCTATTCTTTAAGTTTTTTTTACTGTTTTGCAGACAGTGATTGTTGAGTATATATTGTTTTAATAAATGTTAATTAAAAAAATCTCCACGTGGTCCATTTATCATTTTCATTCCAATGCTCTGCAAATTACTCCTACCCTGCCGTTCGATGTTTAGTTTCTTAAGGAATTTCTCACTTTCTCGCGGCAGCCATGATTCTTTACCGAGCAGCATTGTTTTGCGGGTTTACCCATAAGGTAATAATGAAATTTCTTTTAATGCTATTTCAACCAATGACGTATATTAAAGATAGACTCCGAATTCTATTGTTAACAACGGCAAAAAGTGAAGCAAATTGAGCCATGATAGTTCTGGGCAGGAGTGAGCCGTGGAGTAATTAGCTGTCTGGCTGATTTGTTTTTGAAGATTTTGGGCCCGAGGAATTATTAATTCAAAACCATTATTCAAAGTTGTTCTGCGTACAAATGTACAAACAGAAAGAAAAAGGATCAGAAATCATTTTCCACAAAAATAAATCAAAAATTCGTAACTAAAATGAAAATACGTTACTGAAAAACAATCGAAACGAAATTGAAATTGAAACCATGATCAAAAAATTGTTTATAAAATATAATAAAATATTTCAAATACAAAGTAAACGAAAAGATAAACTTATCACTCCGTGAACGGGGTGTGAAAGAATTATTAATCAGCTACTCTCGTGTTTAGCCATGTGTTTTGCATCATCTTCACTCACTTTCAGCCATGGCA
Organism: Rhysida immarginata; assembly: GCA_023313115.1. Classification (NCBI taxonomy): domain Eukaryota; kingdom Metazoa; phylum Arthropoda; class Chilopoda; order Scolopendromorpha; family Scolopendridae; genus Rhysida; species Rhysida immarginata. The sequence goes on from JAHWFO010103605.1 coordinate 325,694, forward strand.
GTTCTGGACATGGAGCTTCCCAATTTGCTTCAAGTTACAACAATAGGATTCGGAGTCTATCATTGATTTCAACAATAACGCGCATAAGGGACGCCATGCTGAACATTTTCAATCTTATTCCCCATTAATAATTAATAATTATTTCGCGGTCTTTCTTTAGACATTAAATGAGAATTTTGAAATTTCTTTTCCTTATTCTTTATAAGGAATTGGTCTGTCTCAATTTTTTTTATATTTATTCTCAATTCGCTCAATGTGAGAACTGCCTGAATACGTGTTGGCATGGATTCAATAAGGTGTTGAAACCGTTGCGGAGGAACAGCAGCCCAGGCTGACATCACAGCGTCCTGTAATTGGTGCAGGTTGAATGTAATGGGAAGACTTCGGATGGTTCTCTCCACTTCATCCCATAAATGCTCGATCGGGTTGAGATCGGGCGACCGAGCTGGCCACTGAAGCCGGTGGAAGTCCGCGTCATGTTCCTCGAACCATTCGAGCACGGTGACAGGGAGCATTGTCCTGCTGAAACTGTCCATCACCACTAGGGATCACAGTCATCATGAACGGGTGCACCTGATCGGCAACAATGTTCATGTACTGTGTCGCATTCAGGGATGTGTCTACGGATATCAGAGGACCCAGTGTGCCCCAAGAGAAGACACCCCAGAGCAGCACACAGTACTCCTCCTCCACCCGCCTGTACGGTTGTCTGCTCACAGGATGGGCCCATGGCCTCGTGCTGTCTGCGCCAAATACGCAGTCTGCCGTCTGCATGAAGTAGGAACCGCCTTCGTCGGACCAGGCGACCTTCTTCCACTCATCCAGTGTCCAGTGGCGATGCCTGTATGCCCATAGCAGGCGCGCTTTCCTATTTTGTTTTTCTCTCATTGAACTGCACTGCAATTTGTTGGGCTGTTCTCGTCCTGTTGCTGTGGATGATTCGTGCCAGTCGCCGTTGGCCTCGTTCATCCACGGCCCTGTTTCGTCCGGAGATGTTTGTTGGAGGTTGTTTTTTGGCGTAACTGCCATTCACGGAGTATCCTTGACACTGTTGCACGGGAAAACCCGAGGAGGTTCGCGGTTTGCGAAATGCTCAACTGCGCCCGTCGAGCTCCAACGATCATGCCTCGTTCAAATTCGGTCAAATTCTTGGATTTGGCCATATTCAGTCCACTTCTGCTGCTGACTGCAACTTGTGATCCAATGCATCCCTTTTATACACCGCTTCGGCCTGTTCCATTGTTTGTGTGTCACTGTGAGGGCGATTCATTTTCCGTAAGAGGTGTCTCTAATAAATTGGTTGTTCAGTGTAAATACGGTACATTACATTTTGGATACGCGAATGAGGAGCGCTAATGATGTGCTTATTATGAAGCTTCTGTATCCGCATACTACCTATAAGTCCATTGAAAATTCAAGTCTGTCCAATGTATTTTTTATTAAGAGATATGATAAATTTTCTTAGAAAGTCTATATCAGAGATCCCTAATCTAACGAGATGCAACAATCCGTATATGCGAAATTGTTCGCGCAGCTTTCTTCTGCGCAGGTTAGTTGCGAGGCTTTTGCCAGATGGCACTGTAGGTCTTCATGATATCTGACGTAATCAAAACGTCTTCAAGAGTACTGGAAGCAGACGACAACGGCGACAAGGCAGAGATTTTAAATATTTCGATGTTTAAAATACGACATGTCTCTTAAATACGGAAAATTATTTAAATTAAATCAAAAATTAAAGAAATTAAGAAAGAAATCAAAAAGAGTTCTCTTCTATTTAATTAATAAAAGAAGTATTGTTAGTCGGCCATGGTTAGCTACGACACTTGCGAATGCTCTCTTGCCATTTGAGCGTTTGTTACGAGAGGGAACCACGGGTATTTTTGCCATATCAAGTTTGCTATGGGAATTTTCCTTGTTGTCGCATCTCGTTAGATTAAGGATCTCTGGTCTATATTGACAAGGGAACTATACGTACATGTATCTCAAAGATTCCATCAAATTGAAGTAGTTACTCATCTAAAGGGCTACTATTGATGCTTGTAACATAAGAATGATAAATTTTGTTTCTTTCAAAATAAACCGAGAAAACGAAAAAATTTGAACATATATAGCCATAGAAAGACTCCATTGTTAAAACAGTGTGTATGTCAACTTCTAGTATTGCGCTCTCAACTTCTTTCTTCACTACTCAACAATACGCACGAATCCGCTTCACCTGAAAGCAGCGTTGTCGCTTCCAAGGTATGCTTGAGCGCAAAAAAGTGCTTCTACAACTTCGTGTATGCCCCTTGTGAGTGGATTACCTCGGTTATTCGAGATTGTAGGGAATGCAGTAAATGGTTGTTCGATGACTGTCGAAACGTTGGAAACAGAAAACCTCAATGGTTCAGCTTACTGATGGCAATATTAACTGTTAATAAACCTTACAGATTGAGTTTTTGCGTTCTAAAATAAGCAATATTTGGCTTCCGAAAAATGTGAAATGGATAAATCCAAAAAACACACTGAAGCCATAAAGTAATTTTGTGCCTGCTATGTCTGACAAAGCCGTTTCCAGCCAAGTTATTTCGGAGTTAACAAACTTTATACATGTTCGAGGACATATTCTACTATGTTTTTTCATTATTTTATATTTATTAACAGAGGATATGGATTTGTTGACAATATCAAAGAGACAATACAACATTGGGCAATGTTGAAATTGTTTTGCTTGGCTCGTGAACTCTTATAACCATTTCTGAAAGAATGTTTATAAGCAAATCTTTTCTAAAAGACACAAAAACTATAATAAAAAGAATAAAAATGATTTTTCAATAACAAGCCACTGAGTCAAGCCCTTTATGGATTATTTATAATTTCCAGTTTTTTAACTTAGCAAGAGTAAATTGTTCCACGAATCTACATATGAAAATTAGTTAATATGAAAATAGTTGAACTCAAGAGTAAAATTACTGTGTAGTATACAAAATTATAATTTAAAAATCTCTGTATTTTAGTATTTTACCTGTTCTGTAATTTTCATTTCTCGAAAAAAAGTTAAAATATTTTCCAAATTTATTTTCTCAGCTTTAAAGTCGACCTAGAGAATAAAATGATTTTTTTTACATGAAAATGTAAATTATCATTGTTAAATTCACTACTGAACAGAGAAAATGAAACGCCCAAAAAATGCCACAGGAACAGGCCACTTTGCCTACAGGTAGTACCCGAATGCGTGTTTAAGTGGTGTTAATGACGTCTGAATGACGTAACTAAAATTCGTGCTATTTATGTATCCACGCGTCACACTGAAGCACATAAAATGCCACTACACGAACAACAAAATCACAAGTATTGCTGGATTTGACTACTGAGTGATCACAGAGGACGCTTGGCCAACGACAGCGATCTCAAGTTTCATCGTTTGGAGCTGTTGAAAAGGGGCCGAATAGTGGGCTTGCACGAGTCTGGTTGGTTAGCTCGTCGAATTGCCTGTCATATGAACCGTGGAGTGAGCACCGTGATACTATGTATTGCAGTATGGAGAGAGGAAGGCCTCGCGTCAAGGAGACAAAGTTCTGGCAGCCAGCTTCGCACCACAGACTGAAGACAGACACATTAGAAGATGTGAGACATCCACATCGATCATGCAATGTGTGCGGCCATTTCTACCAGAGTAGTGTCCCACAGGACCATTCAAGAAACGTCGGAATGAAAGAGTACTACAGGCACGACGTCCTGCGCTCAGAATGCCATTGACACCGATCCATCGTCAAGCTCGTCTTCTGAGAACGTGATGACTGGAGGCAGGAATAGCGGTCATTGCACTCTAGGGTGAATCAAGGTTCATTCTCAGTCGCAGCGATGGGCGCACGGGACATGATGATGCAAAGGTATGCGTAGACATTAAGCACATCTTGTGGAACGCCATTTGCCTCTTCCAAGTTCGAGCGAAGCATCATCTAGCAGGAATGTGAGTATATTATCTGTGGCCATGTTGTGCTTCTCCACTATGGGCGCTCGCAAATTTATGTCAATTTGAACGATTTTATTTTGTATATAAATTTGCTGAATTGGCTCAAATATGCCCTGTATGATATTTTACGTAGTAGAATGTTCAAATACATATTATAGACGGCCAGAAGGAACAAAATATTATTCAATGCCATCTGAAAACAGGTTTCGTCAGCAGACAGCTAAGGACAAAGCGATTAAAGGGAAGAATTATTTCGGGTCTTGTGAAATTAAAATTAACACATTAGAAACCGTAATTAACACACATTTTCATTTCATTCAGCTCTCAGTCTCATGGCCACAAATAGTTTGAGAAACTTCACGATGGCGGCGCCCGTGCAGCTTGCAAGAGGCGAATAAAGGTCCGAAACATGGAGTTATGATGTAGGATACCATTGGTTACGACTCCAGATTCTGATTGGTGTTTGTGCAAGGTTAAATGACAGCCAACGGCTATACCCGTGAGATCCTTCAGTCCCATTTTCTGCCATTTCTCCAACGCATACCAAATGGCATATTGCAGCATGACAAATCTTCGCCCACATACGACAGCCATTGTTCAACAGGCTCTACGTGGCACTGAGACCCTTTCTTGGCCTGCCAGGTTACCAAATCTTTAGTCAATAGCATCTGGGTAGGTGTCTTCGCCGGTGCCTGCCACGTGCGACGACTCTTGCTGAATTCTGAAAAAGACTGGCGAAATGTATCTCAAGAAACCATACAGCACCTGTACGACACAATGCACCATCGAATTGCCACCTGCGTGAATTGCCAGAGGGGGTTACACCACTTATACTCTATCAAGCGAATCATGAGAACTGTCAATCAATTCTTACTATGGAAATAAGCTGGAGTAAAAAATTTAGCATCGTACTGAGGTTGCCATGTGTGGACCCCATTTTTTCAAAAGTGAATGCCTGATTTGTAGATCACAACTTATTTACAATGTATATTTCATGCAAAAATAGTTTTCATAACATTTCTATGTCCTCATACATATGTTTCACTTTCTCTGTCCAGTAGTGTAGTTAAGAGATTAGACTAGGTTTAATCTTAATAAATGATGAATGTTAACTGGAGCTGAATCTCTAAACATCAGGTAATGATATTATTTGAAAAAATGGAAGGAAAAATTCTGCGACCTGGATTCGAACCAGGAACCTCTGCTTGACGCTTCTACCAATTGGGCTATCGCATACACCTGTACAGCTATGCTGTCACTAAGTCACTAACAAGGGGGCTGCACGGACAGTAATCACGGATTTGGTTGAAATTTTAGGAGGTCAATCTACAACATTAACATACCTTTTGTGTAAAAGGATTTTACTCAATGGCCGTTCGTTTCGGAGAAAAAAAATAAAATATTTTACGTTTATTATTGTAGTGCCAGATAAGCCAAATGGGAAGAAAGGTATACAACTTAACGGCAGTACCGCAGTGGTTAACATCAGGTTCTGTGGATTTACTGGTCTGGGTTCGATTTTTATAGCATTGAATTTTTTTTCCATTTTTTTGTTTTTCGCCATTATTATTTGTTTGCACTTTGCACTTTGTTTGTATAATAACATTCACATACATACGCAACGTCACAGATAAAAAAAAAAAAGTAAAATGCGTTGCACAATATTTTCACGGACGGTCATTGTCGTGGCGTGTGAAATAAAAACGAAACTATAAAGTTCTATTCGCACTATCGACGGTCTATGCGCAATCGTCACCGCCAAATCACGGATCGCCAATGACCATCCATGAAAACGTTGTACAAAATTTTTCAATACTGACAATATTATATAATATTGAAAAAAATTTGCTTATGTATGTGAATGTTATTATGCAAAGTGCAAACAAATAATATTGGCGAAAAACATAAAAAATGAAAAAATAATGGAGAAAAAAATGAAAATAAAAATTTTCAAAACTATAGGAATCGAATCCGGACCGGTAAATCCGCAGAATTTGACGTTAATCACTGCGCTACCGCTGTTAAATTGTATATCTTTCTTCCCACTGGCATACATTAATGTTGTAGATTGACCTCCTAAAATTTCAACCAAATCCGTGATTACATGTCCGTGCGATCCCCTTGTAAGTTGAATCCTGAATTTTTCCTCCCATTTTTCAATTAATATCATTAGATTTAATCTATTTTTAATACTATGTTTAGAAGTGAACATAACGAGTAAATAATGATAGTGGGAATTGGTTTAGTAGCACGTGCCATAGTGGTACCATATGATACCATATGATACTATAAGCTACTGTTGGAACTTTCAATGCTAAGATATGTAATATATCAAACAACTTGTAACAAAGTATTATGAGTGTCCACATATTGAACAATACTGTTAATTTATTAATATTTGATTATAATAGATGAAAATTAAAATGAAAATATTTACACTTACCAGATTCAATTTATGGTAAGCACATTCCATAATTGATGCAAAATATTCCTGTAAATGTTTAAAAATATAAACACAAGCAATCTTAATGTAATCTTAGTATAATCCATCTTAGTTTCATGTGTAATTTAATAAATATAATAACTTCTTAATAAAATTATTGCTTTGTGTAGCGAATAAATTTCATGTAACATTACGAGTTTATATTTTATTACTTTTATCCAATTCGTTAAAGAAATCTTGTTTTTAACAAATTTTGTTACATGAATTAATCGAAGCCAACAACAACAAAAAAAAACAAAAAAAAAACAAAAAAAGAAACAACAAAACAAAATAAACAAATGAAAATATGCAAGCTATCATACCAAAACGAATTTAAAAAGTCTATGAGAAATTGTAATGGCAAATTATGAATGGGTAAATATGTTTGATAGCATGTATGGATGAGTGAATTAAATTTCCTGTGCACATATATTAGAGTGAGATGTTTAAGCGGATGGTATGAATAAACACGTTTGCGAATGGGTGAAAAATGTATAAGATTGTGAAGGTATATAAGTAGGTTCGTCAGAGATAACGTTTTCAAGCTATCAAAATGGCTGCCGATCGTAAACTTTTTTCTGAAATTCATGGAGAATTTCATCATAATGAAATATTATTAAAATATATACAGATTTTAAGTGCAAATAATTATTTTAAGTGTTTTATCAGTTCTTGGAATAAAGCATGAAATCATAAAGCAGAATGCAATATTTATGTACGAACTATAAAATATTCTCCGAGTCCGTCAGATTAAGTAGCGAAATCACGTCAAAGTTGTATCTGGCAATATGTCCAGTGTCATATCATGGTTGCTGTATTCCTCTCATTTGTAGAGTTGATAAATTGTACCTTACTGCCGGATCTAGTCTGTAGGGGCCCCTCTAGTGGCGTATATTTCTTTTACATTATATAGGTAGATATTTTTTGAATTAGCATATTTTATCTCAGAATTGTGAGATTTTAATAGAACTTGAATTGGCAGTTTCTGTAAAAAGCGCGGTGACCGATTTCTATTAAATTTAAACGCCATATTGAAAAATGTGCAAATATCGCAGTTGATCTCCGAATGAACCTCCGTAACGATTGGTCCAATTTGGAATATTTTTTCAAATTTATGCTTATTATTGAGTCTATGCACACATATAAATCACAGCTGTTACATATTGAGATATTGAATGTCAATTATCGATAGTTACGGTTTTTTGATAATATCCGTCGTATTATTGCTCACTGAGGTCAAAGCAAAAATTTACTACACAAAATACCCGTCGGAATATTACACATTATATTGATTTTATATATACTATATTAAACTGTTTGAATCCATTTTGCTATGAGTCACCATTTTCGAGATAGCGCATATTTTGGAAATTCTATTTTTGGTCAATATCTCGGGAAATATTTGTCCTACAGAAATTTGGATGCGATATTTGTATAGTAAAACTCCATCTAACCTCTCCCTAACTGCGCTTGTTCGGCTTTCTCACCCTGCGTATGATTACATTGTTACTTAGTTTTAAGGACCATTAAACATATATGAATTGCATTTCTTTATAAAGAAAACAAAATAAAGCGCTTGCAGCACGATGTCGCGTTGTAATTAGGCTTCGACCAATCCAGTTAGGGAGAGGATAACTGGAGTTTTACTATAGTCAGCGATGAAAGACACGTTTATTTCATATATCATATGTGCCTTATCTTAAAAAAAATGCGGACATATGGAAATATAGAATTCAGTTATATGATATAATATTAGATATCTCTTACGAATTCAGTTAAAATCTCAGTCCTATGGATATACATGCGATATTTTCATGTGTTAAAGTACTCAAGGGAACGTTTCGAATCGAGTCAGCATATTGCAAAACCAGACCTATTGCATTCGATAGAGCATAAAAACTGATGACTGGCATTATCATGTGAGAGATCGAACCCATTGCACCGTAAAATCCCTTCACGCCTTTGAATTCTAAGTCCGACCAGAATTCATCTCCTTGTTACAGCGACATTGGCCTACGTTCACATTTTCACGACGTTAAGTTTTCAATCAGTTCATAAATCTCCTGAACAAATGCAAGTTAACTTTGCTTAAATCGACATTAATCAAACTTAGCTTTTTTGAAACTTTGATTTATTTTGCGGCAGTTGGTTCCGTGTTTAAAATTTCAGGTTCACTCGGCCTCGGTGGCTCAGTGGTTGCGTGATCGCCTCTGATGCTTGAGGACGCGGGTTCGACCCCGGCCGAGGACGACGAGGATTTTTTCGAGGGGAAAATCCTGAGATCAGGCACTTCCTCCGGAAGGGAAGTGAAGCCGTTGTCCCGTATAGTCGTTTGCCGGCTGCACGTTAAATAATCCTTGCGAGGCAAAATTTGCGGCCCCTATAACGCCGTCTTGAAATGACTTTAGCAGTTGAAAAGGACGTTAATACCAAACAAACCAAACCAACCAATTTGCTGATGCCTTGTGCTGATTATTGGGATATTTCGGTTCAGTGTTGTTTGCAGAGCAGCTGTGTAATATCGCTGCATTTTCAACCACAATGCCGGTGGATTCCGATCATTAACTTCAGATGGTGCAATACCCAGTGATCTGTGAACACGATTGTTGTAGCTTCGGGGTGCTTTTATATTCCCGTCGCCAAAAGCTAATACGAAAATGACCTCTCAAAAAGATGGCAACTTCAAAACTGCTTCGATCTGATGAACTTCAAACGAGACCAGCGTATAATATACGAGGGTTGGGGCAAAAGTCATGGCAACTATTTTTTTTCTTGAAGATACCAGTCCGGTTGGAAAATGTGACATATACAGACGAAAGGACAAGGTATTAACTATAATGAATAGCACTGAAATATCGTAACACACTAATTTATTACGGTAGTATACAGGGCAATATGGCCTTCACGGTGCATAAGAATGACAACACAGTACACATAAAGTTGACATGACCAACCTGGGCCTAAAGACTCTCAAAGTAGTCCCCTGCTACTGTCACCACACGCTGCCAACGATGTGGGAGGCGCTGAATACCATCACTGACCGGTCGTCCCGAACGTTGCTCATCACTGGTTGAAACACGCCCTTGCTGAAACTTTCCTACCCATCGTGCTACTGTACGGTATGGTAGGGCATTATTCCCAAGGGTTTCCACTAATTCACTGTGACATTCCATCGCATTTCTCCCTCGGAGAACGGCTATTTTGATGTAAGCGCGCTGCTCAACACGGGTTACTTCCATCTCGCACGATACTCACCAACTGACTGATTTCACAGCCTTCGCTGCGCTACTATCAGCTATCGCAGAGCCATCTGTTGTTCTGCATACAGACTATGCCTGCAGAAATTCCACACGACACATATACGTTTGTGATCCGTTCACATATCTACAAGAAAAAAAATAGTTGTCATGACTTATGCCCCAACCCTCGTATATTTTTTTGAAACGTCTGTATTAGATTTTTACGGCTTTCGAAATAAACATACCACTTGTTTCATTCTTCTATCGATCTCCGTTACCGAGATATTTACTCTTAAAATCAGGTAATCTTTTGTGGGACACCCTATATTTGCAAGCCATAGCAAAAAGGCTTCCTTCTTTGCCTTGGCAAATTCGAAGGAAACCTATTAGATTGATTGATAAATTGCAGTTTAAAATTAAAAAATAATACTGAGGGTTGAGTACGTTACAACTAAACGATTTGCGAACTTCTTAAGTCTATGGGAAACCTCGTCGCCATGTTCGGTGCCCACGGTGTCGAACTAAGGCTGTGCATCGCAGTTTTAATTCAATAAGACTTCTCCACAGAGAATTTAGGTCGATCTGTGCCCACCCCTATTCACAGGCTTTCCATAGACCGTGTACGGGGTCGTCTACTTCAAGGGCGCATTTCAGCGGTCCAAAGCCGCAATAATCCATCGGGGATTCGTTTGGAGATTTCACGGGTATATCTTCAAACGGAATTGAATGTATGCCTGTCTCCTGTTCCAGTGTTCGCAAAAGGCGACCGTTGACTTGGTCATATGACTCGTAGTTTTATCCTGATGCACCCATATAAGATTTCGGACGCTTAACCAGTCAGAGACTTTTGTGGATTATGTTGCGTACCATTGACTGAGATACCCCTACCTTATTTGCGACAGCCCTTTGAGTTTTGGGATTTTCTGCGGAGATGAGACGCTTGACATTGGCTACAGCCTCCGGTGTTCTGCTTGGAGTGGGTCGTTGTCTTGAGGGTCCAGGTTCGTCCAACGTTGCTGGTATTGCGGTTTTTCTGTTTTTATTTAGCATGTTACAGATTCCTGCCTTCGAAATGGGAGAGCCCTGGATTTGCATTGTTTTTTAATCATCGAATAGGACCACTTCGCGTCGGAAAGTGCATTTATATATCCTTCCCAATATCTGTCGAGTTTTGGCAGCATTCTCACAGCTAGCGTTTGTACAACGATTAAGAACGATGAAGCGATGTCCCCTTTATAACTCCTCACGACCGCGTAACCCTATCAACCATGTAGCTGAAGAATTTGCATATGTAAATCGTTTAGTTGTAACGTACTCAACCCTCTGTATACTCCAACAGACAAGTCATGAGAATCGCTCCTCCTGCAATAGATCTTTGGTCATGTTCATCAACCAATCAGCGGCTGCCTTAGCCTCGTTGGACAGATCTTTTATTTATCGTTCATATTTCCTGCTTAGAGCGCGCTTTGTTCAACACGTGCTCAAGCAAAATGTCAAAGAAGGAAATGTTACGATTTTTCTGAAGAAAATTAATTTCGCATTAATTGCAAAAAGGCCCTTTTAAGGGCCAACAATTTAACAATAATTCATATAACACAACCTTTGTATGAGGTTAAATTTTATTCCAGCTGGTTATCGTAGTGATTGATAGTTCTCACGATTCGTTTGTTGGAATACAGCAATGACACAAAAGAATGCAATATGGTTCAAGAGTCAGGATATGCAAAGAAATTTAACAACTTATCGCTATTAAATGGTAAAATATATATTGAATTCATAAAATAAAAAATTATTTCAAATGGTTGCCATTTAAAAATAATGAACCGGGAAAACGCGATAAACTTTATACAAATAGTAATGAACAACTTAATATAATTTATTCTAAGAGTAGTCTAGATACAAAGTATTTACTTTTATGCAGAAAATAACAAAAGATGTAAAAACCGGTAGAAGTAGTCAATATTTTTTTTATATTTCGTTTCTGCAGTATCAATTTCTACTAAGCAAGTAGTTAAGCTTAATCATGTTCTTTGGTTAATAAGTGGAATCGAAAGAAGGATGACGCCACTTAACCGACGGTGAAATTAATAATTAGGGGCAAATTAAAATAAATATGATTCTTTTAAATATTCGGTTAAAATTATTTTCTATGCATTCTTTTATTCTTTCTTAATTTTTTGGCCTTAATTTCAAACATGCGTTTCTTAATTTACGAGTAGACACCCCTTTATACAGGGTGTCTCAAAATTCCTGGTACAAACTTTTAGGGGAGGTAGTATGGGTGGTTCTAAGCAAAAAAGTTCATATGAACATGGGTCCGAATTTGAACGATAACTGAGATATGATTGGAAATAAAAATGCCGCCACCAAGATCAACATGTTAATAACTCAGGTTCCAGAACGCCTAGAATAATGAAATTTGGGGCAGTAATAGGGTACATAAAACTGTATATACCGTTAAAACTTGATTGTATTCCAACAAGTAGTTTCCGAGTTACGCATTCAAAACCGTAACAGTGCTCACATGCGAGTGCTAACACTATGCTGCATGATTTTTGCTGAGTGGAAGATAATACATGTTTCTATGCCAGTTTTTTATGCTGATTTCGAAAATGTAATTATTTTTTTTGTATCACGTACAGTTTTTGAAATATTTAAATTTTATCTTTTTCAGATTAGTGAAATTGCGTGATATTGGTGCCTGACTCCTTCAAATACAAAAGACTACTGATTAAAGCTGGGAACTGATTTATGGTTACAATTACTATTACAAGCTTGTTTTTGTTATAAGAACAGTATATATAGTGAACAGTGTTTAAGTTTAAGCAGTTATACCAGCCAAAATGAGTGCCAGTAGACGTAGTTGTGTAAATAATCCTGATATATTTTGCTATATCTGTGGCAGCTTTATTCCTGCAAAGAAGAGACAAAATATAACTCCTTTTGTTATAAATGCATATCATGCTTATTTTGGCATGAAGTTAGGAGACCAGGACAAGCCTTGGGCTCCCCATACAGTGTGCCGGAACTGCATTGAGGGACTGCGACATTGGAAAAATGGAAAAAGAAGTTCAATGGGTTTTGGTGTGCCTATGGTATGGAGAGAACCTCAGAATCACCTCAGTGACTGTTATTTCTGCATTGTCAAGGTAGATGGATATAATGCAAAAAATAAAAAGGGCATAATATATCCTAACCTACCATTAGCACTGAGACCAATTCCACACAGTGATGACATTCCTGTGCCAACACCACCAGATACTCTTGAAGATGTTTCAGAGCAAAGTGACCCTGAACTTGGTGCAGCTGAAGTACTGAAAGAAGATGAGTGCTATGCCCCAGAAGTAGAAGAAAATAGGCCGCAGTTATTCACACAAGAAGAGCTCAATGACTTGGTGAGGGATTTAAATTTGACAAAGGATGGAGCAGAACTCCTTGGTTCAAGATTAAAAGCAAAGAATCTTTTAAGCCCAGGAACTTTTTTCTCTTGGTATCGCCACAGAGAGCATGAATTACTTCCATATTTTGCAGAAGAAGAAACTATCGTGTATTGCTGTAACATTCCTGATTTTCTTAAGTATTTTGGAGTGGATCACAAGCCGGAAGAATGGAGACTGTTCATTGACTCATCTAAAACTAGTCTAAAAGGTGTATTGCTTCACAATGGAAATTTATATGCTTCCATTCCTGTTGCTCATTCTGTTCATTTAAAGGA
>JAHWFO010103605.1:349084-369880 GCA_023313115.1 Rhysida immarginata
AATTTTGAAACACCCTGTATATCTCAGGATCAACAATGCAAGGCAAACAATGCATTTTCAATTCGTTGTCGCAGATCCATAATGTTAGGAACTTCTGTGCTGTAGACGATCGTTTTCACATGACCCCACAGAAAAAAGTTCAAGGGATTAAGGTCAGGTGATCTTGCAGGCCAGTCTACCGGTTCACCTCGATTCGTGTATGCAGCATTAAGGTGTGCTCGCACAACATGGCTGAAATGTGCTGGAGCGCCATCATGCATGAACCACATGTTAGATCTTATCAAAAGAGGAACATCTTCCAGTAATTCTGGCAATGCATTCTGCAGAAACAAAAGATACGTTCGCCCAGTCAATCGTGGCGGCAACACGTAAGGGCCAATTAAGTTATTTCCGACAATTCCACACCAAATGTTCACGGAGAAACGCTCTTGATGCGCTCGAGCTCTGGTAACATGCGGGTTAGCATCTGCCCAATGGTGCTGATTGTGAGAATTTACGATTCCTGTCCGGGTGAAGGTTGCTTCGTCCGTGAAAAGTATCTGGCTGAGACAATTAGGGTCTGCAGCATGACGACGTTGTAACCATTGGCAAAATCGTTGTCGGTGTGGATAGTCCGTTGGGTTCAGTGCCTGAATCAGTTGCAGGTGGTATGGATGCAAAAGCTGACGGTGAAAAATGCGCCAAACAGATGAGTGCGGAATGTGTACCATGGAAGAAATACGACGGTTGCTTGTCTGTGGTTCATCATGTATGATGTCAATTATCACATCCTCCTCATCCGGAGAATGTGCTACAGGCCGCCCTTGTCCTGTTTGACGGCCAAAGGAACCACGCTCCCTGAAATGTCTGTCGACAGATACAAATGTTCGGTTATTTGGCAAACATCTATTCGGAAAGCGTTCTTGGTAGAGTCTTCTTGCTTCCACAGCATTTCCATACATTAGGTGCATGTCAGTGTATTCTGCACTGGAATACGTGTACATGACTTTTTTTTACGTAAATCGTAATGCGTATGTCAAAGCACGCAAACGTTCTGAAATTGATATTCCTAGTGGATGTACAGTAGTGAAACTACAGTAATGGAAACAACCGTACACAACTAATGGAACAACCCTAAAGTAGGTTTAAATGGAACAAACCACTCAACCTAGTTTTGCAAGATTTTCACTGAAATGCTACCACATGGATGGATTTTACACTTTCGTCCACACTTTTTGCGAAATGTTCATGATTTTCACCGAAATGCACCCAAATTGGTGGATTTACACATTCGTGCACATTATGGCGCATTTTTTTTCACATTAGAGATTCACGTGTTGGAAACATATCAACACAGGATGTACAGGTCAATACACGTCTGAATAAATAATAGAACATTAATAAATTAATAAGGAATCCGTCATAGCGTGAATCCACCCATTACTGCTCTCTGGTATTAGCGCCAGCTGTTATCTCGCGTTGCGAGGTGCAATTCAGGAAGCGTTCAACAGCTGGCGCTGGTATCGCGAAGGTCTACATTAACAATCTATATATAAATACGGGAACCCATTTTTTGTCATACACTTTTCCCTGTGTTAACGTGGAAGAATACTCATGAAACGTGTATGGTTGGAAAGGTCCTGTGCTGTAGATGTGCAGAACATATTTCGTTTGTGTATTTGTTCACGTTAACACAGATAAAAGTAAAATAATGGTAGTGAGTTCTTAAATGCAACGCAGAGATAGGGAGGAACACATGCCTTTAGATATGCTTTAAATATACACGCATTATCTAAATGGTAATAAGCAAGATTAAAGCTACAGCAATAACACGTATTTTTTTTTCTCAGAAATCCGATCGTATTTCGATCACAAGGGGATCTAGTTGTTTGAAAGAGTTCATAGACCAGGCCCTTAGCCAGGGGAGGGGGGGGGGGTCGACGACCAACCCATTATGGAAAAAAGTCCGACTCAGTGGAATTTTTGAAATAAGGTCCGATTCAGTGGAATTTTTGAAAAAAGGTCCGGAATTTTTGAAAATCGACCCCCCCAAGATAACGTCCTGGCTACGGCCCTGTAGACCATACATTAAATTGATTCTGCCTACGTGGATTTTCTATAGACAGGGTCATCCAGCTCCACTGAAAAATGAAGCTATTGTTTGGCAATTGTTTTACCATTAGCAACACACGCACAAGCAAAATAATTTAAGAATTGTTGCTCGGACAACAATGGTCAAGTGACTTTTCAGTTCCGGCGGTTGCTTTCAATGAAAAGTTATATATTGTTACATCATCATAGGGCAAATTATGGCTTATTATTGGTAGAAATACGAATAACAATGCCCTATTTATGATGATGTAACAATGTATTACGTTTCATCGCAGAGGCCTTCTCTCTCGGTGGTTACGCTTTCAGCCGGCGCCAACAATGCTTAAACGTGCAACAACAATGCAAAACCGTTTTCGTAACGCTTTTTGGTGTTGTTTTTTGTAGAATGATGACCAGCCTGAAAACATTATCAGGTTAAAATACTGAACATTTAAATGAACATGCAGTATATTAAATAAATAAATACACTAAGCAAGCCATGTCTCTTTAATTTTACTATTCACATTTTGTAATATGGGTGAGTGGTGAGCAAATTCCTATAAACTTTTTAATTTATTGAAATATTATAATAATAAATTTTCTGTTTCAATAAAAAATATTATCATAAATAATATCAAAAATAAAATTTGTATATTGTAAACATTTTAATTTTCATCTTAAAATTATTTGTTGAAAATTCTTTTTAAGGTTTTTATTTTAATATTATCATAAATAACTTTTTTGAATTTTATTGTATTCCATCTTTATGGGCAATGATTTTATTATTATTATTTTTATTATTATTATTATTAAATAAAAAAAAATTATTATCTTATATATAAAACTGAGAAGTGTGTGGCTGGCATTCGGCTTTCTGATTTGTCTAGGATTTGAAACAATTGGTCTAATCTTCATTGCTTCCATTTTGGACCAACACCACCTAAACAAGAAGGCCTGTTCACGAAATTGTTATTTATTGTTACATCTCCTAGAGTAGGCCAAATTTATGGCTTATTATTGGTAGAAATACGATTAACATGACCTACTCTAGACGATGTAACAATAAAATAACAATTTCCTGAACTGGCCTTCTTGTTTAGGTGGTGTTCCTTGGACTTCAGCAATCAGTATTTTTTCGTTTGTTGGAAACAATAAAGGTTACATTGTTGCTTCGACTAAGAAGATCAGGTGACCTTTCCGTTTCAGGGCCAGTCTTTTTCGTCAGCTACGATGCTTGCCTTAATGACTCACGTTTTAAGGGGGACAGTTATAAAAAGTAATAAATAAATAAATAAATAAATAAAAATCATTATTCTTTTATTAAAATCTTTAGAGAGATGTAAAAAAGTACTCTAAAATAAATAAGAGAATACAACTTCTCAAGCTTTTGGTATAAGGAATATATAAACAAATTGGCAATGTATGCAATTTGTTAAACGAACTGGGCAAGAAAATGCCACTGATGAGTGGAATACTTACGAATAAACACTGACAGTATGGCTGATCGATGCTATTCTATTACAAATCGAGGTAAACTTCGTTGCGTAATATGGAACGCCAGGGGGGTCCCCCGGAGGCGTATTGAGTTTTACAACTTCCTAACCCACGGGGATATAGACATAGCATTTCTATGTGAGACACACTTAAGGCCAGACCGCGACTTCAGGCTACCTGGTTACTGTGTCTATCGTAAAGACAGAATTCTTCCCACTACAGTAAAGTCCCCGTCAGGTGGGTCAGCAATTATTATTAAGAAAGGCATTCATCATCGGAAGGAACCAACCCGAGACTATATGGGAATGGAAGCTGCCTCTGCTATCATTACTGATGCCACACTGGGAGGTGAAACTAGTGGCTCTATATAATGCGCCCAAGCATAAATTCGATGCCAATGAGCTTGACGAGCTGTTTTCCGGGAATATTCCCGTTATTATGGCGGGAGACCTGAACGCTAAGCACTCGCACTGGAATTCAAGATGCCATAACCAAAACGGTGTCCTTTTGTATGGCTACGTGCAACGGCAATCTGATATTATTGCAGTAGGCCCTGTGGATGATACATATTATTGTGATCATTCTCCTTCAAGCGATGTACTTGATATTGTGTTGTTGAAGGGCTTCTACAAATCATTCAGTATCTATATTGTCAATGATCTATCCTCAGACCATAAACCAGTTGCACTAAATTTTGACAACGTAAACATTGACCTCAATGAAGAACTGAGACTCAAACAAGACTGGAAGTTTTTTAGAGAAATTCTCAAAAACGATGACGACCCACTAAATAACGTACATAGTACGAGCGACATAGATACCAATGTGAAAAGGCTTACTAAACGTATAAATGCAGCTATTGACTCTAGTGCTTCACCCTTAGAGTCGAAGCGAGCTGATCACCTTGATCTCACCCCAGAAATCAAACAATTAATTGAGCAAAGGAATAAGGTTAGAAGGCAGTGGTACCGAACTCGTGATTCATGGCTTAAGACCAAGTATAATAGGCTCACTAGAAGAGTTCACGAGGAGGTAAAAGCACTTCGTAATGACAGGTGGAGCGATAAAGTTAAGAGTCTGTCGACCCACGATAACTCTACAGCCTTCCGACTTCGTTAACTAACTTAAACTCTCGTATTAATTCGCTTCATGTCACAGCAACCGATCACTATTTTTCTCTTTTCTATGTTAATATTCGCAGCGTTAATGCAAACTTTTCCGCTCTGTTGACAACTTTATCTAGTACCATACTTATTCCTAAATTAATTATACTTACTGAAACGTGGACTCGCAACTCAGCTGAAGTCCCTGCACTCGACAATTACAATGTAACTTCCATCCATCGTCCTGATAAACGTGGAGGGGGCATCTGTATTTATATTTTTAACTCTTTACATTACACAATAATACCTGAAATGACTCATATTTCGAGTGATCTCGAAATATTAACCTTATGTATTAACGATAAATATATTATAATGACAATATATCGCCCTCCTTCAGGGTATTTTTCATCTTTTTGTACCGCACTTTCTTCCATATTATTTGATGCTCAATTGTCTAATAAGCAAATTATACTAATAGGAGATTTCAACATCGCTCAGACACTATCAAGGTTAAATGCCACGATGAGGAGACACATAAAACCCTCGTGTCAGGAATCAAAATGAGTGGTGTGCTTAAAATACAGCATAATCAGCTCAAATCTCAGAAACTGTTAAAATACGTTGTCCGCAATGTAGATATAACGTATGACATGGAAGATTTTTGCTCAGATCTTAGAAACGCTAACTACTTCCCCGATAAGGCAGTTAGACTTAAAAAACCAAATGGTGAAGTTGAGATGCCAATGGTTCTAGTACTCCTACAAAACACTGAGCACAATAAATCTTTCCTAAATTTAAAGCGCAATGGTCCACTTGCTGTAACAGTTGAATTGTTTAGGGGCAACAAGAAGTCCTTACAATGTTACAATTGCTTACGTTTTGGGCACGTGTCCCAGGGCTGCACCGAGTCGCCGCGTTGCAACAAGTGCGCGGGCGACCACCAGTTAAGGGACTGCACTAATATAAAAGGAAAAGATCCTCCTAAATGTATTCGATGCGAAGGACAGCACACATGGAGTTATACTAAGTGTCCCAAATACCCACAAGTTAAAAGGAGTAGAACTTCCAAAGTAGCTGAAGGAAGAACTTTTGCATCCGTTTCTTCTGCTTCTATTGGAAAGGGAGTCGCTGACCACGACGAATTGGTTAAAATTCAAAGGTATCTGGGTAACCTAATGAATAAGTTAAAGGATAGTGGCAAAGTGTTGCCGCAGACCACTCAAACTGAGACAAGACAATAATAATGGATAGACACCCCTACAAAGTTATAAATCAAGGTAAGCTACGTTGCACTATATGGAATGCGAGGGGCATTCCTCGCAAGTGTCATGAGTTCTACGATTTCCTCACAAGCTGGAACATTGATGTTGCCTTCTTGTGCGAAACCTATCTCAAACAGAGTAAGGCTTTCAATCTACCAGGGTACTAGGTTTACCGGAAAGATAGGCCCCCTACAAAAGCTTCAGATCCAGGCTGTGGTGGGGTAGCTATTGTTGTAAAAATAGGTATTAATCACACAAAGATTGTCACACCTAACCTTGTCAATATGGAAGCAGTTTCCATTGTCATCAAAGATGCTGATGTTGGAGAGGTCAGGTTTACTTCCCTATACAACCCACCCAGGCACAAGTTAGACTCTCGCGACTTGGCTGAACTACTGTCTGGGCCCACCCCAGTCGTTATGGCGGGTGATTTGAATGCGAAACACCCACACTGGAACTCCAGACGCACTAATCTAAGTGGCCTGGTACTTTATAGTTACATGGTAGATCAGATCGACACTTCCGTTATTGGCCCTCTTGAAGATACATACTACTGTGATCACTCACCCGCTAGTGATGTGCTCGACATTGCTGTTCTCAAGGGGTTTTTCAAACCTTACAATATTTTTACAGTAAATGCCTTATCCTCTGGTCACCTACCAGTTGCACTAAATTCTGAGGGAATAAATATCGACCTGAGAATAAATCTTCGTTATAAGCAGGACTGGAAATTTTTTAGAGAACTTATGAACGACAGTAACATTTCCTATCAGGCTCCCGTCACCAGCAGTGACATTGACGAAAATATCAAAAAGGTCACTCACTCCATCAAGATGGCTACAAATGCTAGTGCTACTCCGATGGATTGCAAGCGGCCAGACCATCTGGAACTTCCTCCCTCCATCAGGCAACTCATCCACGAAAAAAACCACTTCAGAAGACTTTGGCAGGTACCAGGTTTCTCCACTTCAAGACGAAGTACAACAGGCTATCCCGCAAGGTAAGTGATCAGATTAAGGATTTAAGGAATCAAAGATGGAACAACAAAGTTAAAAGTCTGTCCGTCCAGGATAACTCTCTCTGGAGTATGGTCAGGGCTCTTAAAAGCAACAGGACTATTGTTCTCCCTCCTCTGCTTACAGAGGGTGGCGATTTCGTTAGCAATGACCAGGACAAAGCACAAATTATCGCCGATTCACTGATGAGCCAGTTCTTTACGCCCAAAGAGGATGATCTGGTCAATATCACTCGTGAGGTCAAGGACGTGTGTGATAGGTATGGTCACACACAGCGCGCTCTTGGCTCTCCTGATGTCATTGGCACCTCTGAGATATTGGACATCATAAAGCGCCTGAAAATCAAAAAGGCAGCCGGCATCGACACCATTACCAACAGTGCTCTCAAGAATTTGCCTCCCAGTGTTATCTGCATCATCACTAAGGTCATGAATGACTGCTGGCTTAGCGGCCATTTCCCTAGTGCCTGGAAGGACTCAGTCATCATCACTATTCCTAAACTTGGACTGGGTCCTGCTCTTCCCACAAGTTATAGGCCCATTACCTTGTTGCCCATGCTTTCGAAGGTCTTTGAGCGCACTATACTCAAGAGGTTCAACGAGTACTGAGAGGCAAACAACCTCATTCGTAGTGAGCAATTTGGCTTCCGTCCAGGCCACTCTTGTCAGCTTCAGTTATGGATGCTCGTTGCTGATTTAAACGGTCCTCTCAACCTCTCTATGTTTGGTGGTCTCGTTTTCCTCGATGTCCAAAAGGCCTTTGACCAAGTCTGGCATGATGGGCTCATTTACAAAATGATTATCTACGGGTTCCCTGACGATCTAATTGCTCTGGTTCGCTCCTTCCTGTCAAAGAGGACTTTTCGTTTTAAGGTTGGGGACTCCTTGTCTGAACTCTACGATGTTAATGCTTGTGTACCCCAAGGCTCTGTCTTGGGGCCAGCCTTATTCAACTTCTTTATCCATGACTTCCCCAAGTTTGCAAAGTTTAATCTTTACATGTTTGCTGACGACGGTTCCATCATGACCTGGGCACGAAACCCAGAACATGTCATCACTCGACTATAAAAAGCTTTACATCTGTGTGATAGCTGGTTCTCTAAGTGGCGATTAAAGCTGAATGTCAAAAACCCTCCAAAGCCCCTCTTCTTATTTGGCAAGAAACTTCAGTGGGTAAAAAGCTATAAATATCTTGGTATCATAATCGACTCCAAGCTAAACTGGAACGACCAAGTCCAATACGCGCTCAACAAGGCAAAGAAAGCGAAGTTCAGTTTGATTGCACTTCTGGGGCGAAACAGCGCTCTTGGTGTAGATAACAAACTCTTGATATACAAGGTTGTGATTCGTACTATTTTGCTTCATGGAATGCTTGCTTGGGCTTCTATTTGCAAATCTAGGTGGAAGGATCTCCAGACCTTCCAAAATGTTGCTCTACGATCCATTGCCCAACTTGAGAGAAGAGTTGCCAACAACCACTCTATCTATGACGATTTGGGGATGACCCACTTAGCCAGACACTTATGAAGAGCATGCTACCCAAGATGGAGAATCATGAAAACACCCTAGTTTCTGGTATTCTGGACCATCCACTCGTTGTAAAGAATCCCCTCAGGTTTCGAAGACCGCGCCATATCCTGGATATCTGCTTTGACGACGTTAACAAGGCCGCCTTCCCCAACTATTGGATCTTTTAGATCCTGCTGGTTTTTGGGGACTCTATTCGTCAATCTACAATCTGACTCTCGTCCCTTCCCCAACTTCTTCTCTATTCTTCAATCTTGTACCTCCTCTGGTTTACTCTTTGGGCGAGCGTGCAAAGTGAGCTTGGCTCCTGGACCACTCCGTCTTTCTTTTCACTTCACTGTTCGATTGTCGATTGTCACTTGTTGTCATTGCTCCCCTCGATGTCTAAAGTTTTGGAGAAAACGATCCTCGTCAGATTCCAAGACCACTGTCTCACCAATGATCTACTTCGGAAAGATCAGTTTGGTTTTCGTGCTGCCCACTCTTGTCAGATGTAGATATGGAGGCTCGTTGAAGACCTGAGCACCCCCCCTGAACCTTTCCAAGTACTGTGGGGTGGTATTTATCGATATCAGTAAAGCTTTTGACCAACTGTAGCAAGGGTGCATTGTCTACAAAAGGATTTCCTCCCGATTTGATTTTGGTGGTGAAATCCTTTCTCACCGACAGGTCCTACCAAGCTAAAGTTGGCAAACATCTATCCTCGCCCCGTTTTTATAAAGGCTGGTGTCCCTCAAAGTTCTGTCCTCGGGCCCGTGCTATTTAATTATTTTGTGCATGATTTCCCGAAACCCGAAAATTGTAATTTATATTTCTATACTGATGGTACTGCCCTTATGACATGGGCACACAAGCCGGCTCACGTTATCACTCGTCAGCAGTACGCCTTGAAGATGTTCGAAGACTGCTTTAACTGCTGGAAGCTGAACCTTAACGTCGGAAAGTGCAAGGCTATGTATTCAACAGAAAGTTCAAGCGTCCCCCAGATTCTCTTGTTCTATTCAATAAGAAACTGGACTGGGTAGACACTTACAAATATCTTGGCGTTATCATCGACTCAAGACTCCCGTGGAATCGTCACGTGACCTGACCAAACGAAGAGGGCTAAGCAGAGCCTCATACAGTCTGTCAATCTAACTTGGCACATAACCTTGTTTGAGGGAGAGACGTCATATTTCAAATTCAGCCAATCACGTTCGCCCTTACCCTCCAACTACCAGAGCCTGTTTATTACTAGTGATTTCATTCAAAGTAGCAGTAGCACTAATTCACACGCATTAAAAATGTCTGCCAATGAGACATCAAATTCAATTTGTTAAATTGATTTAAGAATAAAGAAAAATTCGTCTCCATTAAAAAAAAAAATCAACAAAAAACAAAACAGCAAAATTATTTGATCTAAGTGGTTGTTTTTTTTGTAATATCCATCCATATAAATTTCCATGATAAATTATTCGGAATTACGGGAAATTTAATTTTATATTTAATTTAAATTTATGATGTCGCTCATTTTAATTTTATTTAATAAGAAATATTTTTTAACATTTTCATTGTTTGAAAATTAAAAAATTCGATTTTAATATATTTATATTTATAGAACACTATATAATATTAATTTGCGGATACAAAAAAAAAACTGAATCAGACCAAAGCAGGATGTCACGGAAATATTCGAAGAATAAGAAAAATTCCGCCTCAAGACTATTTATTAATAGTAACTGGAAATTAAAAGGAAAAAGCCTCACCCCGAGAAGCGAGAATGGAACGGTCGAGAAAGTCGCGAGAAGAACGATACCGGACCACGAGAAGAGAAGGGGAGCGGGAAGGAAATTGGTTTAGATACCGAAAGACGAGGCAGAGATTGCGCCCGGCAGGAAGCTAAAAAGGAAGGCTCATAATAATGCTGTGCGGTCAACGAACCAGTGCTATAGCAATAGCGGAGCTATTCGGACAGCAGCGGAGAAAGTAATGACCGGGGTCTTATACATTTAAGAAAAGCCTGCAGCGAGCCGGAGCACGGAGGACCGTTACGGGAGCGTCGACGGAAGAGTGAAGGCTTCAGCCAGCGCTGTTGGAAACCGTTAGTGCGACAGGAGTGTATTGAGTCGACGGGTAACGGTAATGTTGATTTGTTCCTATATAAATTGCACATAAGTAGAAATTACTCGTGTAATGCTTCCTTCTCAAATATTATCTGCTGTGCATTAATGAACAATTATGATAGCCGAAAATGGTTCACTGAACTGGAACTGTTTATGTACAATTCTACGGTACAAGGGGTGTTTCCGTTCAGTATAACCACCTACCAGGAAACAGGGGTAGGTGGATTTTTGACGGCAGGCTAATTGGGAAAAGGAAATTCTTACGAAGTTTTCTCGGTTTGTCCTTGCGGAAGTTTCCTTGGTGTTGTTAAAGCTAGATAGGCCAAATTGCGTAATTGAAGGCCACTAGCTACAATTATTTCCATTGGATAGGATAAACGTCGTCTAGCTATTGCGCTAGGAAGGAAAATCTGGATTTCTCGTAATACCGTTATAATTGGACGAGAAGATTGCTTCATTATGAATTTTTCTAAGCGAAGAGGACCGATTGCGTAATTGAAGGTCTCTAAATAAATATTTAATACTACTCTAAGTTGTATTAGAAATTAAGAGAGCATATCTTTTACCTGGTGGATTATATAGTTTTTAATGAGTGCCTGGATTGCTTATTGTGGGCGTATATGTATTGTTGTTTACAGAAACGAGCTTTGAAATAAATGGAATGTTATAAACTTTATTTAGTGATTTAGATTGGATGTGTTAAGATTTTACATTTATTGACGTTCTTTATTATTTTTCCTTTTCCGGAGTTACGTGGAAGACCCGGCCGGACTTCAGCATCCATGGGCTTACGACGTGGTCTTCTTGGGGGAAAGGTCAAACTACAGTGGACGTAAGCAACGGCAGGAAGGTTCGAATCCGGGTTTTGCTCCCTATCGTGGCGGCATATAAGGAAATCCGGCCCCCTGCAAGGCTTAAGCGAAAGCATCCACTTAGTCAAGCAAGCCAAAGAGCTACATTTATGATTTGTATCATTATCCTGATTTATTATTGCAAACTTTGGATTAGCAGTATTGTGTGCTACTTACTTGGAATTAATTATTTAACTTGTAATTTTTCTCTAAAGACAGAAAGATGCTGTAGAAAAGAAAAAGAACTTAATTTATTTGTGTCTACTTTAAAATTTGATTTATTCAATAAACTTTGTTTAACACACCTGACCTGTATTATACTTACCTATCACGCTTCCACGTTACACAGGAACAGATGAGGAGTCAAAGCCTGTATGGCTTAAGGGGCTTTGCTTAGATGACCATGAATTAAGTTACCTTGAATAAAGGCTATGAGTTAATCCTCTCCCGTTACTCATGAGCAAATATTGGCTCATGTGGCAATTTATACTGGACAGATTTTAGCTCTCCTGGGTCGCAACAGCACCCCCAGCATCGACAAGAAGTTACTCCTGTACAAGTCGATTATTCGGACCATATTCCTCTATGCATGTCTGCGTGGGCGACTGCCTTCGATCTTCATGTCCAGTACTGGCTTTTTAATAGGAGGCAGCTTGACTGTTGAAATCACATTATCCCTTTTTTGCATTTTGAAGAAAGGAGATGCCCCACAAATATTTTTCTCTACGTTTGGTCTTGTAATAGTGTGCACGAAACTGTAAATCCACCCAATTGGTTGACTGTCGTTGAAAATCATGAATGTTTGGCACTATGTGTGCACGCAACTGTAAATCCACCCATTTTGGTGACTTTCGGTAAAAATCATGAAAGTTTGGCAATAAGTGTGCATGAACCTGAAAATCCACACAGATTGAGCGAGCTACAGTCGTTCCATAATGTTACCCTGAGGACGATTGCCTAGCTTGGCAGAAGGACTGTAAAAAACCATTCCATCCCTCAGATTTAAGCATGGCCCATATCGGAAAGTTTATACAGGAACTCCTTTTGATTATGGTGCAGAAGATGAAAATTCACGACAATGACCTAGTGACTAGAATACTGAAGAACTCAATGGATATATGAAGTATCGAGGGACATTCTTGACGTTAACTTTGAAGAAATCGGCAACGTTACTTTCCCGGACTACTGGAAGATGTGATAATCTTCTAAATCGTTGTATTTTTATTTCGTTTGTATTTTCTTTCTGACAGTCGCCAATCTTATTTTCTTTTTTGTATAATATAGAAGACCGCTTGGGTTGATCAGGCTTCTTTGACTACCTCAGTGTATTTCATTTGGGATTTATTCTGGTTCGATGAGCTTTGTGAAAGCGCTGCTTTCGTCCCATCTGAACAAATAAATACACTTCACTGTTCGATTGTCAATTGTCGATTTCACTTGTTATTTCTCAATGATAGAGACAGAGACCTCCGAAATGTACATATGAGTTTTAATTTTATAAATTCATTTATGTTTAATAGTGGTGTCTTTTCTTCCTTTGGTTTTATATAAATATACAGGGTTGTGCATAACCATTTGCTAGGGGTCTGGAAAATAAACAAAACTAAGTGGAATGTTCTGCGGTTGATAATCAAAAAGTACGTTTATTTCTGCTTTTATCACATCAATATTTAGTGTGGCCACCACCTGCTTCTCGAACAGCACGCATCCATTTCGGGTAGGAGCGGAGGAGTGTCTCAAACAGAGCAGTATCGTACTCCATGTCCTTCAGCACAGATGTCAGGTGTCCCATTAGAAGGTCTCGAGAATACCGATTTTCACCACGTTCTTGAATCATTAAAGATTCCACTGCGTCTTTTAACACGGCTCCAAAATGTTCAGCAACGTTTAGGTCAGGGGATTCACCGGGCCATTCGTTTGATGAGAAGAAATCGATAGCACTTTCTCTTAGGATTTGCTGTGTTGCATTAGCCTTAAAGCAAGGTGCCTTATCGTGCAAAAAACAAACTTCATGCGGGTCGATAGTGTTGTTTGGATCTCGAAGAAACGGAAAAACATCATTTGTTAGCAAATTCCGAAAATAATCACCATTACATGACTCACCCTGCTCCTTGAATTTCCACATCATTCGCTTGGCGGTGAAACACACGAAGATGCCAATGCAGTCAGGCTTCTTGGACAGCTCTTGATAGTGTTCATCGTCAGAAATATCTGTAATCGATAAGCTCCAGACCCTATCGTTTTGGTAATTTCGGACGTCTCATAGTCCACACAAAGAACTCGTCGCTCGGGGCAAGGTGCATGAAGTCGTCTTCCACCCAATCCCGCAGGTAGTCGCAAAACCAGAGCCGGTCTTCGATGTTTAATGCGGTCTTCATCGGTTTCGGAATAACACGGAATGGCTTGATGTTTGCACGCTGACGATGTCTTTGAACCGTTGAACGAGAAATTGTTTTTCCACGCTTGGCTTTAATTTCTTGTGCAACGTGACACAGCTGCGACGTCTTTTGCCACTGTTATTAGCAATGATGTTTTTGCTTTCCTGTGATAATTTCTCGGGCCTACCCTCAGCAAATTCGGCATGGCAGTTATCATAACCTTTCTTCCAATTGTCCGTCACCCATCTATCCGATCGGTTTAACTTGTTCGCAACCCATTTGCGATTAATAAAAGACGCACCTGCTTCCATTGCCTCTCGATATGCATTTGCACGAACTCTATCCATGAAACGCTGCTCTTCACTGTCATTTATTAAACCAGCCATATTTGTTTGATACCAATAGACGCACAATGAACTACTCTCTGCCGAAGCGTCATAAGAGTGTGCTACAACGCTGCGGTTTAAGTCGCAGCCCCCTAGCAAAAGGTTATGCACAACCCCGTACTAGCAGAGGCACCCGGCGTTGCCGCGGATAATTACAGTTGTAAGTTGAACAAAACAACGTTAAGAAGTCAATTAATAAATTAGTTATCAGTAATTCTACAATTTCCTGATAACTTTTTTTTTCTTTTGTGACTAATACTCATTCATTTCATAAAGGTTCGTTTCGATAAATATGAATTACATGATCCTTCGAACGGTTTTTAATGAGCATAATACAGCATGGTTGTTGAATTGAAGAGTCGAGTTGATTGATGCTTTATTATCGATTGTTATTAATTGTTGCCTGAGTGAAGGGCCTGCTTCATCTGTCACTTTTCCACTCTTTATCAAATCATTGCTCACTCCCAATCTCTAGTTACTGATCATTTGAAAAGATTTTCAAGAAAATATTAACTTCTAAGAGCTCTCAATTCTAAGAAAAGCCAGAAAGGTATTCATGTATTGTTACAAATTCAATTTTGTTGTGTAATTCTCAGGGGTGGGATGAAACCTTCATTCTTAATGAACATACATATATTGCACACATTAGCTAATAACCCGGCGTTGCCTGGGAATTTACTTAACCTCTTGCTGTCCTGCCACAGATTAAAATGATAACCATCTTCACCACCGCGGAGCATCACTGGATACTTTAGAACCATCTTTCTCTTCGGGAAAACTCAGATTTTTTGCTGTAAAATAGATATAATAATATTTATTAGTAAACAATTATTCTATTTTTTATTTAAGTTTTTTTTAGTTTGCAGACAGTGATTGTTGAGTTTGTATTGTTTAAATAAATGTTAATAAAAATCTCCACGTGATAATCGCTGTCTGCTGTAGTTATCCCTCGCGAATAATTTTCGTGACCACGAGGATGTTGTGTCGCACTATTGTTAGTGTTCTTTTTCGTAATTACTGTTTTTTTTTCAATCAGACAGACCACTTCCAGCTTCTGGCTTGACCAGTTCTATTCCCTCCTGTCCTCCACGCCTTTTACTATCGCAGCCATGGCGTTCAACTTTCATTTCATTCCAATGCCTTGTAAACTGCTCCTACCCTGCCGCTCGATGTTTAGTTCGTTATTATTGACTCTGACAGGTGAATTTCTCACTTTCTCGCGGCATCCATGATTCTCTATCGAGCAGCATTTTTGCAGGTTTACTCGTAAGGTAATAATGAAACTACTTTTGATAGTATTTCAAAAATAACGCGCATAAGAAACGCCATACTACACGTTTCATAAAGGAATTTGAAATTTCTTTCTTATTCTTTATCGGGACTTAGTCTGTCTCAATGTATATTTAAATGTTTAAATATTTAAACTCAATTCGCACAATGTAGCGATTGATATTTCGCATTACCGTATTTTGCTGTATTAACGTACATTTAAGTATTTTTTTATTCAATTTCGAGAAATATTTCCTTTTATTTTTGAAATCACAATGCCAATTCCTCAATTGAATCATATTGTATAGAATATTCTTTTTGTACAGATATTTTTGTATTTCATAAATAGATCTCATTCTTAAACCAAAAATAAAAATTTTTTAAACGAGCCACGTCTATTCTTATGTTTGAGGTTCTTTTAAGTATCACCTCTTAAATTCTGTTCTATTTATTGCTTCCCCCTCTGAACACTTTCCATCGAAGTTTCCCTTGCCCTTGAGGTAGAAGCTCTTTTACACTCCTGCTCTAGATGAAGCCCTGTTGTTCAGATGTTTCCAATGGCTGAACAGCCTTTTCTTTTATTTGCATAGTTTCTGTGATCAGTACTCGTTCTTTCTATTTCCTTTTCAAACAAAATTTCTCCAGTCATCAGGACGTTTGTTAGGGAGCTCTAGGGAGACAGGTGTAACTCCTTAGACTCCTTCGATGGATACTGCCTTATCTATGTCCTGTTATTGCATCATTGCAAGAGCGTCCTCGTCGCGATCATTGCGAGGCTAGAAACCTGCAAATCTTGCTACCCACTGCAATATGCTAATGCGATAATACATTGTGTACACCGGAGTCGTTTATGGATCACACCAGTTTCCCACTACGAGTTATCTCCTTCAACGTCGAAGGCCTTAGTGGCCCGAAACAGGATATCCTCTCTGATATATGCAAAACAAAAAAGTGCCAAGTTTTATGTCTACAGGAAACTCGGAGCTACTGAAAATCTCAGGCCTTGTATCCCCGGAATGAAATTGGTTGCTGAGATACCTGATCCGATGAATGGGAGTGCTGTGTTCGTGCGACAAGATCTTACCAACATCACCGTCCTGCAGGAACTGAAACAACGCAACGGGGAAATCATCTCTATTTTGGTGGACACACTATGCGTGGAGAAACCACCTGCAGAACTTTTTGACCTGCAGGGAATTTTTCGTAACAGTGCTGATAATGCCCCTTGGATTGTCCTGGGAGATTTTAACAGCCACAGCACTACCTGGGGATACAGCTTAACTGACGAGAGTGGTAAAAATGTAGAAAGCTGGGCAGAAGCCGAATCACTCTCACTTATCCATGATGCTAAGCTTCCTAAATCTTTTAACAGCGGTCGATGGCGTAACGGATATAATCCTGACCTTATATTTGTCAGCGAGAACATCGCCAGTCAAAGCGTCAAAGAAGTGCTTGACGCCATTCCACACTCGCAGCACCGTCCGATTGCTGTGCGTGTGGAAGCTATTGTGTGCCCTCGAACTGTGCCTTTCCTACGAAGATATAATTTTGGGAAGGCAAAATGGGATGCCTATGCAGCCGATCTGGATTGTCGAATAGAAAACCTCGCCCCCACCCTTGAAAATTACGATAAATTCTCAAAAGCAGTAAAACTGGCGTCTAGAACGAATATTCCTCGCGGATGTAGGACATCTTATATACCAGAGCTAACTGGGGACGCAACAGAACTGTATAAAGAATATACCAACCAATATAATAATGACCACTTTGATCTGCGAACTATTGAAACAGGGGACCAGCTGATGTCGCTATTGGCCACCAACAGACGGGAAAAGTGGATTAAGACCATTGAGTCGATTGACATGAAGCATAGCAGTCATAAGGCCTGGCAAACCATCCGACACCTTGGCAAAGATCCGACCACACGAGATCCCGTACCTTCTGTTCACCGGAAAGCGACAGGGAAAGGTACAGAAACTTCGAATTAACCGTGAGCCAGATTCTGAATCAAACTGTTTTAGCTCGGCTTTCACCGTAAACGAAATCGAGCGGGCACTCAGTTGTTTGAAGACCAACAAGGCTCCTGGTATAGATAATATTTTCAACGAACAACTTATCAACCTAGGACCCAAGGCTAAATCTTGGGTCCTCGAATTCTTCAACCACTGTGCAGAGTGTGGCAACGTCCCGAAAACGTGGAGGAAAGCTCGTATAATCGCTATTCCTAAACCGGGTAAAACACCATCAGAAGTCAAAAATTTACGCCCTATCTCGTTACTTTGCACCTTATGCAAGACATACGAGCGTGTCATATTGAATAGGCTAAGCACAGGAATTGACCACCAACTTATTATGGAACAGGCTGGATTTAGGCCCGGCAAGTCGTGCACGGCAAAAGTGCTTAATTTAACTCAGCACATCGAGAATGGTTTCGAAGCCAAAAAGATCACTGGAGTCGTATTTGTAGATCTGACGACGGCCTATGACACCGTATTTACTCGCAATTTGCTCTCCAAAGTCTATGACCTAACAAAAGACTACGGCTTTATCCGAATCCTACGATCTCTTCTAGAAAACCGACGTTTTCAAACAGATGTATGCTCACAACGAAGCAGATGGCGACGTCAAAGGAATGGACTACCTCAAGTAAGATTTTAGCACCGACGCTCTTTAATATTTATACGAACGATCAGCCCATCGTACCTTTGACCAGAAGTTTTCTCTATGCTGATGACCTTGCAGTGGCGGTACAAAGCGACAGCCTTGTGACCGCGGAAAGTATTTTATCTGGAGCACTTGCAGACCTGGCTCAATATTACTCTGACAATGGACTACGTGCAAACCCGTCCAAGACTGTCTCCTGTGCATTCCACCTTCGCAATAGACAAGCTACTCGCAAACTTAACATAAACTGGTTGGGTAATACCATACCTCACTCGTCAAAGCCGATGTACCTTGGGGTTACCCTGGACCGTACGCAAAATGAGCACGTGCAAAGGGTCAGAGCTAAAGTCAACACACGAAACAGTCTGTTAAAGAAGCTTTGTGCATCACAGTGGGGAACTACCCCAGCCACACTTAGAACTTCAGCCCTGGCTCTGTGTTTCTCCACTGCCGAATATGCCTGTGCTGTTTGAGGCCGATCAACCCACGCAGCCAAAATAGATACTGCTCTTAACGAAGCATGCCGAGTTATCACAGACTGTTTAAGGCCGACGAAGACAGGAGATTTATATGCCTGTGCCGGTATTGCACCCCCTGCAATCCGTAAACAAGTCGCAGCAGAAGCTGAACGCAAAAAGCAAATGCAGGACCCGCGGCGCCTTCTGGCTGGACAGCTACCACCGCCTCAGCGTTTGAAAAGTATTCATAGTTTTCTGTCCAGCGTTAAACCTTTGGATGTGCAGCCTGTAGCTGCCAAAAATGAAACCTGGCGACAAAGGAGTCAAGATTATCCTACGACCACAGCGATGCCGCTAAAAGAAGGTTTACTAGCGGGTTGACTCTCCCGTGGACAACATGGAAATCACTCAACAGGCTACGAACAGGCATGGGCCGCTGTCGATCCAACATG
This sequence comes from Rhysida immarginata, assembly GCA_023313115.1. Lineage (NCBI taxonomy): Eukaryota > Metazoa > Arthropoda > Chilopoda > Scolopendromorpha > Scolopendridae > Rhysida > Rhysida immarginata. The sequence continues at coordinate 368,119 of JAHWFO010103605.1, forward strand.
GTAGCTTGGAAATACCGAACTCAAAGTCCAATCTGTGATTGTGGCGAACTGCAAACGATGGAACACTTACTCAGATGTGAAGACCTGCAATGTCAGAGCTCTACCGAGAACCTAATTTCTTGTGATGCCAATGCAGTGCACTGTGCGGAACACTGGCAGAAACTATTTAGTTATTATTTCCTAGTTTATTGTATATTCCTTTTCTATTTGTTCCTCCTGCTCTCTTTGTATTTGTAATTTGTATCTTGCAGACACGAATAATAATAATTGCATCATCATTTTATGCTCATTATTAATAATTCTTGAAAACGAAAATTCAGTCTTCGCATCATCACTACCTCGGTTTCCAAAACATTCACATTCACACGTTCGGTCAAAATGTAACGGGCATTATATCAGGAAATGTTTGGATCTGCTGTGCTACAAAATAAGCTAGGTGATATCCCCGGCCTTGCTCCCAATCTTTTTGATTAAATTTTGCAACATATGAATGCAAAAAGAATACATAAAAACGCTTAGAATTAATACTGTAAAAATTCAAAAGAAAAATTCGAAAAAACGTTTTAAATTCACCCAATGGATGGGCCTCTCCAAGTATAGCATAGCTAGCCTAAATAATTCCTTGATCACGTAATCTTACTTTAGATGTACACGTTCGACAATTCAAATCTCTGTTTGGTTTGCAGTGCATGCACTGATCGGTTCTGTCTGTATGTTCTGGAATTCCAACAATATGAATGGGCTTATTCACTACTTGGTAATATGTTGTTGCAATTCTCACTCTGTTCTCGATGGCTTGAACCAAACTTGGCCATTCATCACCTTGTATGGTCTAGATGTCGCCATTTTTTTGTTGATACTCTCGCATTCGATGACCACTTGATCCCTCACCACTTGGTCAGTTTCTCAATAGTCTGGTAACTCTCCATTATCTCCAGTTAGTGCCGATTTTTAAAGATTTCCAAGAAAATGTTATATTTTGCAAACGATCATTTCTAAGAAAAGCCCGAACAACAGGAATTCTATGCACTGTTACAAATTGAATCTTATTTAGAAAGCACAAACTTTAAAGACTGTTAATTCATGTGTAGAAAGTCAGGATCAAAAAGATGTATAAGCAATCTGATAATTCAGTCAATCTAAATATTAAAACTGTCCATAAGTATGCGATGGAAAAGAATAAAAGCCACAGTAATCAGAAGAGTCGTGATAATTCAATTTACCTCATTTCTTATAAGACATAAAGTATGAGAAAAATTGAATTTGTTGATTAAGTTAACGTTTCTCGTTAAAATTAATACTTGCTCTGTTTAGAGAAGGCAACGGTTAAAAGCCCTTGTTCTTTGTTGGACATTGTTAAACAATGCAGAAAACAATGAAAACAAAGTTACTAAATCTGGCAATACTGGTCATCAATAGGTTAAGTAGTCCAGTTGGTCTCGCATTTTAAAATGCTACAATTGTTACAAATTGAACCTATTTATAAAGCACAACTTTGCCTTACATTGTTGGTCATGAGATATATACAGGGTGTTTCATAATTGGTGTCCCGTCTTTAGGTCCAAGTAACGGCACAAGGGGAACGGTGGGGGGAAAATGAATATTGATTATTTGGTTTTGATGTCCACTAATTCCGAATAAGAACAATTCGCATCCCTGGGGGTGAAGGGGTAAATTTTGAAAATTTTAATTTTGTAGGGGTAGGGGTTAGACCTCATGTGTTATTTAGAAAGTTGTAGAGCATCATGTAAAATGTGGGTTT
>JAHWFO010103605.1:370280-419626 GCA_023313115.1 Rhysida immarginata
CCCCAGGGACGCGAAATGTTTTTATTCTGAATTAGGGGACATTAAAACCAAATAATCAATATTCATTTTCCCCCAATCTGTTCCCCTTGAGTCGTTATTTGGACCTAAAGACGGGACAGCAATTATGAAACACCCTGTATTGTTGGTCTATGCATAGCTTTGGCGAATTTCGTATTGATACCGTCGTTGATACCTATTGTTGATACCCATAGGTGATATACCGGAACTTTATTTAAACTCTTCTTGACTAGCCTCAGACAAAAACAATGTCCATCTTCACCACCGGATAACATCACTGGATACTTTGAATCCATCTTTCTTTTGAAGTTTCCCTTGCACTTGACGTAGAAGCTCGTATACCCTCTTGCTCTATTCAAAACTCCCGTTATTCAGATGTTTCCAATGCCCATATAGCGTTTTCTCTTTCAGCTGCAGTTTCTCTGATCAATACTCGTTCTTTCTCTTTCCTTTACACTCACATAAATTTTTTCCAGTCATCTGGACGTTTGATAGAGATCTGAATGAAGACACATGTGATTCCTTTGCCTCCTCAACAGATGCCCTATTTATGTCCTGTCACTGCATCATCATTTTATGCTCGTTATTAATAATTCTTTGAAACGAACGTTCAATCATCGCATTATCATCATCTCAGTTTCCAACATATTCACATTCACACAGAATATAATCAGAATGTATTTTTATGAAATGTTTGGATCTACTATGCTACCAAATAAGCTAGGTGATAACTCCGGCGTGGCTCGGACTGTTTTTCTGATTAAATTTTGCAATACTTAAAAGTAAATACATGAAAACGCAGAATTAATACATTAAAGATTCATAATGAAAATTCGAAAAAAACTTTTTAAATGCTCACAATGGATGGACCTCTTCAAGTATGCCATTGCTAGTCTAAATATTTTTTTAGTCACGTAATCTTACTTTAGATGTACACTTGATGTTGTTGCAAGTCCCACTCTACTCTCGATGTCTTGAAGCAAAACTTGGCCATTCATCACTTTGTGAGTAGTATAGGCAGCCCTTTGTGTACCACTTCCGGCCACGCCCACCCCCACTTCCGGTTGCATGAGGCCGATTTATGTACCACTTCCGGCCACGCCCACCACGCCCTCGCCCCAGGCGGTGGTACACAAATCGGCATCATGCAACCGGAAGTAGGGGTGGTGGTGGTACACAAAACGGCCTCATGCAACCCTTTCTTATCAGCAGAGATAAGATGAAAAGATAAGATAAGAACAGTTGCCGCCATTTTGAAAACGGCAGCCATGTCTGTTGTTCTTCATATTTTGAAACCAATTTTTTATGAATATTAATTATGCTTTATTCAATAAAGATAAAAAGATAAGAAAAAAGAGAAAGAAGAAGAAACGGAAAAAAGGGAGAGAGACAGAGAGAGAGAAGGAAAGAAAAAGATGGAGAGAGAGAGAAAAAGAAGAGAGGAAAGTGGAAAGAGAGGAAAGAGAAAGAAGGAGAAGTGGTTTTTTGGGGGTCGCTGCCTCTCCCTCCCACCCTGTGCTTGGTGTCAGTGGTCCTGAACCGCCTGACCTGTCGCCAGAGCGCTCTTATGGCGACAGTGCAGAGGTTCCGGTCCATCCACGCCTATGCAGGCGGGCGGGCGGTCGAGGCAGCTGGGGCACTTCGAGACTCGACCAGGGCGCTGGTTCCTGTGCAGAAAGTGGAGGGCAGAGCTTAGGGTGTCGGTGCACTCCATTGAGATGCCAAGCACCACCCCTTCACACAGGGCAGCCGTCGCTGTGAGCCTCAAAGGGGATTGATCTGCACCCCCCTTATGCCGTGGCCAAGGGCATAAGAGCCGTGGTGATTCGGTTAACTAGGGATGGTTGGGCACCTTCCCCTGACTAGTGCAGCCACTGGGTAACAGATGGTTAAACGGTCTCTCGGTTAGAGAGCCTATTCCGCGGCCATGCTTTATTCTGATTGGGACCACCCAAAACAATTCGCCTTTGTTAATTGTCTATGGGTGAGAGAAACCCACACGTTTTCGATTCGAGTTGGCATTACTATTCGAAGGTTTATTGTAAAGTCACTTGGTCCTGGGGTCAAATTTGGCAAAAAAAACAACCTCATGTCGCAGTGAAATCTAGTTCCCTCGGTGGCCGCACCGTTGAATGGCGCTGCGTTCACCGTTTCTTCGCAAAAACTATGTTTGTGCGTGTTTCCAGGCCCATTGGCCGAATGTCTAGCTACTCACAGCCTTCACCTTAGTGCTTGTGGAGTATCTGACGGGTTTATAAAGTCGGAAAGAGGTACATGTTAAAAAAATGCGCCGCGATTCAATCCCTTCTCCTTCGCCTTCGACTATGGCGCTCCCCAAAGGACGCTGTGTGTCTGTGTTTACGAGTTCCCTCGGCGTCCGCAGCATGATGACGAGGGCGCGCAAGTCGCTCGCCTTCTCCTGCCTTCACCTTCGGCAACGGCGCTCCCCAAAGAGCGCTGTGTGTGTTTACGAGTTCCCTCGGCGTCCGCAACGTGATGACGAGGGCGCGCCATGCGTCCTACGACGCGCTAAACCGTTAAAAATCGCTCCATAAAGGTTTTTTCCAGCTCTTTTTGCCCGTTGTCGCGCATCCAATGCGGTCTACATGTTGTTTTTAAACGTTCTCGTCGTGTGATTTTCCTTTTTGCGCTTTACACGGCAGGCAACGTTTGCAAACGGTCGCCGACGCGAACAGCGCTTCGTTACAGCGAGGTTGTCGGCCATTAGGCGCTCGCACGACGCGAATAAAGGTTTCTGAGCGCGAATAGAGGGTCTGTGCGTGTCTGTGTGCACAAACGTCGTCCCACGCCGTCTAAGAACGTTTCAAGGCGCCGAATAAATATATTCTTTCGTCCCATGACGCTTTAATCGCCGAGTGCACGCCTTCTGCCTGCGAGTGTTGTGCTAACGAGGGCGTCGATCTCCGCGTGTATGAGTGAAAGTGGGTGGTTTATTCGAGTCGTAAGCTTTCTATCCCCTTACGGTTAATGGTTACGGTCGTATGATAGGGCCTCTTTGTGTCAGCCAATACTTTTTAATTTTCTAATCTAATTCGCCTGAAAGGGTTGTCAGATGAATACTTGTCAAGAGTTGTCTTCGCATTTGAAGGGTGCACATTTCAATACAACATGTCGAGTGGAAGTAACAGTAAGCAATGTTCCTAATAATTTCATCCAGCCTTTTATATTTATGTTTGATTCTATTTATGTTTGATTCTATTTCTTTCTTTCTCCTAGCATTCATCTGTGTTTTCGATTTTACGGGTTTCGAATGTGAAGATGGCCGATTTATCCTTAAGTCATTAGGTTATGCTTTAGTCGACGAATCAATAAGGAACAGGCAACCGTGGATACTTCGTACACGCCGATGACGTGTTGCAGGGAGTTATGTTTTTCTTCCTCCACCCGATTTAATTCTTTCAAAAGAAGATATAGAAGTTTTGAAAGCTGACAACTACACAACTCAGTGCGGTATTCTATTTTTTAATGGGCAGCATAGTTACAGCGAGATTCCTGTGATTGTAAACGCTTTAAAAAGATGCTTTTCCCGTTTTTATGCTTATGGGGCCCTCAGGTGTAGAGATTTAAGCAGTGTTTTAGGCATTACTGTCGACGATCTAGCTCCCCTTGTGGCCTCTTCATCACCAGCGTTTACTCGATTGTACGAATATTATTATCCAGGAAAACTTGAAACGGAGATTTACGATGTTTCACTCACAGCCAAAAAATTGGCATCATGTTTGGAACGATGTCTGTTAAACAATACTGCAATGTGAACACTTGTCGATATTTTACTTTTTAAGCTGTTAATGTTCTTAAAATACAAGATTATACTTTCAATCTGTAATGAAGTGACTTTAATAAAATATGTTACTTTTCAATAAATGCGTTGTGTTTACTCTTTAAAATAACGGATACAATTTAAGTTTCACATAATCAAATGGTATGTTTTATTTCATTTGTTTGATGATACAAACTGGTGTCGTTAATTTCATTAAAAACATTTTTTAGAAGCTCGTTATAACCGAAAAAACAGTGTAGAATAATGAATAGGGTTAATACACAGCCGCAAAATGAACGTGTGAATACGCTTCCTCCTCCAATAAGTTTCTTGAATTCCATTGGTTCGACTAAAATAAAAGACAGTTACAGTTGTAGTTTATTTTATTTTATTTATTTTTTTTTTCTTTCTGTAATCTTTAAAGTTAGGAAAGAGAATACCTAAGAGAAACCTTTGAGTTTGTCAGTAATAATGAGTTGACCCGTGTGTTTGATTCTTTGTTTCGTAGATTAGACAGCTTGACAGGACTGCGTGTTAAAGGTGTTTACTCTTGCTCTTCTGAGAGAAAGACTGAGAAAATACCTCTATGACATTGCTTTTCATGAATAGTGTGTGTTTGTGTGTGTGTGTGTGTGTGTGTGTGTGTGTGTGTGTATGTGTATAGTTAAGTTTTCATAAATAAAGAACAGAGACGACGTTTTTTCAACTTCAAAAAGAAAGAAATTTAATTTCCTTTAAAATAGTTCACACAATTTGATATTACAGGTAAGTACGGGTGTACAATTATTTTAAAACAACCCATGGTATATCTAATAACGAAAGCTGACTTTGACTACGGGTGCGCACGGGAGAAGAATAGTCAGGAGATGGTGGTAACAAGTCCTCTTTATATAAAGGGTTTTTGATCAAGTCGTCTGGAACTTTGAGTTGTTGTAAAACGTGTGCAAATTCTCTACGCCCATGAGGAGATTTCTTTTGTACTTCAGGGTTAGACATCAGTACGTCATCGACTAACGTTGTAATCCGTGAACCTGGAACAATTCGGCCGGAGAACATTACGGTTCCGCGTTGCGTCCATCGTATGAGGTCGGGTCGTCTTTGGAGATGCCGTAGAAGTCGCTCTCTCCCAATTTCAGGTGTAAGTTTAGGCATTAAACCCTGGTTACGTCTTTTCTTTTCCTCGTTTTCCGAGGTCGTGGAGGCAGTTGCTCCCTCCAACATCTGTTCACCTTCTTCAGGTAATGTTTCAACAGTCACGGGTAACGATGGTTCAAAAGAAGGTGTTGAGTTTCCCTGTTTATTCGATGAAGGCATTGTTTGTACAGACATCTGCGGTGTTGGTAGAGTAGGCGTTGGCTCAGTTGCTGCTGCTACGGATGATACACCGGTTACTTTTCTCTTTGTATTTAGGTATTTCTGTAGTGTGTCTAAATACGATTCCATTTTTGATGTGTATTTAGATAGGGTGTATTTAACACGTATTGCATGTGTTTATCCAGTTCTCTTTCACGCCTTTTTGTCGGGTCTTCGTCATCTTTAGTGTTTTTAGGTTCCGTATGAAGAATGTTTTGATGGTTGAAAACTTGTATGTTCATAAGTCTATTGTATTCATGGGCAGGGAGCAATATGTATTTTTGCATCGTATTAACTGATCAACTTGTTCAAGACGGGACCTGCGATAGTGCCGAGCAGTAAAGGTAATAAAAATCCGTTGCCTCTCTGAACGAGGAAAGACTTTTTAACACGAAGTGGAATGTTTTTATGCGCCAATCCTTTTATTTCCTTTAGGTGGTGTCTTATTTTAGGTGTCCACTTGATATTGTGGTGTAAAATATTGTAGCAAACTTCGCAGAGGGCTTTCACCTGATTTAAACTTGCGTGTTGTATCAAGATTTTACGCTTTTTCGGTGAGGCTTCGTGTAAAGATCCGAGAAAATGTTTGTGTTTTAACACCAAAGGGGTCATAGTAACATGTACGCACGCACGGCTTCGTCGGGGACAAATGAGGCGCGACTTTGTTTAAACTCTCGTTTTATCTGAATAGACTACGATGGGCCATTCAGGCGGAAGGATTTTACTATGCAGGCGTATGATGTCGGGACATGCTTGTGTTAAATCCAGCAGTAAATAACTGTGAGGGTCAACTGTTGCATCCTTGTAGGCTTGTGTAAGTAGATTTCCATATCCTGTCTGTGCCGCAAGCGTTCGAATTTGAGTCACGTCTCTCGGCGATTTCAACAAAAATATGTATTTTGCATTCAAACTTATAGTCCTTATACTCTTTGCCTGAGCAAACAGATTCTGTGTGATTAAAAGTACAGAATAATTAAAGTGGTGGCTGTAACGCGTGAACACTTTTTCAATCAACTCAGAGTTTTTCACTTCATGCATAAGATCATCTAAAATTAAGAGTGCCTGTTCCGGAATGCGTTCATGTATCATTTTTTCGTCGGGTACCCCGGGGTGAAACGAAATGTTGGGTAGGTTTAAGTCCTTTACAACACTAGGCACAACTGCACCAAAACAGTAAATGATCTGTGACGGGGGAGGGTCGATCAGCTCGTTTTGAAACTTGAGCAACCCAGCAATCAATGTACTTTTTCCACTTCCTGAAGCACCGGCAACTAATCCTGAGAAGCACTGTCGAAATTTAATGTTAGTTATTAACTCCATGTCTATAGGTTTACAGAATTAGAATTGTTCACTCCGAGAGAACGCTTTTGAGGTTGTGATCTACACGTTGAACATCAGTGAATGACAGGTCTTTTTAAAAAACCCAACTTTTATTTTCATTGGAGAAAAAATTCTTACAGTTTATTTTTTATTATTATTATTTTTTTTTTTCCTCGGATACAAAAATAAATAAATAAATTTTTTTCTCACTTACAAAAAAATTTCTTGCATGTAAGAAAAAAAAATAATTTTTTTGAAAAATTTTTAAAGTTAAAATGAAATAACACACACACACACAATTCATTATATATATATTCCTTCATTTCTTTATTACAAAATACACAAAAGTTTTACAGAGTTGCATAACATACAGGAATAAAAAATTATAAAGTAACAAGACATAAATATAAAATTATACAGTTTTTAGAGGGCGACAACATTGATTCCACTTACAGGGGGTCATATTCTCGTATTCGTTGTTCAGTTCATCATAAAGATATTCACATTTGACGAGTAGGTCATTCCAGAGTAAATCATCTGTATAAGTTTCACGTACGATGGCATCCATGGAAAACCTACGAGCAGCAAGTTTCAGGTAATGTAAACAGTGATGGCCACAGGTATCGTTGAGAGGGCTCTGCACAGGGCGGTTGTTGAACGTCCATTTTTCAGCGTTTTTCACCATAAACGTGTGAAATTGCTTTGGTGGTACACAGCCGAACGAATCAAAGGTGTAAGCTTGCTTTCCAGAAGGTAAGCAGAAAGCAATCCAATGTGTACCGGGGTGTTTGGAGTCATCGGTGTTGGCGATCAGCAAGGACGGGTAAATGGGTTTGAGGGTTGCAAGCAGGTCAGATGGGTAAACACCTCTCGCCAAGAGTGTCCATGAGTACACGTATTTTTAATTCGTAAAGTCGAAACTTACAGCTCTGTCTTTATTGATTTCCAGGAGATTTTGAAACTGACAATAGGCAATGAGATTCACAGACGTAGGCAGGGGTTGAGAGAATTGTAATTCGACGCGGAGTGTCCCGTTTCGTATGACGTTATATCGATCCGTGTAGTAATTACGGTCTCCAGACAGATCAAAGGCAAGAAATGTGTATCCACCAGCGTAGTCAGCCAAAGTCAAGTCTACGTCTCGGTCATCTCTCCACAAACCTAAGGCTTTGAGTGTGTGAACGAATTCGCGTAGGTAATCACCACTATTAAAATCGGGCGTGAAAGGTTGTGCAGCAGGGATGGATTGCGTGTCTAAGGCCAGTGAGAAATAGGATAAATTGAAATGTTGAAGGTTGAATGGGTTCAACTTATAGGCACCGTTTTGGGCTTCGCTCTCGACCAAAGCAAAAATCAAACGCGTTGGAATCTGACCGGTGATGAGATTTTGAATCGCATGATTCCTAGCACCGATGGGGATGTTTGATGAGAGCATTTCCACTCGGTTGACGGGGTAAAATGCATTGGTTGTTTGGAGTGTCTTGGCATGTGCTAACAGAGTTGCTGCATTAACTTTCACGCGCTCAACGTTCAATGAGGCGCGCACTATATTTATTTGGTAATGGGGTTCCTCGACAGCCGACATGAGAACAAAGGGTGTTTTACTGCGGTATAATCTTAAACGTAAATCGACAGAGTTCAATAGCAACCGAGTTTGGTTGAAAACATCGAGATGTAGAGGTCCTTCTAGATGATAAACACCATTCAGAGCCGACGCCTTGCGTAACTTGAATCCACTGTTTTCGTCACCGACGGTCTCCATCTTACCACTTGTGTCTTTGGAAAAACCAGAAGTCGTGAGTTGGGTCAACTTAGCCATCTGTCCGTAATTCAAAAGTGTCTCGAAGTATGCACGGTAAGGATACAAGCTATTGCTGTGACTCACAAGGGTGTTGCCGAGAGAACAGTCGACTTGAGAGAATAGAGCATGTAAGAAAAGGTTCACGGGACCTGTAATATCACCGGCGGGTAATCCTTCTTCCCGATTTTTGCGATTTTCACAGTCAAGCTCAGTGTTGTCTGGCTTAAATCCACGAAATAATCAGCAAGCCCTGGTACGTAAAACTCCAATGGGCCATCTTGTGTGATGACAGAGGCTGGTTGGTAACTGACAACGTCACGTTTCTCTTGTTGGCCACTCGTATGAGGAATCGAAAAGAGATCCAAATCAGAGCTGAGACATTCCATACTCATTTTGTGTATCATGGTCGTCATTTTAAACAAAGACAGAGTCAAGAAGACGAATGTTTAAGTTTTTTTTCCTTCTAGGTTTTTTTGTTTTTTTTCGAAAGCTTTTCTCCTTTACTTTTTTTCAACAGGAACTCTTCAAGAGTGTTGATCCTCGGACGTTGTCGTTTAGAATGGAGGACGCCTGCAGTTCCACGCTTTTTACCACCTCTCTGAACCCTCGTACCCAACTCTTGAAGGGCGCTACCACCAGATTCTCGCAATCGGTTGGTTAGCGATTGCTTGAAATTCTGCCCCTGCATCACGTCGTTTAACACGGAGACTCCACCTTTTAAGGCGTGACGTGCTAACACTTTTCCTGTGGTTTTCAGTAACGGGGTGGCAAAACAAAACAGCGTCGAGAAAAGCGAACCGAGTCCATTTCCTCTTTGAAAAACAGTGCCTCGAAAGACAGGCACACCTTGCCCCCTTTGACTTAAATAATAACGTAAAATTGCTTCACTGTCTGGGTTATAGGGTTCATGCATTTTCTTCTCTGAGACGAGTAGACAAAAGTCAAGTTTTTGTGTGTATGTGTCACAGAGAGAGAGAGAGAGAGAGAGAGAGAGAGAGAGAGAGAGAGAGATGAAACGTCTGCCCTCTATGAATTTTTCCTACGGAAATGTAATTTTACGACGGACTTCCCAGATAAAAAGGAAACAAGGTCACCATGATCTGTGTGTACTGTAATTTCTATCGTGTGAAAGCACTTTTTGATTAAAGGTAAGTAATCGGGGGCTGGATAATACTGAAATATGGACTCGCGACGCGCATTCGAAACCGGGATGATACGTAATAATGGGGCTAATGTGTCGCCAACAAACTGATGAGGAATAAGGTCTGTATATAAATATAACCCATATATCCCCCTCGTGAGGTCTATAGGTTGCGACCCATCACCCTGACGTAGTTCTTTTTCAACTTCGTGTGTCTTAAAACCAAGTGTTACACCTAATCCACTGTTGAAGTGGATAAATCGGTTTTCCGTGCAATAGAAACGTAAACACTTGTTGGGTTTCACTTTGAAAGTGTAAAACCGTCTCTCATCTGACGGAATCATTTTCGACAGAGCACCCACAAGCACTTCGCGTGTGTCATAATAGCCTGGAGAAATCTGCAGAGCTTTCGGTTGTGGGAAGAAAGGTGGGTCAAACGCCTCAATTGTCACCTGACCCTTGCTCAACAGGTTAATGGGAATGATGAATGGGGGCGCCAATTTCTTATCAAGATACCTATTCGGTAAAAATCCTATATTTCCTTCAGCAGGGAATTCGAAAACGCACCCTGTCGAACCTGCAAAACGAAGCTGATTGGCCACTAATTCCACGTGTAAACCAAAGCGTTCGTGGTAGACGTTTAAATAGGTTGCGGCAACTGACCACGGTTGAAAATCAGGTGATTTCACTCGGGCAATGCGCTTGAAGGAAGGTTTCGTCTTTGGGTACTTGAGAACCATGACCAAGTCTTTCACCCACGCGAAAGTGTTCGTAGGTTTTGGTTTCAAACGACTGTGCCCCTCGAACAATGTCTTCTCTGAAAGATCAAACTGTTCGACAAAATTTTGGGTAACAAAACGTAAGGATGTGAAGGGTGGTAGATGCAATGTAACATTCGGACTGATTTCAGGGTCGTAGCATATCATGATGTCAGGTATGTATATCTGCAGACCCTCTTCCACAGCGCGCATGTATTCATGAAGAGAGTTTCCCCTGTCGGGCGGTTCATGAACATCGAGTGTGATTCTTTGTTGGGTCACCCCCGTCGAAACACCTATACGAAAACCATTGTTTATTTCCGTAATGTTGTTGAACAGTGAAGGAAAATGGACTTCAGACAATCCTACCTCCCATTCACCACGCAATTGAATAGGTCTGGACAAACGGGTGGTAAATCGAGAAGGCGTGTTCACGCCCTGGCCGTCGACCGTGTTGGATGGGAGCGTGACAAAAAAATCGTTTTCTTCGTACATTCTGACAGATGTGTCGGCAACAGTGTCTTGCAAGCGAGTGGACTGGTGCTTTGTGTGTCACATATTAAAAAGATCCGTTGCCTTAACCCAACTGTTCATGCTGGCAGGATAATTTCGCCACTTTATGTAAGCCTCTCGCATACCCCCACGTCCCCTCCTCCATCTTAAAATTCTTTCGACTGCATACATTTCAGGCTTTTTCACCTTCTGCAATTCCTCGTCATAAAAGATGCCGGCAACTTCGTCGCCGTTGAAATCTTTAATTTTATAAACAACAGGTCTTCTGAAAATGATTTTTGACACCTGAAAGACCTCTTCTGTCCAGGATTGTTCATAACCTTTTGCAAATGTATTTTTAACACGAGAAATACGTACATGATCACCCATTATTAGCTTAGGAGGTCTTTGAGGAGTCGCATTATAATATGCACGCTGTTTTAACCACACGTCGGTCTCGTTGGATGCGTTGACATCTGCTGGGGCCATCCCTATGCTACGATGTACACGCATGTTGTAACTCTGTACCAAATCAGGTAAAACATCGATGTAACGCTGCGTGTTGGCATGTGTGAAATACTTAAACATACGCGTCTTTAGAGTACGGTTATAACGTTCAACCACCGCGGCCTTTAAATCGCTTTCTGAAGCGAAGAAATGAATGTTTTCATACTTGAAATAGGTTTGTACGTGTTTGTTAAGAAATTCTTTACCTTTGTCAGTGTGTACTTTTAAAGGCACACCTTCTTTAAAAATTTTTTCGAACGCTTTTTGAAGTTCCGTACCGGATTTCGTTTTCAATGAAACCACCCAGGCGTAGCGTGAGAACACATCAATACAAGTCAGTAAGTATTTGTAACCATCATTTGCTTTTGCCAAACTACTCAGGTCAACCAGATCTACTTGAAATTGTTCGAATGCCCCATACACTCTCATTCTATTACGTGGATAATGGTCATGTATCGGTTTATGCAAGGTATATGTAGGTTGACCCTGCAACCATTCCACTGTCTGTTTACGTGAATGACGTGTGCTCTTTTGCAAACCCTGTATACCCCCGTAACCGGCTGGGTGAAGAGGATTGTAATACACATCTTCCATGGTTGGAACTTTCTGTGTCAAAGCGTCGATTGTACACGCCTTTAAAATGTAGAGAGTAGAGGGGATTTTTTAAAAAAAGCGTGCAAATACACGTCAACAGTTATTCTTTATAATACAAAGGTAATAGAAAGCTTACCACTCGAATAAAACCACCCAGACTTTTATGTGGGGAAAAAAAATTCATTAAAATTTTTACGTGGGGAAAAAAAATCATTAAAATTTTTATGTGGGGAAAAAAAATCATTAAAATTTTATGCGGGGAAAAAAAATTCATTAATATTTTTATGCGAGAAAAAAAAAGTTCATTAAAATTTTTATGCGAGAAAAAAAATTTATTAAAATATTTTCCGCGAGAAAAAATTTTCTTTTTACGAGGAAAAAAAAAAAAAAAAAATTATGCATTTATTTATTTTTTTCCGTTTGTATAAACGGTACATACAATTCTAATGATTAACAAGTAGTGTGTGTGGGTGTGTGTGTGTGTGTGTGTGTGTAAAGCAAAGGAAGCAAATAAACCACCCAGACTTTCACTCATACACGCGGAGATCGACGCCCTCGTTAGCACAACACACGCAGGCAGAAGGCGTGCACTCGGCGATTAAAGCGTCATGGGACGAAAAAATTTATTTATTCGGCGCCTTGAAACGTTCTTAGACAGCGTGGGACGACGTTTGTGCACACAGACACGCACAGACCCTCTATTCGCGCTCAGAAACCTTTATTTGCGTCGTGCGAGCGCCTAATGGCCGACAACCTCGCTGTAACGAAGCGCTGTTCGCGTCGGCGACCATTTGCAAACGTTGCCTGCCGTGTAAAGCGCAAAAAAGAAAAACACACGACGAGAACGTTTAAAAACAACACGTAGACCACATTGGATGCGCGACAACGGGCGAAAAGAGCTGGAAAAAACCTTTATGGAGCGATTTTTAACGGTTTAGCGCGTCGTAGGACGCATGGCGCGCCCTCGTCATCACGTTGCGGACGCCGAGGGAACTCGTAAACACACACAGCGCTCTTTGGGGAGCGCCGTTGCCGAAGGTGAAGGCAGGAGAAGGCGAGCGACTTGCGCGCCCTCGTCATCATGCTGCGGACGCCGAGGGAACTCGTAAACACAGACACACAGCGTCCTTTGGGGAGCGCCATAGTCGAAGGTGAAGGAGAAGGGATTGAATCGCGGCGCATTTTTTTAACATGTACCTCTTTCCGACTTTATTAACCCGTCAGATACTCCACCAGCACTAAGGTGAAGGGTGTGAGTGCCTAGACATTCGGCCAATGGGCCTGGAAACACGCACAAACATAGATTTTGCGAAGAAACGGTGAACGCAGCGCCATTCAACGGTGCGGCCACCGAGGGAACTAGATTTCACTGCGACATGAGGTTGTTTTTTTTGCCAAATTTGACCCCAGGACCAAGTGACTTTACAATAAACCTTCGAATAGTAATGCCAACTCGAATCAAAAACGTGTGGGTTTCTCTCACCCATAGACAATTAACAAAGGCGAATTGTTTTGGGTGGTACCAATCAGAATAAAGCATGGCCGCGGCATAGGCTGCCTAGCCGAGAGAACGTTTAAGTATCTGTTACCCAGTGGCTGCACTAGTCGGGGGAAGGTGCCCAACCATCCCTAGTTAACCGAATCACCACGGCATAAGGGGGGTGCAGATCGATCCCCTTCGAGGCTCACAGCGACGGCTGCCCTGTGTGAAGCGGTGGTGCTTGGCATCTCAATGGAGTGTTACGACTACCTAAGCTCTGCCCTCCGCTTTCTGCACAGGAACCAGCGCCCTGGTCGAGTCTCGAAGTGCCCCAGCTGCCTCAACCGCCCGCCCGCCTGCATAGGCGTGGGTGGACCGGAACCTCTGCACTGTCGCCATAAGAGCGCTCTGGCGACAGGTCAGGCGGTTCAGGAACACCGACACCAAGCACAGGGTGGGAGGGAGAGGCAGCGACCCCCAAAAAAACACTTCTCCTTCTTTCTCTTTCCTCTCTTTCCACTTTCCTCTCTTCTTTTTCTCTCTCTCCATCTTTTTTCTTTCCTTCTCTCTCCCTCGCCCTTTTTTCCGTTTCTTCTTCTTTCTCTTTCTCCTTTTACTTATCTTTTTATCTTTATTGAATAAAGCATAATTAATATTCATAAAAAATTGGTTTCAAAATATGAAGAAAAATAGACATGGCTGCCGTTTTTCAAAATGGCGACAACTGTTCTTATCTTATCTTTTCATCTTATCTCTGCTGATAAGAAAGGGTGGCATGAGCCCGATTTGTGTACCACCGCCTGGGGCGAGGGCGTGGTGGGCGTGGCCGGAAGTGGTACATAAATCGGCCTCATGCAACCGGAAGTGGGGGGTGGGCGTGGCCGGAAGTGATACACAAAGGGCTGCCTATACTACTTTTGTGTAGTCTAGCAGTCGCCGATTCTTATATTGACATGCTTACCATTTGCTCAATACTGCACGGAGCTAAAGAAGTGCTTCCTCTGTCGTCTTTCCACTCTTTCTCAATATCCTGCTAACTCTTCATTATCTCCAGTTACTGATCAGTTTTAAAGATATTCCAGAAATTGTTAAGTACTAACAACTCTCATTTCTAAGAAAATCCTGAATAACAGGAATTCTATGCATTGTTACAAATAGGGCCTTATCTACGAGGGCATAACATTGCAGAATACAGACCAGACCAACAGAAGCAACCCCAGATTATCGCACAGTCTCCATAGGTTTGGATAGTGCGTTTCTTTTTTTGTACCCTGATGCGCTCATCATCTATGAGGGTGGGTCGAAAAGTAATGCCTCCATGGCTGTAACTTTTTTATTTTTTAACCGATTTTCAAAATTCTTTTTGTATCTTATACTCACATTTGTCCTCTATGTAATGCACTATTCACTTTTCAACATAGTTCCCATCCCTTTCCACGCATTGCGCCAACGCGTGACTAGTCGGGTAAACCCGTCGGAGAGGAATTCCGGGGTTGTTGTCTACACCAGGACCGAACGGCAGGTTTCACCTCGTCGTCAGAACGCAACTCATGGCCCTTAAGGTGCTCTTTCCTGTTTGGGAAGTGGTGAAATTCACAAGGTGCAAAGTCTTTCATTTTTGAACTGCAGTTTTTCATCTTTGAACAGTAGCCGCTGCAACCCCCTCTGATGTGGCGATCGTGTGCGGACGGGCGTTATCGTGCTGCAGAAGGGGATCCAAAGCTGCCATTCAATCCTCGTGTCGACGACAACCCCGTTGGTGTCATGCGTGGGAAGGAATGGGGACTATGTCGAAAAGTGAATAGTGCATTACATAGAGGACAAATGTAAGTATCAGATACAAAAAGAATTTTGAAAATCGGTTAAAAAATAAAAAAGTTAGAGCCATGGATCCATTACTTTTCAATATGCCCTCGTATATTGCACAAACTTTGCCCGGCATTGTTGGTCATGAGATATATATTGTTGATCCCTGCATAATGTTTGTGAATTGCGTGTTGATATCATTGTTGACACATATTGTTGCGCAAACTTTGTCTTGCATTATTGGTCATGAGATATTTCTTCTTAATTTGCACTGCCATCATCATGAATATCGATTTATTATCAGTAATTTTTTTCGAGATATAAGGTAACAGTGACCTTCATCATGCTTTGAAGGACAATTGAGCAAAATTTCATCAAGATCGGAATAAAACGGTAGATTCGTGTAAGAAACATACCCACAATCTCACAAACGGTCAAACCCACAAACATTCTTCTTTATATATATACTAGCAGAAGAGCCGGCGTTGCCCGGGATAATTACACTTGTAGGTAAGCAGAACAATCTCAAGAAGTTAAATTATAACTCCAAATTGGTTAAAAAAATAATACTCAATCAATAAAACACAGAGCGAAGTGACTATCCATTCTTAAAAAACTTCGAAAGAGAGGAATTCTAGATGATATACAGGGATTTATTTAACCTCTTATTGACTTGCCTCAGATAAAATGATATTCATCTTCACCACCGGGGAACATCACTAGATACTTTAGACCCAAATTTTTCTTGCCCTTGACGTAGAAGCTCATATACCCTCTCGATCTATTTGAAACTCCCGTTGTTCAGATGTTTCTAATGCCAGTATAGAATTTTTTGCTTTAGCTTCAGAGTGTCTCTGACCAATACTCGTTCTTTCTCTTTCCTTTCCAGGCACATAAATTTTTGCCAGTCGTCTGGATGTTTGATAGGGAGCTCAAGGGAGACATGTGTGACCCCTTTTCCTCCTCAATAGACGCTGCCTTATTTAAGTCCTGTCACTGCATCATCATTTTATGCTCATTATTGATAATTCTTGGAAACGAACGTTCAACCATCGCATTATCATCATCTGTTTCCAAAATATACACATTCCCACAGAATATAGTCAAAATGTATTTTGTGAAATGTTTGGATCTGATGTGCTACCAAATAAGCTAGGTGATAACCCTGGCGTGGCTGGAACTTTTTTTTTGATTAAATTTTGCAATATCTTAAAAATAAACACATGAAAACGCTTAGAATTAGTACAGTAAAAATTCTTAATGACGATTCTAAAAAAAAATTTTTAAAGGCTCACAATTGATGGACCTCTCCACGTATGCCACTGCTAGTCTAAATAATTTCTTACTCACGTAATCTTACTTTAGATATACATTTGATGTTGTTGCAATTCCCACTCTGCTCTCGATGTCTTGAAACAAAACTTGGCCATTCCTCACTTTGTGTAGTCTAGCGGTCGCCGATTCTTCTATTGACATGCTCACCATTTGCTCAATACATCACGGAGCTAAAGGACTGCTTCCTCTCTCGTCTTTCCACTCTTTCTCAATAGTCTGCTAACTCTCCATTATCTCCAGTTACTGATCATTTTTAAGTTCTAAGAACTCTCAATTCTAAGAAAACCTTGAATAACAGAATTCTACGCATTGTTACAAATTGAACCTTATTTATATAGCACAAACATTGCCTTGCATTGTTTGTCATGAGATATACGAGGGTTGGGGCAACAAAACTATTTTTTGTCATGACAACTATTTTTTTTCTTCTAGATATGTGAACGGATCACAAACGTATATGTGTCGTGTGGAAGTTCTGCAGGCATAGTGTGTATGCAGAATAACAGATGGCTCTGTGATAGCTGGTAGTAGCGCAGCTAGGGCTGTGAAATCAGTTAGTTGGTGAGTGTTGTGCGAGATGTAAGTAATCCGTGTTGAGCAGCGCGCTTACATCAAAATAGCCGTTCTCCGAGGGAGAAATGCGATGGAATGTCACAGTGAATTAGTGGAAGCGCTTGGGAATAATGCCCTACCATACCGTACAGTAGCACGCTGGGAAGGAAAGTTTCAGCAAGGACGTGTGTCAACCAGTGATGAGCAACCGTGAAGGCCATATTGCCCTGTATACTACCGTAATAAATTAGTGTGTTACGATATTTCAATGCTATTCATTGTCCACACATGTAGTTAACACCTTGTCCTTTCGTCTGTATATGTCACATTTTCCAACCGGACTGGTATCTTCAAGAAAAAAAATAGTTGCCATGACTTTTGCCCCAACCCTCGTATATTGTTGATCCCTCCATAGTGTTGGTGAATTGATTGTTGATACCATTGTTGATACCTATGTTGCACAAACTTTTCCTTGTATTGTTTGTCACGAGATATATATTGTTTGTCCGTGCGTAGTGTTTTACGAATTGCATGTTTATACCATTGTTGATACCTATTGTTGCACAAACTCTGCCTTGCATTGTTGGTCATGCGATCCTCTTATTAATATGCACTGCCATCATCATGAATATCAATGTATTATCGAAAATTTTTATTATTTTTTCGAAATCTGTGGTAGACAGTGACCTTCCTTATGCTTTGAAGATCAATTGTGCAAAATTTCATCAAGAACGGAATAAAACTGTAGATTTGTATAAGAAACATACCCACAAACCCACAAACATTCTTTTTTATATACCGGGTGATCCCAAAGTGTGTTACATTTTTTCATGAAACTAATAATTGCTTTGCCGTGACGAATTCTTTTCCTTTACATTGTTTTGCGCGTGCCTCATGTTCCTTATGAAAGCATTGAATTGCTGGAAAGCAAACACTGAATATGTCATTAACAGGGGAGGAATGTAATAAACTTTTGGATCACCCGGTATATAGATTTTATAATTTATATTCTGTAATTTATATTCTGTAAATTATATTTTGTTATAATCAAAATATGCTTAATACTTACACTTCTTAGAAAGTGGGATTTCATAGCATGTTCATTTTTGCTTTTAAGTCTCTGTTTTATGTAATTTGTAAAAATTTCGTAGTCACTTTAGTATGCGTTTTAAGTAGGGTTTGTATATTCTTTAAGAAATTGTCTCTCTCTGCTTAGCTTGTCTATGTTGGCAATAAAAATATTGAATTTATTTATTAGTATTGTTAATTAGTAACTAGACTAGAATTCCACCCGTCACATGACGGGTGTCAACCGTACACGTTGAAGAGTAAAGAAATGAAAGTGGAAACTTAATATTCTGCAACAATATTAGCATATAAAAAATCAACACTGAACATTTTTTAGTTTATTTCAATGACGTATATTAAAGATAGACTCCGAATCCTATTGTTAACAGCGGCAAAAAGTGAAGCAAATTGAGCCATGATAGTTCTGGGTAGGAGTGAGCTGTGGAGTAATTAGCTGTCTGGCTGCTTTGTTTTTGAAGATTTTGGACCTAAGGAATTATTAATTCAAAACCATTATTCAAAGTTGTTCTGCGTACAACTGTACAAACAGACAAGAAAAAGGACCAGGAATCATTTTCCACAAAAATAAATAAAAAATACGTAACTAAAATGAAAATACGTTACTGAAAGACAATCGAAACGAAATTGAAATTGAAATCATGATCGAAAAATTGTTTATAAAATATAATAAAATACTTCAAATACAAAGTAAACGAAAAGATAAACTTATCACTCCGTGATCGGCGTGTGAAAGAATTATTAATCAGCTACTCTCGTGTTTAGCCATGTGTTTTGCATCATCTTCACTCACTTTCAGCCATGACAGTTCTGGGCATGGAGCTTCCCAACCTGCTTCAAGTTGCAACAATTCGGAGTCTATCTTTAATATACGTCATTGGTTTATTTATTTAATTCACAACAATCCCTGGCTTCGAACGAATTGTTGTAACTTTCTTTGTTGGCCTCAGTCGGACGATTCGGATATACAGACGAGTAAGAGAATTATAGTAGTAAATACGAGTGGTAAATAGGCCATCCCGTTTGAATATTTATGTAAGCATAATCATTCGTTTTTTCGCCAATAATCAGCAGGTTATGAGCATTGTTATGAGCAAAACCAAAGGCTACAACAATGGTATTCAAAATTTACCACGCGAAACTCATTTTTCATGTAACAATTCATGCAACAATGCGTTTTTTGCGGACAAAAAAAAATAAATTTTTTTAGTAATACTGACATAATAATAATGCCATCCCGCATCATAACAGTAAATTAGTATATTAAATAGTAAATATTATTTCCTCCCCCCCCCCCCCCCCAGAATAACCGAGCAAATGACTTATTGTCTTGAATATATTATGGCCCGTGGATTAAGTTTGAATAAAATCCGTTAAACCAACGGCTACAACAATGGTAATCAAAATTTACCACGCGAAACTCATTTTCATACAACAATTCATGCAACAATGCGTCCTTTGCGAACAAAAATAAATAAATTTTTTTAGTAATAGTAATTTGTTTTCTTAAAAACTGTTTTTCCTGACTCAATAACTGTTTATACATACCTATTATTACTATTATTATATTATTATTATTGTCATTGTTTGGGGAAACCAAACTCGGATCAAGTCCGGAAGCCAATCCCAGAGGCGGACCCAAAAGAGGGCCAAAGCCCAAGGGACTCAAATGCGAGGGAGGGAAAGTTATCCACTCGTGGGAGTATTGATGTTTGAGTGTAGGAATTTCCTTACTATGTGACATGTGTTTAGAATTGTGGCTTTCTGTAAGATTTTGTATAAGTGTGGGTTTAAATTTAGTGTTGACAGTGGCTTTTGTGTAGCGAGTGTGGAATAACCCCAGTGGCGGAAAGAATGATAGGAACAATGTGTACTCTGTTAACTCCCCAAAGGCGTTTTATTTCGTGTGCAAGATCCGTATATTTAGTGATTTTGTCAGTGTATGTCTTTTGTAAATTGTGTGTATTGGGGATGGAGATATCAATTATGTAAGTCACTTTGTTTTGCTTATCTACTAGTGTAATGTCTGGTCTGTTATGAGGGATAGTTTTGTCAGTGATTATAGCTCTGTCAAAATATAGTTTATGTGTGGTGTTCTCTAAGACAGTGTCGGGGATATATTTATAGTAAGGAGTGTGAATGTCCCTTAGCTTGTGTATCTTAGCTAGATGTTGATGTATGATGTTGGCTACCTGGTTATGTCTGTGCAAATAATCTGTCTGCGTGAGTATTTTGCAACTGGATATGACGTGTTGGATGGTTTCCTCTGCGATATGGCATTTCCTGCAAGACCCGTCAGTCGATTCTTTGATAATATGTTTTCTGTAGCTTTTAGTGTTAATAACCTGGTCTTGTATGGCAATCATGGTTCCTTCAGTTTCCCCAAAGAGACTCCCTTCACTCAACTAAAAGTTCGACGCTTTTTTGTCGACGTGTGGCTGGTTGAGGTCAGAAGGATGTCTACCGTGGAGTTGCTTTCCGAGCCATGATTGAAGTTTAGTGCATGTTGTAGGAATGTTATGGGTGTTCTGCATGCTGTTCAGATTCAGAGGTGTGTATTTTGTATCAGCCATGCAGACTGCTTTGTGTAATGGTGATGTGTGTTGTTTAGAGTGAAAGAATTCTCTGAGTGACTGAGTCTGCTTCTGGTGTAGATCTGTTATGTCAATAAGACCTCTGCCTCCCTCTGAACGAGGCAGGGTGAGTCTTTCAATAGCTGCGTGTGGATGGTGCTTATTATTATTATTATTATTGTTATTATTATTATTATTATTATTATTATTATTATTGATATTATTGCCAAGGGATTATTAAAATTTTAAAAATAAATAAAAATTTGCGTATTTGTTAGTATAAAGAAAGTATTTTTATACCTCGTGTATAGCTAGTTGCACCTTTTCCTAAACAGGTTCAACCCTCACTAGGAGTTGGAGATGACAAGCTGTACCAAAACTTTTTCGTCAATCGATTCTACATGACTTGAAGCCCGTGTGGTTAAATCTTCACCTCGTTTGGTCAACTATTTAAGGAGCTAGAGGTCTCGATCGCGTATATCAGATCCTAAACTACTGTGCATCGGGGCTTTCGAAATTAAACTTTTTCTCACATGAGAAAAGTAGTCCAATCCATTCATCTGTCCAAGCCAATTTCTCATGTTTTGTTTTTCACTTAGTGGTGGTTGATAGAGAAGATGGTTTATACGTAATCATTGTAGACGATTTTAATGAACGCCATGCAGTGGTGGAACTGCATGGGAGATTTAATTTGTCTGATTGATGTCTGTGCATTCGACGGACCCGTAGAAAACTGTGATCTCGAGGGTTTTGAGTAATTTGGTCCGGGTTTTTTCCTTTTGTTTTGAGTAGCAACTATTTGCTAAATAACTTCTTACTTCAAATTAAAATTGGACTACCTAGCAAGAACAACAATCTGTCCTTTTTCATAATCACTTAAATTTGTGCTTTTGCCCATGGTTTCTTCTCGAAAGTTTTGTAAATTATGCAAATTCTTTCATACAAAACAATGAAAAAGTTGTGAGAGGGTGAATACACTTCAGAAGAGGGGAATGAACAGGGGAATAGCAATAATATTCTCCAATTTAATAATATAAAACAGCATATTTATCTCTAAAATTTCATTTTTATTATAAGGATTTTGAGTTTTTTTAGTTATTTTATATGTTAAAGGACCGTAATATCATTCTCAAAGAAAATTTTTCGAATAAATTCTTGGTAATATGAAAAATAAACGGGCGTCTTTAAAAATTTGAAACATTTTGTAATTAATTAAATATATACTGGAGATGACCTCTATCGAAAAATGTAAGGAAAAATTATTACAGACTGTAGTACTTGTTGGCTACTTTTTTACCGAGCTTTTTATGATGTCTATTTTCTTATACAGGGTGTTTCATGATTGGTGTCCCGTCTTTAGGTTCAAATAACGACTCAAGGGGAACAGATTGGGGGGAAATGAATATTGATTATTTGGTTTTAATGTCCCCTAATTCAGAATGAAAACATTTCGCGTCCCTGGGGGTGAAGGGGTAAATTTTGAAAATTTTAATTTTGTAGGGGTAGGGATTAGACCCCATGTGTTGAAAAAAACTCGGTGAAAAAATCTCATCCCCTACCCTTTATCGAGTGGGTAAAGTGAAAGGTATGGCTAGTCGATGTGGACAAAAACCATACTTATTAGAAAACATTAGGGGACATTAAAATTATTCTGAAGTAGGGCCTACATTTGGAAAATTAATGAGAATGAATGAAAAAAATTAGGGCCCATTAGCTTTTCAGGGTAACGACTCATTCATTCTCATTCATTTTCAAATGTACTGTTTTCTAACAAGTAATAAAGTTCTAATAAGTTTCTAATGAGTTTTTCTGTTTATGTCTACATTAGCTAGCCATACCTTTCACTTTACCCATTCGATAAAGGGCAGGGGATGAGATTTTTTCACCGGGTTTTTTGCTAAGCCCACAGTTTACATGATGCTCTACAACTTTCTAAATAACACATGGGGTGTAACCCCTACCTCTACAAAATTAAAATTTTCAAAATTTACCCCTTCACCCCCAGGGACGCGAAATGTTTTTATTCTGAATTAGGGGACATTAAAATCAAATAATCAGTATTCATTTTCCCCTAATCTGTTCCTCTGGAGTCGTTATTTAGACCTAAAGACGGGACACCAATTATGAAACACCCTGTATAATGACTATATTAACAGCTATTTTTATGCAATCAAAAGGCATAGTTAAGTGGAATTATTTTTTCAAAAAACTGGGTAACTCTCAGACCCCCTACTTACCAACTGATACAATCCTAATTTACTGGCTACAGTAAAATAATATGAAAAAATAAGTGCACCAAGTGCAACCGTTTTGTGAAAAGGTATCCCTGAAGTGGGCTAACTTAACGAGGTGATTCCATAGTGACAACATACTACGGAAAGAACTTCCACACGAGGAAAGAACTAGCCTAGTATTTCAAATTTCCACACAGGGAAGAGACATTCTTACGATAATTAACGTGACACAATGTATAATCTAAGAGGCAGCATATTTATCATGGCGGAGCCCACTGAGCGATAGAGGAGCAGTGTCAGATTTTTGGGTTGAAGAGTGCGGCGAAAAATTCCCGGTTCAGCGCATAGAGGAGGAATTGTAGCCAACAATGCGAAGTCATCGCGTTCTTATTGTCTGTTACTTTTTGAATCACTCGCGTACAAAGAGGTTTCATTGAAATCGTCTAAATCATTGAGGTCGTCCAAATCCTTGCCACACAATCCACTGTTCTAGCTTCTCAATTTTTGAACCAGCTTAACCAGCGACACACAATGCTAACATGAACGCATTCATTATCATAAACGACTTGCATTCTTCAATAAATTTCCATTTAACACCTTCTGCTTAAAACACATTGCTTAAAACATAATGAAGATTTCCCTCCACAGGTTTCATTTCTGCTACAATAAAAAAACAACTTTTATTCAGGGTGATTCAGAACTTATGTTACAGAAGAATATGTTAGATAGAGGGTATTAAAACAAATATTTTTTATTAAGCAATATGTGTCTTATCTCAACTCCTATTCCGTTATTAAACTCCTAATAGGCCCTATTGGTGATTCCCCTCTAATTCAGTGGTGGTCTCAATTAGCCAACCAATAATATTGTTTTGATTTCTTTTCAATTATTGGTCTGCCTTGTATTCCTTCGCTATATAAACCGCTTTCTTCGGTTTCTAATCGGTTGTTTCATTACTTTTGTTGTGGTAAAAGAGCCTTTCTTTACACTTAATTACGATTATCCACATACCTCTTTAGTTTTAGTTTCATTTGTGGACAATTGCCCAAGTTATACTTTTTTGTATAATTTTGAATTGCAAGAATTATCATTAATACAAATTGTTGGTTTTAGTACCCTATATCTACTATATTATTCTGTAACATAAGTTCTGAATCACCCTGTATATGTGGTAGCTTGCTACTATCTGAGACTGTACGGAGAACGTTTCTGAATGTGACAAAACCTGTTATGCATCAATACTATCTACATGTATTAATGTAAAATGAACATGGAGGCATTACTTTTCATATAACTCTCGTATATAGGGTTAAATCGCAGGGAAATTGTTCTCAATTAACCTTATTCGTAACAAAATGTTTATTTTCGGATTCTACGCCAAAAAATATCTGGATTTGTCTAAAATATTTGTGTTTCGATTATGCAAATTTCTTATGTTATAAGCACTTAAAACACGTATAATAATTTCATGGCATGTGAGAAAACTGCGCTTTATCTCATGGAATTCCTGAATTTTTGGAACTCTCTGGAATGCCACCAATTAAGATGAAACTGATAATTGGAACACAGGTAATAGCATTACCTAATATTGATCCAACCAAATTGTGCAACGGAACATGATTAGGTGTGAAAAATATGCCTAATGTCATAGAAGCAATGATTTTCACTAGAAATGCTAATGAGAAAAAGTTTCTATTCCATCATTCCTATAATATAGATTAATATGTACAATCAACCAAAGGAAATAATCCACACGAGTTTAATACTTAATATTACATTTCATGCTAATGTGTTATTTTAATAGCTTTTTTAATTATAATTATTTAAATGGGGAAGAATGTAAAACATTTCTCAAGCAAAACACCAGATGGCGAATTGTACTACCTATCCTAAAGCAGCCATTTTTAATGTTAACCTACGGGGAAAACGGCGGTTTTAATTGAGTTTTTTTTAGTACGAGGGGAAAAAATTCGGTTTTCAAAGATTTAATAAAATTCAATAATAAATGAAAAATTGTTAAAAAAAATTATTTAAGTGCCAGATGGATTTTCTTAGGAAAATTAGCATTAAAAATACCGCTTTTTTAACATCATTTTGCTGAGCTACATAATTTATTAATTCCATAAAAATGTTTAACCTGGCATTTTTTAATTTGAGAAAGCAATAGCTATTGCAAATTGTTAAATTCTCACTTCTGTTAAAATTTTTATTACAAATTTATTTTAAAAATTCCTTTTAATTAAAAATAAGAACGTGTGAAAAAGTGATAGATATCAATAAAGATAGTGAGACATTTAATATTTTCAACATCACCATTTTTATTATTTCAGAACAAAAAATTGTAGTTTCTCCCATAGGTTAACATTAAAAAATTGCTGCCTTAGGGTGGATAGTACAATCTGCCATCTGGTGTCTTCTGATGTATAAATTCTTCCCCATTTAATAATCTTAATAATGTTAACTCTAAAAGTAATATTAAATTATTAAAAATAAATTAATATTGAAACGGTAAAACTTAGAGTAAAATTCAAGTGTAGATTATTTCCCTTTGATGACTGTACTTCGATTTTAAGCGAACTGCAACTCCCGGTCCGACTTGCGTTCCCAATGATACAGACAAAGCTCAAGGACAGTCACTGAAGGTAGCCGGCATTAATTTAGAAAATCCAAGCTTTTAACGTTAATGTAGTTGCTTGGTCCAGAGTGGGAATGCGTAAAAATTTAATTCTATATGCAGCACATAAAAACGTACGCTCGCATGCGCATCAGTCTAAAGGCCGGTTCACATTCGCCTTTATCGCCGGCGTTTTGGAATCTGAGAAGTTTCTCGCTTGTCTCAAAAAACGTGGTCAATTCACATTCACCGTTTTGAACTCTCAGCGTTTTTTCAGGCGTCGCACAGCGGAATATTTGACTACACTAAAGGCTGGCCATACTTGATTTCTTGAATTCACAATTCAACAATTGTAATGACATGACGGTACAGTACAATAGCTGGTACATCAAATATTAGCTCTTTAAGACGTCATTGTACCTGGTTCAATTGTTTTGCCAGTCGGAATCTCGTCTTATTTTTCGTTGCACGTTGCAAATCTCGGCGCTCTAAAAACCGCCTAATTTTAATCAACGACTAAGTGGAGTAATTCTGTCTTTAGGAAAAATATTCATAATGGGACATGTTGGGAAATGTATGTACTGTATTATTCACTTGTTACAATGTCCTAGGAATCATTTTTCTTTTGTCTTCTTTGAGGTGTAATTTGAAGTGAAAAAAAAAATAAATTCAGTCAATAAATTTTACAAATTAGTGTTTTTGTTATGTTTCCGAGTTCGTCCGAGCAGAAAATGAAACGGAATTTTGTTATATAACATCTTAACATGCTAGCTGAAAAGAAAAAAGTACCGGAAGTCAGCGTTTTATTTTTTATGAATTTTTTTTAAACTGCGCGCGCACGCTTCTGCTGCGCTCCTGCTCTCGAACTTCCCGATTGTTGCAAATAGGAAATAGGAACAAACAGGAAATGGAAACGGAGAAAAGTAATAATTCCTGTGTACAAACATTTTCAATTTTTCAGTTTTATTTTAGCTTCCTTTACTTTGTTCTAGGTTCTTCTTCGGAGAATAAGATGTTTACAAAAAAATCTTTGTATGATGTCGTGCTTCAGTGTCTAATTAAGCAAATAGACAAAAAAACTGGAATACTTGGAAGATTATGTGTTTGAAATTACGAACTGCGAACGTATCAGTTCTACAATCGCGATTGTCACATATAAATAGGAAAAAAAACCCAGTTATGACCAGCTTTTAGTGTCAAATACTCCACTGTGCGTCGCCCAGGCGTTTTCTGAAATTCCAATTGTGTTGGAATTTCAGGCGATTTCTCAAAAACGCCACCAATCAAGTGCGAGACCAATAATGCACAGCGAACAAGTCGATCACCGATGCTGCCCGTCAGTCCGCCATTGCATTTCAGCATATACATTAACTTGTTGAAATACGACTAGACGAAGAATTTATTCCGCTTTCTGATTGGTGGACGGAAAACCTAAAGTACTAGATAGGGAAACTACTTCGTTGGCTCCCTATCTAGTGCCACCATCGATCTATATATACTAACTGGATGCCTCACTCTGTGGTAGAGGAGTGAAACCATGAATAATCGCTTACTTTTCCTGGGCAAAAGGGCAAAATATTGTTCAGATTTCTACTGTTGAGCGTGAATTTACCGTGAGTTTTACGTTAACTCAAAATTGTAAAGAGTTACAAATGCTTGTAATGCTTATAAAGAGTTATAAATGCTTATAAAATTTATAATTAGTTATTACACGTACAAGATAATTATTTTAAGATTATTCATTATATGTAGATTTCTTTATAAATACAATGACAAAAAAGTTTTATGTCATTTGTTTCCTACACATGATTTACAGTTTTTACAAATGAATTTCATACATTTTTAAATAGAATTTAATACGATTTTAAATGGATTTAATAATGCTTTTAAATGAATTTAATAACGCTTTTTAATGGATTTAATACGCTTTCAAATGAATTTAATACTCTTTCAAATAGATTTAGCACATTTTTAAATGAATTTAATACAATTTTAAATGAATTTAATCTGATTTTAAATAAATAAAACGGGTGTAAAAGAAGTTTAATTACTCTAAAAATAAATTTTTTACAGTTTTACAAATTGGTTTCATACAGTTTTACATGAATTTCATACATTTCTAAATAGATTTAATAAAATTTTAAATGAATTTAATACGGTTTCAAATAGATTTAATACATTTTTAAATGATGTTAATAAGATTTATAAATAAATATAATGCGTGTTTTAGTTCAGTTTAAATTGAGTTTATTTACTAAATTGAGTATATAAAAAAAATTTATTGAACCCTTAATTTAGTAAATTTTACGGTAATTTTTTTCTATCTTAATTACAGAATACAACACTGTAACATAACAAATAACACAAACAGTTAACTACTGTGTAATTAAACTAAAATAAACACCGCAATACTAGAAATATTTATTCTTCCGTATTTCTGTACTGAGAGGGTATTTCACCGGTAAATTCATTTAAAATCTTAATAAATTCATTTATAAGTGTATTAAATCTATTTTAAAATGTTTGAAATTCATGTAAAATTGTATAAAAAGAATTTGTAAAAACTGTAGTATTACGGTATTTTTTTAGTTAAATTACACAATGGTTAACTGTTACCTCCTTTTACGTTTGTGTTATTTGTTTATGCTACAATTTTGTTTTCTGTAATTGAATTAAAATAATAAAAGAAAGATTTAATGTAAATTTAATAAAACAAGGTTTCAATAAAAATGGTTTATTACTTACAATTGTTAGTTTAGTAATGAAATTCCATTTACAATGAATTAAAACACATTATATTTATTTAAAATTGTATTAAATCTATTTAAAAGAGTATTAAATTCATTTGAAAGCGTATTAAATTCATTTGAAAGCGTATTAAATTCATTTAAAATCGTATTAAATCTAATTAAAAATGTATGAAATTCATTTAAAATTGTATGAAACCAATTTGCAAAAATTGTAAAAGAACACTACATCAAGTTTTTCCATCTCATTTTATTATACATGGATAAAAAGCATTAATTTTGTAAATTTTTGGCGAATGCTTGTTGGAATATTTTTCCCCATAGGTAAATAATCTTTATATTAATTAAGATGAATAGCACTCCTTTAATTAAAAGAAGACAATAAATTAAAATAAATAATAAAAAACAATGAAAAAAGTCACCCAAGTAAAAGTTTAAGGACTAAATA
The DNA here is from genome assembly GCA_023313115.1 of Rhysida immarginata. Taxonomy (NCBI): domain Eukaryota; kingdom Metazoa; phylum Arthropoda; class Chilopoda; order Scolopendromorpha; family Scolopendridae; genus Rhysida; species Rhysida immarginata. The sequence goes on from JAHWFO010103605.1 coordinate 398,921, forward strand.
TAAATGAAACACAGGACTTGTGAAGAAACTTAGATGAAACACAGAAGAAACACAGAAGAGACGAAGATCCAGCGAAGAAACGTTACACGAACACAGGGAGGTACACAGGTTACAGATGAAGAGGGTCTATGATGGAAGTTCGATGATTCATAATACGTAAATGTCTAACTTGAATAACGTTTTCGGGATTTTTTTCCCATCCTCAGTATTAAAATTCTTTGAATGAATGGAAGATATAATAATAAAAAACAAAACAATGTAGTCTAATACAATGTGTGATATTATGATTATTTTGATTGTTGTGATCAGGATTGTTGAGTGCAAGGGAAGTGATATTATATTTTTAGTAGTAATTTCCATTTATTATTAATTTCTATTGATGGTTTGGCTAAAATTTTTTCATTCGAAATAATGTTGATGGTTTCTTTTATTAGTCTTTTTTTATAATTTATTTCTTTACTAATAATTTTGATTTTGTTCCAGTCTGGATTATGATTTTGGTTAATGCAGTGGTTTACTAAATGATTGTTTTTATCTTTGTTTCTAAGTGCTCTTTCATGTTCTTTTATTCTTGTTATTAATTGTCTTTTTGGCTGACCTGTGTAAATGTATTGACAATTGGCGCATGGAATTTGATATATTATGTTAGTGATGTTCCATTTTTCTTTATTATTTTGGCAAATGTCTTTGAAATTAGATATTGTGTTATTGTTTTGATTTTTTGTTGTTTTTATATTGGTGGCTGTATTATAATTATCACTACTCCTACGTTTATAATGTAAATAATCTTGTTTTAAAAAATAATTTTGCAATAATACAGTAGAAAGAACTTGAATCTCATGCAAATCTTCAGAAAGAAAGTCATTAACAATTGCATACTTTCTTTTAAACAATTCACGAACTTCATCCCTACATAGAACACAGTTCAGTAAAACTTTGTCCATGTTGCTTCATGAGTGCAACATTTTACTTTTTAAAACTATAAAATTTAATGATAAAATGGACGAAAATAACGTTAGAACAAGCGCCAGTTTACATCTCCAACGTGCCGGCTGCCCTCTTGACCAGGAAATGTGGTCGATTATTAATGCTTCACTTCTGGGCTCATAGGAGTGAGGCCTCCAGTTGATATACAGGGTGATTACAAAAGAACTTCACACTTTTAAAAATTTATTACATCAAAGCTATTCAGAATATAGACACACCACATACGGATTCTTAAAGAAAAACTCTTGAAGTTTATTGTGACACAGTTAAAGATGTTCAATATGCCCCCCTGTAGTCGAATTCGTCCCAAACCCGCATTAACATGTCTCCATCAATCCCACGTATCGCTACCGTAATGCGTTCTTTCAGCTCGTCCAGGTCACGGGGAAGGGGTAGGGTGAAGATCTTGTCTTTTACACACCCCCATAAAAAGAAATCACAAGCACTACGTTTACATGCACGTTTCGATCCGGATCGACTTGAGTTAATCCAAAATTGCCTCGCGTTTACATGCATCTAACTCGATCTGGATAGAGTCCGATAAGATGCCCTGTGGGTAAAGCTCTAGATTAGAAAAGTACGCCAGACTTTGTCATCTGCTACAGAATCTGCCATTGTTAGCTCAGTCGGCCTTATCACTTGAATTACGCTTCCTCTAAAATACGGCTGAAATGAATTTTTAAAACTTTTCTCATTATTATCGTCTGGAAATATAATTGACAGTAAATTATTGATTTTTTCTTTAAATTTTGATTTCAATTAAAATTTTCTATATATAAATAATAAGGTTGAGGTTATTAATAATGTTAACTATAATGTTATTTATATATCAAGTTTTTGATTTATTTACCTCAATATAATAATCCTTAATAACTTTTAAAATGCATTTGCATGTTTAAGTTTTTTATACTTATTTTTATCAAAATATAATTTTAATAGATTTTATCAAATTAATTTTTAGATTTATATCAAAAACTTCAATTTAATAGTTTATTTTAATTGTATTAAATAATAAAAATTATAAAATTACAATTATAATAATTATAAATAATTATCGAATTATAATTTACCAAAATAGAAATTGTTAAATTGAAATTTTTGATATAAATATAACAATTAATTTGATAATTATAATTTGATAAAAAATTATTAAATTAAATTTTGATAGAAAAGTATATATAAAACTCCAACTTGATAGACAATTTGAAAATTTTTAATTAGGAAAAATGACATTTTGATAAAGTTTACAAAAAAAAAATTTAAACATGCAATGTATTTTAAAATATATTCATTTATTTATTTATAGATATCGGTATTTATTGTGTTGAGGTATAAATCAACCGAGAACTTATTTTAGATAAAATTTTCTATATTTTTTCTTTCAACCAAACAGCAAATTTAAACTCGATCCGGATCGGGGTGTTTATATGCACATTATTAGATTGACCTCTTTCCTGAGGCATGCTTCCCTGGTTTCAAACCACCTCTTTCGACTGGATTGAACTCGATCCGGATCGGAGTGTTGAAGCCTGTTTACATGCCACTTTTTGCAGGATTGACTTGAAACTGGTCTTTCGATCCGGATCGAAAGTGTGCATGTAAACGCAGTGAAGGCGTGTGGTCGGGGCTCCGCAGTGGCCACTTTGCAATTCCAGGTTATTGTTTGCTCGACCAACCCACCGCTGTGATTTCTTTTTATGGGGGTGTGTAAAGGACAAGGTCTTCACCCTACCCCTTCCCCGTGACCTAGACGAGCTGAAAGAACGCATTACGGTAGCGATACGTGGGATTGATGGAGACATGTTAATGCGGGTTTGGGACGAATTCGACTACAGGGGGGCATATTGAACATCTTTAACTGTGTCACAATAAACTTCAAGAGTTTTTCTTTAAGAATCCGTATGTGGTGTGTCTATATTCTGAATAGCTTTGATGTAATAAATTTTTAAAATTAATATATATGACTAATAATTAAGCCATTTTTTTTAAATAATATATAAAATAAATTCGTATAAAAATTTTAAATTTCAGTTAATTATAATATGGAAAATATTAAAACAGTTTTTTGTCATTGCGATAGCTAAAATTTTCCTGCACGGGATTTGGCATCGTTACTGTAACAGTCTGACCTGCTGTAGACACTTCACGAAGTGTCCAGGCAGATACTGTAATTCTACCTAATTAGAGTACGAGTCCAGTGCAACTTGACACTTCGCGAAGTGTCCAATTACGCTATGTGTCTGCGACATAAACATCGATGAGTGCCACAAATTAATGATTACGGCGTGCTAAGAAAACATATACGTCGCTGCAAAACACATAGTCGTAATACATTTTGCATTCTGGAAATTTTTAATTTTTACTTGATTAAAAATATTTTTTGGATATTTATTATTTTCCATTTTTTCTACTAATTTTTTAATATATCTCGGAATGTATATATGAGAGCATAATTGTTTCACACTTTTTAATAATTAATTAATTTTGCTCTCTAGTTCACTTCACTGTTTTAGAGGAATAATGAGATAAAGACAAATTGCGTCCCTGTGCTTCTTTTTCAAAAATATCAAAAAGAATATTCCCTCCCTTTAGCACAATCATTAAATCCAAAAAATGAACCCTCCCTTAAGTAATTTTTTAACCCCCCCCGGGGGGGGGGGGGGTGAATTTAAATGTAGTAGGTATATAATTATTGTAAATACGGTACTGTAACAATTAAATGAAACGAAATTATTAATTAAATGAATTGTAAAAATTTTTTTCATGTTCATTTTGTTCATCAAGCTTTAATAAAATCATTGAAGAATTTATTTTTTGCTAATTAAGTGCAATCAGAGCTAACCACAAAAGGAACCTGCTAATAAAAAAAGCTGACCCAGCACCGATTGATCTATGCTGATTAGACCAACAGGAAAATCGAAGAATACTAAAAAAGAATATTAAAAAAAAATCTTTTTTTTTAATCTCTAATTTTGAATGAAAAATTTATAAAAAATGTTAAAGTTATGTTTTCAAAATTTTGCTGAATCTTATAAACTTATGCAGATAATTTCTGATCTGTTACATGGCCGTACCCAGAAAGGGGGGGGGGGGAGCTGCAGCCCCCGAAATTGACCACCTTGTCAATTCACATATTCACATATTATTTCGTACGGCCATGATCTGTTATTTAATCTAAATTTATAAGTAGTTCAAGAATGCAAGTGCTAATAATTTTTTTTTTTAATTTTTAACACTTATAATTTTTTTTTTATAACTTTGATGAGGTTAAAGTTAGGTTCTTTACCCTCATCAATATTCCAAAACTAAAGACAATCCACGAGAAACATATTTAATTACATGATATAACTTCAAAGTAAGTTTAGAATTATAATAATTGTATCAAACTGTATTTAGAAAATTACTGCTCCGGAAGCTTAAAAGTTTATTTTTATAATCTTGCATTCGTAAAAGGAAAGAAGCTAAACCTAATTGTGTTCCCCACCAATCAGAGAGCGGAGTCAATTTATAGTTGCACATTTCAATTTTTACTCTTTAATAATGTTGAAAAAAAAAACAATACAGCAACTTGCCGTCCGCATGATTGATTCATTCTTCAGCCATTCACAAATAAGGACGCATGACAATCGCCTAAAAAAAAGTTAATTGTGAACTACCTCCGATTTTCTGGCGTCCCGACTTTCAGGCGAGGCGATTTTGGTACGTTTTTAAGAGACGTCGCGTTTTCGCAGACGGTGGATGTAAACCGGCCTTAAGATCGACTTAAGCGGCTGTAAAGGGCAACTTAAACTCAGCAACATTTAAATTGATTTAACTGTGTGGTAAATACGATTTGCCCTTGAACCCGAGGTTAAAACGTGGCGAACACGGGCGTTAGAGGAATGAAACTAAAGACTTAGAGGAATTAAATTATTATGTTTTAAAGGTAGCACTACTTTAACTACTTTAATGAAGAGCAACTGTAAATGTCTTGAAAATCAATAAAATGAATTAAGAATGATGGTAGGATTTCTAAACGCAAGATCAACATAAATTTCAATAAGAACTTAAAAATTGTTCAGGAAAATACCAAGTAAAACAGGAAAAAGTACAAGGAATTAAAAATAAGCTCTGTGGGCAAGCCACGAGTACCAGCTAGTCTACTTTGAGAGAAGGTCAGGGAGGCTAGGCTTGGAACAGGCAATTGCTTGTGTGGTTGGGAAAGCACATGCGATGCCGCATTTAAAGTAATTTTTTTACAGCGTAGGAGAGAGTCGCATGTGTAAGTGTTCTGTCATTGCAGATTTCTAAATCAACTATTAGTGACAATCTATGTAAATGTTTGAGAAAAGGGAAATAATCTGCCAACAAAATGGCCTCATAAACCATTAAAATTAACGAGACGATAGAACTGTTCGCACTATATCAATGTCTTAAGTCACTAAAGCAAGTATTAATACAGTTAGATTACTTTGGTCGAGCAGCTGTTTCACAAGCCATTAAATTATCTCAATAGACTGACATGGTATAAGGAGTAGGAAGAGTCCTATGGACAGATGAGTCAAGGTCTGCCCTGTGCATATTGATGCCTATTGAGTATCGCCAAATACCTGAGGAAACTTTCTTCCACATTGTATCGTCCCGACAATGAACGTCTAGGTATAAGGATTTTGAGTTGTTCGTCTTGATTCTATTGATTAATTATCAACAATGACTATATTTGTTGTGCACGCTTGCACTTTTAAAGTTGTGACCGTAGCTTCGGGGAAACTTCTCATTTCTACAGTAGGACAACAATTCCGTGCCATATTGCTTGGATCGCAATTTGGGACGAGGAGGAGGAAAATTTGATTGCTCTCTCAACTCAAGTCATGATATGAATATTATGGATCATCTTTGGGATGAACTGCATCTTTAGACCACCCCAAAATAAGGCCGAACTTGTATCGGCCTTACTGGTTGGATGATGCATATACAGAAAAATCCACATTAACATAAAATTCTGTCCTAAATGAAAAATTTAGCAATATATTTTATGCGTGAACAGAGCACGTTCAGTTTATATTATTTTATCCTTAAATATCAACTTAAAGTTATCAACTTAAAAATTGTAATAATATTTTAAGACGTCTCGTATACTACAATTCGTTAAAAAAGTAAATTTTTAACATACAGAAGATTTAACGGACTTTTGGCATCTGCGGACACCTATTTCCTCTTCTGTATCATGTCAATGATAAAATTTTTCTCTCCTTTTTTTTTCGCCATCGTCTACTTTACCTTTGCATCAAGTGAATCCTGCAAGTTGAACAAGTTGACTTCGGCGTTTTCGCCTGCGTGTAGAGCCTTTGCTTCGGTCTCGGTGGACTCACGAGGTGGTGGCGGCTCATTTGGCAGACTCGGTTCTTCTTCCTTCGACTCGTCACCAAACGCTACGACCGCAAATAGAAACAGTAAGAAAAGCAGATACCCTTTCATATTTTCTACTCTTTCAGTCAAAAATAAGATCACTTTAAGCGCACATCCATTTAAATAAAATACCTAGAAATTTCTTTATTTTTTTTATGTGGCTGTACTAGTTTGAATCGTGAGAGGATGTCAATTGTGTGCGGTTTTTATGCTTTATTTATCAGGAATTTGCTTCCGGTTCTAAAGAATCAAAGGGGTTTTGAATTTATATCAGATGTATTCATTTTCCGTTCTCCATTTTAATTAACTGTGGTTTTTGTTTTTTTTATTCTTATTAACCTGTATTTTTCTGCTTTTAAGAGACACATTTAAAGTAAGTTATTTAACATACTTCTGGCGACTTAAATAAAAGGCAGCGTTTTAAATGTTTTTATCTCATAAATTAAGAATAAAACAAGAAAGCAATTCTCCCGAGAAAGGTATAGGAAAGTAGCGAAAGCGCTAAGATCATCATTTTTACCGTTTTATCTGCAGTTTTTACCCCCCCCCCCTCCATTTTTTGATCAAAGAATTGATTCTCTCGAACGCTTCTCACAATTACCGATCGAATGATATATCACATGGCATATATCATAGTTCACTTTTTTTATAGTGACTTCCACGCCCACAACTCCGATCCCAAGCTTCATTCCACTCCCAAAAATTGGGAGAATTTGGCCCAAGCTTCATAGTAATGTAGATCTTGCCCAGAGGAATATGCATACCGAATTTCACTCCTTTACGTACTTAAATACACGCAGATCTTTTGGTCCCCTCTAACTCCCATCCCCGGAAATCCGACCCCAGGAGGCCAATCAAAGACCACACTAAATATTGAAGGTATACAAGCCCATAGTAAGGTGCATTCCGAATTTCCACCTTCTACCTCAAAAAGTGCGGAAATTATGAAGGGGACGGACGGTCAGACGGACACTGTTTACATGCACGTTTCGATCCGGATCGACTTGAGTCAATCCAAAATTGCCTCGCGTTTACATGCATCTAACTCGATCCGGATCGAGTCCGATAAGATGCCCTGTGGGTAAAGCTCTAGATTAGGAAAGTACGCCCGACTTTGTCATCTGCTACAAAATCCGCCATTGTTAGCTCAGTCGGCCTTATCACTTGAATTACGCTTCCTCTAAAATACGGCTGAAATTCAATTTTTTTAAATTTTCTCATTTTTATCGCCTGGAAATATACTTGACAATCAATACATTTTGTAATTATTGATTTTTTCTTTAAATTTTGTTTTCAATTAAAATTTTCTATATATAAATAATAAGGTTGAGGTTATTTATAATGTTAACTATAATGTTATTTATATGTCAAGTTTTTGATTTATTTACCTCAATATAATAATCCTTAATAACTTTTAAAATGCATTTGCATGTTTAAGTTTTTTATACTTATTTTTATCAAAATATAATTTTATACATTCTTATCAAAACATAATTTTAATAGATTTTATCAAATTAATTTTTAGATTTATATCAAAAACTTCAATTTAATTGTTTATTTAATTGTATTAAATAATAAAAAATATAAAATAAAATTATAATTTAATAAAATAGAATTTGTTAAATTGAAAATTTTTATATAAATATAATATTTAATTTGATAATTATAATTTGATAAAAAAATTATTAAATTAAATTTTGATAAAAATATATATATAAAACTCCAATTTGATTGACAATTTGAAAATTTTTAATTAGGAAAAATGACATTTTGATAAAAAAGTTTACAAAAAAAAATTAAAACATGCAATGTATTTTAAAATTTATTCATTTATTTATTTATAGATATTTATTGTGTTGAGGTATAAATCAACCAAGAACTTATTTTAGCTAAAATTTGCTATATTTTTTCTTTCAACCAAACAGCAAATTTAAACTCGATCCGGATATTATTATTGGGTTGACCTCTTTCCTGAGGCATACTTCCCTGGTTTCAAACCACCTCTTTCGACGGGATTGAACTCGATCCGGATCGGGGTTTTGAAGCCTGTTTACATGCCACTTTTTGCAGGATTGACTTGAAACTTGTCTTTCGATCCGGATCGAAAGTGTGCATGTAAACGCAGTGTAAAACCAATAAGTAGCACCATTCTTCCGCTACTTAATAATGCTCAAGGATTTGGAAAACTCCGAACCCAATCGAAATCTCCACCTGATCAGTCAAAAACAAATCAATACTCAAGATACATTTTATAAAATGCTTTAAAAGAAAGATTTAAACAACAAAAATGTCAAAATCATCATTACAAATAGTATTAAAAATCAAAAAAAAATCTGATTAATAATCCCCCTAATAGAGAAGATATATAAAAGTTTTTAATCTCTACATCTAGTAATACAATTAAGTGAACAAAGTTCCAAAATAAAGGGAGAGTCAATTTCACCATTAAAGAGATTACATACAAATTTAAAACATTCAGATTTCAAAATATCTTTTCGGCATTGATAATAAATTTTCAGTCATAAAAGAATGCGAAAATTAATTCCTTGAGCCTTCGTTAAAACTCTAAAACATAATAAGATAAAACGACTTTAAATCTTCATGAGCCACTCATAAATAGAGGTGGAACAATGTCTCTAAATCACAATTAGACCGGTATTCAGAATGAGCGCTCTTGCTCTTACTCAGGACCATTGTCGAATACAAATTTCATATTGTTGAATTCGTTCTCAACAATGATTTGAGTAAGAGCAAGAGCATAAGCGCTCATTCTGAATACGGGGGTAAAACAACGAATATCGGGACAGTCAGGCTTTTAGACAGTAGTTTGGATGTCTTAACGTCGTTGAGATATCTTATTATTGTATATAAAAAAACAACTTTTCAGGGCAGAAGCAACCACCTAGTCAACATGAATCCCAAAACAACAGCCGGCATCAAGTTTCAAACCAAGGCCCACCATCTGATTTACCCTATCAATAGAGACATTAGTGAATCGATAACCAAAAATAATCGGCTTACAGGTAAAAATGATACATTTGGTCTTCTTCAAATACAAACTAGACCATTTCTCTGCAGATCATACCAATCCTAAATTTTCTGAGGATTCTATACAACTTCGAATCATTAGCATACAAAAGAAAGTTCTTCCGGACCCATGACTCCGCATCTTCCTTGAGGAACACCAACTCTGTCTAAACCAAGAGCAAGTATGATAATTGTTGATTTTAACAAAATATTTTTTGTCCGATAAATTGACATCAAAAAAATTCCAATTACTCCCAATCCATAAAGTTTTAAAATAAGTCTGGCATGCAAAACTGTATTAAAAGCTTTAGTCAAATCTACCTGCTCCCCTTTAATGAAAGCTCGATCTACAACAACAACAACAACAACAACAAAATAGACAGCATATTTGTACGGGTAGATTTCTCGGTAGTAAATCCGTGCTATTCACAGGAAATCTAGTGTTTAAAAAAGATAAACGATTAAAAGGGATGACTTCAAAAATTTTACTCACAAGGAGAATCCGAGTACTCTGACTCACCGATTTTGATAAAAAAAAAAAAAAAAATGCACGTGTAGCTTTCAACAAATTAAACATACATGCAAAGCCATTCGACGCACTTGTCAAAATTTTCCGAGAAAAAAATTCATAAAGTTTATTATAATTGACTACACTTTATAAATATCCTAATTGTAGCATAGATTGTTATCGTGTTCAGGTGGTCTAGTGGTAACGCGTACGCTTTCTGTTTTGCTGGTACGGGTTCAAATTCCGCCTTCGATAATCTTTTTTTTTCTCTTGGTAAACTTTTTTAACATGTATGGGAATGTGTAATTCATTTACTAAATATATTTCCGATTTTCCAATTTTCTACCATCATGTTTTTTATAAAATGCATACAATAATTATTATAATTAAACATAATCTAAAATTTCAAAATAATCGGTAAGAAAACAAAAAAAACCAAATAAACTGGGAAATTTATAAAGGCACTGATGTTTTAAAACCAACGAAAAAAGATTATGTGGATAATTATAACGATAAAGGAAAAGAAAACACTCTTGATATGTTGTGGCTAAAGAGTGTTCTCTTTTCTTTTATCACAATCTAAAATTTTGATTTGCTATGGTTGTTTTTTACATAAATTGAAAGGTTATTACAGATTTTATTTATTTCCTTTTTAAAAAAAAACACAAAATAAGTTATAATTCACGTGTAGGTAAAGACAGGAGTAATAGTTAATTACGTTCATAACAAAGTTTTGCTCCTAGAAATAGGAAATTGTAATATGTTGGCTAATGTGCTAGTTAAAAATGTTAATGAAGGGTGATTGATAAACTATAGATACCAATATGACGCATTATATTTAATAGTAAGTACATGGTGCAATAATTATTTAATCTTTGTGCGAGTTAAATATCATCCCAAAAATTACAAAATTTATAAAACTAATTAAATGTGGATAATTAATCTTTTTTCCTTAAATGCTCGTTTATCACATTGGATTATCTATATATATAAAATCAAAAGTCTGTTTGTCACGAGGTCCAAGGCTAATCAAAAAGGAATTGTTTCGATTGTTACGACGGCATTATTGTTAAACTCAGGATAGCCAGAAGAATTTTTATTGTTGCAATTCTTTTATTTGTGTAATAATCTTTGGATAGCAAAGACATTTTTATTCATTAAAATGTAATATCCATTCATTGATAACATGGTTTTTACATTTGAAAAATAAAATCATGTACGGGAACATAAAATTATATGATGACTTATTATCTGATTTTTGAAATGTCAATTTTCAAATTTTAAAAAATATTTTCATTCAGTTATTGCAACCTACTTATCTTAAGCCATTACTTAGAATTTTTATTATTCAACATAGTTTTCAACAGCAGCTTATAAAATAAAGGCAAATAGCGATTAGATAAATAGAGATAAATAAAAAACTGGTTATCCCTTTTTGGATAGGTTTACCCACTGTTTTGGAAAGTGACCAACCTAATAACTTGACGTTCAACTTAAATGTTACCATAATAACAACAAATTAGTTCTGAACTTTAAAATAGATGACACTGCCTCTAACTTTAAAACGCACTTTAGCTCTGTCTGCCAAACTTCACCTTAGCGCTGTTGTTTGACGAGCCGGATTACACCTGATTTAGGTCCTTACCTTAGATAAGGGGTTACCTGTCGTACAATTATTGATGTTCATCTTCTGTGGTTTAGGAGTTTAGATTTGTTTGCTTTGCGATTTGCTATTGTTGTTTGGTTCGTATTGGTTTTAATACGTTTTGGCTATTCTCAAGGACTTCGATTTGCTTTACAATTGGGATTTATTTTTTGCTTTGTGAATAGATATTGTCGTGTAGTTTTATTCAAATTTTGTAAGATTAGAGATAAATAGCATCAGTAGCGCCCGGGGGTACTTCCTGTTACACTTCCCGTCCTTCATGCACGGGAATGATTGTGTTTGTTGTGTGCCCGAATGGCCCGTGGAATATATTTTTGAAAACTGTGTCGCGTATTTTTTGACAGTGTTGGCATCAAGAATTTTTGCAGAAATAATATCGTCAATTTGCTTGGGACGCAATTTTTTTTTAGCTACAATAAAAAATGTACATGGGGCAAACCGCGCTTTTGCCACTCTGGAATACATGAACCACTTCTGTCACTGTAAGTCTCAGCATATATTTGACCTTTCGTGAGACTTCCGAAAGGACGTGAGACATGAAGCACTTCCGAACTTTAATTTCAAAAAGTCGAGCATAGGATAGGATAGGATGAGCATAAAATGATGATAAAATGACAGAACATTCGCTTTTTGCTATTGAACATAAAATGAGAATAACACGATAAAGATAGGGAAGTGTCTATCTGGGAGGCAAAGGAGATACACGTGTCTCCATTGAGCTCTCTAAATGTCCAGACGACTGAAAAAAGTTTGTGTGTTGGTTTGTGTGTTTGGAAAGGAAAGAAAGAGAAAGAACGAGTATTGGTCAGGAAACTCTGCAGCTAAAAGACAAAAAGCTATCGGAAGCATCTGAACAACGGGAGCTTTGTCTAGAGCAGGAGGGTATAAGAGCTTCTACAACAAGGCAGGGGAAACTTCGAAAGAAAGATGGAATCTAAAATATCCAGTGATATTCCCCGGTTGTGAAAATGGATATTTTAATCTGAGGCAGTCAACCCAACAGAAGGATAAATAAAGTCCCGGGCGACGCCAGGTTTTCAGCTAGTTAACTATACTTCGTCTATGGCTTTTGTAAAAAAATGGTGGTAGCAAATTGGAAAATCGGAAATATATTTACAGGGTGATTCAGTCAATTTTTGACCATTTCACTCGAATGTCGTGCATTAGGGATAAACAACTGAAAGAATATGAGCGCCATATTGAATTTCTAAATAGTTGGAGTTTGTATTGTTGCAACGGCGCTGCATGAAAATCGTATTGTTGAAAAATGGCGCCCGCTTTATCAACAGAGCAGAAATGCAAGGTTGTCGAATGGTATTTCGAGACAAAATCACCTGTAACCGTGCAAAGAAAGTTCCGGAAGGAGTATAAGTGTCGAGTCGCACCAGGAGGCTTATACCGCTTCGATATCAATGGTTTCAACAGGACGGGGCTAGGCCTCACACCACTAATGAAGTGCTAGACTTTCTCAATCAGAACTTCGGAAATCGTGTCATTTCAAACAGGTTTCCAGATCGGAGGTGGCTTTCTTTGGTCCCCTGACCTAAACCCATGTGATTTTTATCTCTGGAGGTTCCTTAAAGACAGTGTGTTAACTAAAGCACGAAGAACCCTAGACCAGCTGCGACAAAGCATCGTCGACTGCTGCACCCTTGTGGATGCAGAAATCCTGGATAGAGTTATGAACAACTTCACCATTCGGCTGCGAGCAGTTCAAAACGTTCGTGGTGGCCACATTGAGCATATCATCAAGACTTTTCCATGGGAATAAAAACTCCGAACTGCCTAAAATACCATATTGAAATGCTAAGTTTGTAAAATTAATGGGTCAATAAATCATAGTACTGAACTGTTCAGAAAATGACTGAATCACCCTGTAGTAAATGAATTACACATTATCGAAGGCGGGATTTAAACCCGTACCTGCAAAACAGAATGCGAGTTTTTTACCACTAGACCACCTGAACACAATAAAAATCTATGCTACAATTAGGATATTTATAAAGTGTAATCAATTATAACAAACTTTATGAATTTTTTCCTCTGAAAATTTTGAGAAGTGCGTCGAATGGCTTTGCATGTGTGTTTAATTTGGTGGAAGCTACACGTGCAACTTTCTTTTATCAAAATCGGTGAGTCGGAGTACTCGGATTCTCCTTGTCAGTATAGGGATTATCTTTGCCAGCACAGGCATTATCCATAAAGAGTTTGTTCCGCCTGAACAGTCAGCAAGGAGTACTACAGAGAGTTTTCGCAGCGTCCTATTAAGAAAATCCATCGAGTACGGCTACAATTTCATGCAAAAGAGAGTTGGTTCTTGTTGCATGATAATGCCAGACCACACACAGCAATGATTGTCAAGGAGTTTTTATCCAGTAATGGAATTATGAAGCTTTATCACCCTCCCTATTCCCCAGATTGTCTCCACCAGACTTTTTTCTCTTCCCAAAAGTGAAAACAAGTCTGAAAGGACACAGATTTGAGAATACGGAGAATATCAAAAATAACGTTACAGCCGAACTTGGAAGGGTTAAGACAGAGGACTTTAAAGCATGTTTCCAAAACTTATATGAACGCTGCATTAAGTGTGTAGCCTCAGAAGATAATATTTTGAAAAATATTTTTTAGTTTGCCAGAAATATGTTTTGTATTTGTTAAGCTGCTCCAGTCTCCTTTATTAATGGTCTCACCTTGTTTGAAAGGCTTACTAGCCTATAAATATAGCAAAATTAAATTTATTACAATTGGGTTTACAATATATCTATTATTTTAACCAAAACATCCGTCGTGTTAAACTGTTTTTAATTTGTGAGGAAGAATCCCTTTAATGAAAACGTTGTTTTTGAACTTATTAGTGAATTAACGATTATGGACTTTGTATATACGATTTACCCTCTACAACTGTTGTGATTAACTTAATTTGAATTGACTTTAAGGAATACGACGACTTTTATTATTACTGTGATTGTTTTGCTGGTTGTTTTCTCTTTACTTACGATCTCATTTTCCTCATCGTCCAAGCCTTAATTAAAGTATTGCTATGACCGTTAATCTTTGAAAATTGTATGGACTTAATGATATAATGACGTCCAGAGACTATGGTCATTTAAGAAAGTGAATTACGTAACTTAATGTTTATTAATTATTACTGTGAACTATAACGAAGAAATATGCAATTATTATTATTATTTTTTCCTTTGCAATATAATAGAACCCTCTTTAACTTTTTCCAAAATGTTGAAAAATGAAGTGGTTTTATGTTAAGTGTAGTTTATATTTATTTTCCATACCCACTGTCACAGTCCGTTCGGAGACAAACAACATAAGACAATATATTTCTACGCTTGGCGAACGGCCATGACGGCAGATGGGAATGCTCATCGACATCGTAGATTCGCGGAGAACGATGCGGAAAAATTAATAAAAAAAAAACTCCCCGAAAGAGAAGGTGAGCTGCTACCTCGAAGATAGAAATGCGACTAGCCGAGAACGGAAGTTAGTGAGCCTGTTACAATGTGACAAAGCCACTACTGTCAATTTGATAGTTATAACCCAAGGTAATCTAGAATAACAGGTAAGTGCAGTTTGTCAAAAGTGCTTAACGCGCATGCGTATTGTGACGTCACTGGATGACTTATGGCGTTACTTCCGGTAGTGTGCAGTAGCCATTATTCTGGTCACAAAAGAAAACTTTTTCACATAAAAAACAAAACCTTTACGTTGTGTTTCTGAAGAAACTTTTATTTGTAAACTTATTATTTTATAAATTAATATTTCTTAATGCCTACATAAATAAAGTTATTATGAAATAATATTGAAATTATTATCTCCGTCTCTTAACTGCTAACGGTTCCGACGAGGAATGATACTTAGGCCTAATGATAACGAGAAATACGTTATCATCCTTGTCTTTGTGTTCGCTTAATGTTAAGTATCCGCACATCGCGCGATGACTGATCATGCGACCAAGGTAATGAATTTATATTTTAAAGACACCTCTGTTCTAACGAACTGATATATACCCCTTTTTAGCACATTTTCTATATATAGAAATGTGCTTATGTGATCGGTTTGTCCAGCTGTCCGTCCGTCCGTCCGTCTGTAGACAATCCCACAATTCATTGCGTTGCATGTATTGAATTGCATGTATTGCAATCTCACAATTCATTCAGTCATGTCTTGAATTGCTGGAAGAAACGAATTATCCTCGCATTTGGTAAAACGCGTGTTGAGAACATGGGTTCGGTTCTGCGCGTGCTCTAAACGTTAATGAGATGGTGTGCGTGCAGGATGCACGTGTTTGACGATTATTAAAAGGGCAGTTCGGTCCCTAAATCAAGAGAATTTTTTTATTCCTAGGGAGCTTAGCATTTATTACGATAACTTGAAAACGAATTAACTTTTTCACAGTCTGTTTTCACCAATCCATTAAAATGGGACAGAGTACGCAGAAGTACGAACGTCAGATAGCAGGAATAAGTACGTGCTCTAATAGCACGTGCTTTAATGGTACCATTATGATACCCTCCTAAACATTTCCTATAACAAGATATGGCATGTAATATATCAAACAAATTGTCACAACATATCATGAACGAATATAAAAGAGTAGCTAGTGATAGCAAGTATCGGTCTAATGGCACGTGTACGTGCAAGGATGTCTCATGAATGAATATAACGGTATATAGTGATATCTGAATTGTTTAGTAGTACGTGTTTTAATGGTACCAAGTGGTACCATTGGAACTTTCAATGCTAAGATATGGCATGTAATATATCAAACGGCTCGTAATAACGTGCCATGAGTGAATATCACGTGTAAATAATGATCATAGTTATTGGTTTAGTAGCACGTGCCCTAATGGTGCTCTATGATACCATATGGTAACCTTGGAACTTTCAATGCTAAGATATGGCATGTAATATATCAAACGACTCGTAACAACGTGCCATGAGTGACTATCACGAGAAAATAATGATAATGGTTAACAGTTTAGTAGCACGTACACTAATGGTGCCCTATGGCATGATATGGTACCATTTGAACTTTCAATTCTAAACCATGGCATGTAATATATCAAACGACTCGTAACAACATGTAATGAGTGAATATCATGAGAAAATAATGATAATTGTTATTGGTTTAGTAGCACGTGCCCTAATGGTGCACTATGAAACCATATGGTACCATTGGAACTTTCAATGCTAAGATATGGCATGTAATAGATCAAACGACTCGTAACAAGGTGCCATGAGTGAATATCACGAGAAAATAATGATAATGGTTATTGGTTTACTACCACGTGCCCTAATGGTGCCCTATGAAACCATATGGTACCATTGGAAATTTTAATGCTAAGATATGGCTTATAATATATCAAACAACTGGTAATAACCTGCCATGAGTGAATATCACGTGTAAATAATGATAATGGTTATTGGTTTACTAGCGCGTGCCCTAATGGTGCTCTATGATACCATATGGTACTATTGGAACTTTCAATGCTAAGATATGGCATGTAATATATCAAACAATCGTTACAATGTGCCATGAGTGAATATCACATGTAAATAATGATAGTGGCAATTGGTTTTGTAGCACGTGCCCTAATGGTACAATACAGAATTTATAGAACTTTTAATGCTAAGATATGGCGTGTAATATATCAACCAACTCCTTACGCGTTATTAGATCTTTTGTTATCCATAGCTTATTTGAATCAAGAGTATAGTACTCTTAGGCTTAATGGTATCTAAAACTCATTACTAATTAATTTAATAGTAGTTAATCGCTTGCTTCAATAAGACTTTAGTAATTTAATATGAAAATCTAATAGATGCTTACACATAACGCTTCAGCAATTAAGGCTCACTTCGTTTAACATTATGTGAGAATTCTTATAAATTAAAGAACTTTTATTTTTTTAAGTGTATGAGGAATAACTTCACTCTCCATTTACCTTTCATTCTTCAAGTTTATTCTTTTAAATTCTCTCTATACGTTAGCCTATTTAAATAGTAATTTACAATTTAGTTTTCATATTTATTTATTTACTCTCAAGTGTTTTAAAATGTTGGTTAATTCTATATATCCATGTACGATGCTATAACAAGAAAATGTGCTCCCTTTATCCGCTTTTGCGGTAAAATCATTCTTGTTCTATTTAGTCACAGTAAATTTCACTTATCTTGGTCGCATGATCAGTCATGGCGCGATGTGCGGATAGTTAACATTAACCCTGTGTTCACATTAAAAAGAAATACATAAATACATTTTACAATAATTAAAAGCCCCTCCTTATAATGGCATTATTATTTAATTAAAATAAATAGTATCAAGGATGAGAATTGTGAAGGAAATGAACGAGTCGTCAAGTATCGCTATCGCACAACTGTTTTCATTGCCGCCATGTTTTGGTTTCTGTGGAGGTTTCGATTTAGCGGGTATTGGTTTCGATGTCATCCAGTGACGTCAAAATACGCTTGCGCAGTAAGGCAATTTTTACTACTTCCTGGAAACTGACCCCCACCTTGTTCTAGATCACCTTGGTTATAACCTAATACAAAAACAACTCCTAACACAACTGTTAGATATAAACTTTGTTCTTCAGTGAAAATAGCTCGTCGAGCTCTTTTTTTTTTTCTTTTTTTTTTTTACCTCCCTCCTTGCTCAATTTCTTCGGAAGAGCATTTTGGGGTCATATTGCACGAACACCTATATTTTAAAACTAAAAAAATTAATTATATTTATCATAAAATGAGAAAAAAATAATGTTATTTGCTTTTGACTTTATTCGATTTGAATTTTTTTGCAAGTTCAGTGTTGTTCCTTTTTATTAATTTAATCAATTGAAAAATTATTACTATGCAAATTTAATAAATATCATAAAATGTAAAAATTAAAGTTAATAAATTAATAAAAAAATAAGAATCGTATACATGTAATGAATTTCATAATTTTGAATAGCTAAAATGACTTATTTAGGATTTAATTTGATTTATTTATTTATTTTAGTATTATTTTTAAAATTATCTATTTATTAATTAATATCGGAGATAATGGCGTGAAAAAATCCTCCAAAGACCATTTTCCAATATTGTTATTTTTAAATGTCAAAAGATGTACAGGATCTTTATAATTAAAGTTCCATTTTGACATGGCCATAAAAAAAACTACTGGACCAAAAGCTATAATACTTGGTAATATTATACAAGAGGGCATGGGAAGTTCATACCCACTAAAAAAAAAATTAGTTCAAAAGGTCACCACCAGTATGGAATGGCGCTCTTTGCAATATTCGTATACGAAATTAGACACGAAGACACAGGTTAGCAAGTCTTTAATCGTTACTAAAATTAGTTACATGTTGAATGTGGCCTCCACCATTTACTGAAAGCAGGTTACACTGGATTACTGTGTCTAATTTCGTATACGAATATTGCAAAGAGCGCCACTCCATGCTGGTGGTGAACTAATTTTTTTTTTTTTTTTTTTGGTGGGTATGAACTTCCCATGCCCTTTTGCCCTCTTATATAATATTACCAAGTATATAGCTTTTGGTCCAGTAGTTTTTTTATGGCCATGTCAAAATGGAACTTTAATTATAAAGACCCTGTATATTAGCTGTTAATAATTAACTATGACGTCAATATATTTTTGAACCGGTAGCCTATGATAAAGATATGATTTTTCTAGTCTTTTTCGTCGGCTGCGTTTTTTTTTATTTTAACAATCAGTGGTATAAACAATGAAGGTTGTCTTGTTGCTCGATACTATGGAAACTAGCATGGAGCAGGAGGAGTTAGCATTTTACATAAGATAGGCTTAGAAAGTCTTTTTCATATGAACCCTTAAAAAAGCTTGAATAAAGGGCGAAACTAGGCGAAAAGCATAATGCGTCTGTGAACAACCAATCTTGGCTTTCACTTCAGGCAAGTCCGTACGCCTCCATGATAAACACGAGCCTTCAGGGTTCTCCTCAGCTAGAAGTCATGATTTATAAGGTCTGGTGAACGGGCAGGCCAAGTATCTGGAAATTGTCCAGACAGAACACGTTCATCGCCTAAGTGGATACGAAGAAGTGCCCTTACTGGGCGATTGACATATGGCTGCACCATCTTGCATGAAGACTATTGCCTCTCTGACCCGCGTTTCTGCAATGCTCTGCACATTGGTTGTTCAAAGACGCATTGCGCTTTTGCATACGGCGCCACTTTTTCCTCAGGTAGCAAGCTATGTATTAATAAAATTTCCATTAGAGTTCTCATTCCCATGCTCTGCATAACCTATGCAAAGTTTCAAGACTATCCGTGCAATAACGTCTGCAATATTGGGGAACTTTAATAATGTCCGAGCAGAAGTGGGAACTTAAATCATAACCACTCGGTATATACTCATACTAGCTCATATATCCGGTAATGCTCTGGCTATTTGTTTGATGAAATTTTACAATATCCGAAACTGAATATAAATATTCATTTATCCGAAACTTGAAAAGTCCTTACCATTAATACAGTAAATATTCATATTCGTCGTTAGTTTAATCGTTGTGTCCACAGTTTCTTGGCTGATTTCTCTTATATCTTGTAAATATTCACTTTGGAAAAACGAAAGAATTCTTTATAACTCTCGTACTGGAATTTGGTGTACAGCAGGATTTGGCCAGGAAAATTCGACATTGCATACCAAACTTTTTAGAATATCAAACTTAGAAACTTATAAGGCTATGAGTATTGAATTACTTCTGTCTATATTAAAAATACTTCATATATGGCTTTCGAGAGTTAAGGAACTCTGCTTGCAGCCCCATCAGCATGTAACTGTTTCAATAGAGTTGTATTCAGTCACAGAGCGTGGAATCATGCTCTGAATGTGGCTGTTAATATTGACCGTATCAGTTTTAGAGCCTTCACACCATCATTTGTAATCTAAGGTTGGTCGTGTTTGTATGTTACGTCAACAAAGATTGACCATCTTTTTCGTCGGCTAAGATGCTTTAATGATTCATGTTTTAAGGTAAAAAATTATAAAAGTATTAAATAAATAAATCTATAAAAATAAAAGGCACTGTTCGTGTGTATGTGTGTGTGTGTGTGTGTGTGTGTGTGTGTGTGTGTGTGTGTGTGTGTG
>JAHWFO010103605.1:419636-454985 GCA_023313115.1 Rhysida immarginata
GTGTGTGTGTGTGTGTGTGTGTGTGTGTGTGTGTGTGTGTGTGTGTGCTATCAATGAATGGACATTACATTTTAATGATGAAAAAAATGTCTTTGCTATCAATTGTGATTATGCAGAACAATTTTCATATATTCGGAGCGACCGTCCAGCAGAGGATGCCCTCGCTGTGTGTGCACGTTCAGGTTGTAGAGTTAGGCAAACAATTAAACGATACCGTAATTTAAAATACAGTCAGCGCCCTCTCTCCGTATTAAAAATAAATTCTGTGTTATAGAAAGTAGATGATTTAATTTTGTTACAGTCATCGCTCAGCCGAAATCTTTGAAGCTAATTAGATTACTCCCCTCAAGGGGTAAAATTTCAAAAATCATGAAACACGTCTTTCTTAATTTCTTACCAAAGTGCCAAATAACAATTTATGATGGAAGTAATCATGGATTTAACTTAAAAAATAACGGATTTTCATACAAATCTTAGATGATGAATTTCTTAAAATCTTTTCTTAGTGAGTCTCTACATCATAAAATAAAACTACAGACCAAAGTTTTTATTAATAGCTTCAGGGGTTTCGGTTCGGCGATGATGAATCAGTCAATCAATCGGACATGTTTATTTTCTTTTATATTTATAGATTTAGCAATAGCGAAGCTCAGGCAACAATGGTCAGGTGACTTTTCTGTTCCGGCTTATGCTTCAAGCCGGCGCCAACAATTCATAAACGTGCAACAACAATGCATAAACGTGCAACAACAATGCCAAACTGTTTCCGTAACACTTTTTGGTGGCAGTTTTCGCATCACGTTTTTCACAGAATGATGTCCAGCCTTAAAACATTATCATGTTAATAAATTTTTAGATGAACATAAAATTTCAAGATTGGAGCAGTCTTTTTCTAATCTCTCTAATCTAGCCTTCTTCAGATAAAAGGTAATTTGCATCTAATTTCCTACACGGTGATTGGTTTTCTTCAAAGAGCCGTTTCTGCGCGGCGCATTCTTGGCAGTTGTTCTTCTGTTCAACGAATGTTATCAGCGCATCCAGCAACCATTCGATTTTATTTTTTTCTCCGATATGTCAAAGACAGGCCGGTGCTAGATATTGATATGCGTTGACATGGATCACCTCCACTCACCAGACTAAGAGCCAACACCTCCTAGAAAGAAAGCCTCACAACTGAAACGTCACATATTGTTACATCATCAAAATTCGACCATTGTTGATCGTATTTTAAATAATAAATATTAATTAAAAATACAAATTAGATAAAAAATAATGTATAATAAACAAAAATAATTAATCTAAATCAAAAGAAAAAGCTGACGTTTTTAATTAATATTTATTATTTATTGTATTCCAGGGTTCTTGTGTCTCGTCCTTCTCTTAATATATATCTGATCGTATTTTACCAATAGTAAGCCTAAATTTGGTCGACTTATGATGATGTAACAATGTATAACTTTTCAGTTTTGTGAGGCTTTCTTTCTAGGAGGTGTTGCAAGAGCACATTAGAAACAAGAAAAGATGCGTTAAATGAACGGAATAAAGTAGCATTTACGACAGGGTGGTCAAAATAACAGCATGGGTGGGGAGAGATGAGAAGCATATGGAGCAGCACGACTAAGGCCGAAGGGAGGTTTTGTCAAGAGCGGATGTCTTTTCGTTTCGATTTCACTTGAATAGCATTGGATCTGTTTCGAGCTGCGCTTCCCGTTGAGTAACCCTTTCCAGGCGGGACTTAGAAAGAGTCTGATGGAACCAAAAACGCTCTGGAAATAAACCACAACGTTGAATGTGCAGATTCGACTAGCTTAAGGCCTACGGTGGGATTAGGCATTTAGCGAATTTAATGAACAGCGTCCATGTAGAGAAATCTGCGCTGAAATGGTTTGTGTGGCAGAACTTAAACGTATTTACTGTTGCAGAAGCGGAAGGACCCTCGGTATAAGGTTGGACGCCAACAAAGCCAAGGGAAGAATGCAGTATATAGCGAAACAGTTTCACTGACATTCCATCTATCCTCTCCCTAACTGCGATTGTTCGGCCTTCTTACCCTGCGTATAAATCAATGACCTAGACAAAAGAACTGGACTGTGCTTTCCGCTGTTGGCTCATGCAGTGATGTGAAGCCATTGAGCCGCCATGTTGAGAGGGTCATAAAAGAAAGTAATCAAATGAAGCATATGTAGATTTTGGCTAGATTAAGACATGTCAATGTCAATCAAGGAATTCAGATTATTTTTAGTATTTTTTGTTTTGTTATAGCGTTTACTTTTCCAGTAAAACCTTTTCAGTAAGAACTTTATTTACAACAAGCTCTTGCGATGCAAAAAAGTCCGAAATACAGTATGGAAAAATTACTTGTTTAGCGAATGCAATATGCGAAATGAAATACAGTAACTAAGTTTTGAATTGTAAAGATAAATATTTATTGGTTAATACAATCTTTAGAAATTTTAATCAGTTATTTTCAGAAACATTTACTAAAATATATTTTTTTAGAATCTTACAAATTATTCTAGGAATGTTTACAAACTGTTTTTGTAAAGGATGGAGATAGTAAGAAATGCTTTTGTATTGGAAGAAAGCGAAGTAAAGAGATGGCATCGATAATGTGCGTAAAGGTACGACGACTTCACTGTTCCGCAGGTAGATGCGAGAGATTCCTGAGTTGAAGCAAAGCTTAGTAATTTAACCAATTATATTGAATCCCGTCAAGAGCCCATTAATTCGTATAAAGAATTGGTAGCATTGAATGAAGCTAACGTTTGTAATGAGAGCTTATGCGTAGGATCAAGGCTGTGGTTACGTTCATGGCTACCGTGAAGGCGTAACAGCTCACGACAGTAACGAGGCCAACGAGAGACAGGTCAGGGCACTCAAAAGTCACCTGATCATCGGGGTCCTGATCATTTTTGACAAGTGACGTCACAGTTGTTGCCGGGAATTGGAAAGGAAAAAAAACGGAAAAAGTTTTTGTAAGGGGAGGAGGGGAGATGTAAACTTTCCTAACTCAAAACTGGCTTATCAGAAGCAAACAAGTTATTTACAAAAAAAATTGTCTTAATGTGAAGATCCGTACATGTCGAATTTATTGTGTTTGGCTCGCTTGTATGAACGTTACAGTCTCTTCATTTTTAGAAAAAAATTAATATCTCCAAAAAGGGTTAACCAGTTGTCATAAAAATACGACAAGGGACATTATAAAGTATTTTCAAACCATTAATTTGGTCCCGCCGTTTTGGAGGAAATAGCTGCACAAAATTGGTTACATACAAATACGAGGAGCAATTGATAAATAAGTTCTCCATGGCTGTAACTTTTTTATTTGTTAACCGATTTTCAAAATTCTTTTTGTATCTTATACTCACATTTGTCCTCTATGTAATGCACTATTCACTTTTCGACATAGTCCCCATTCCTTTCCAAGCATTGCGCCAACGCGTGACTAGTTGGGTGAACCCGTCGGAGAGGAATTCCGAAGTTGTTGTCGACACCAGGATTGAATGGCAGCGTTTACTTCGCCGTCAGAACCAACTCATGTCCCTTAAGGGGCTCTTTCTTCTTTGGGAAGTGGTGAAAGTCGCAATGTGCAAAGTCTTTCATTTTTGAACTGCAATTTTTCATCTTTGAACTGTAGGTGCTGCAACGCCTCTGGTGTGTGGTGACTCGTGTGCGGACGGACGTTATCGTACTCCAGAAGAGGGTCCAAAGCTGCCATTCAATCCAACCATAGGAGTGCTAGCAACAATCCAACTTTCATTGTCTTCATCTTGGATATTAACAATCAGTGTTTTTTTGTTTGTTGGAAACAATGAAGGTGGAATTGTTGAATGTGTATCAAAATTATTATAATCCATATATCCATATATACGAGGGTTGGGGCAAAAGTCATGGCAACTATTTTTTTTTCTTGAAGATACCAGTCCGGTTGGAAAATGTGACATATACAGACGAAAGGACAAGGTGTTAACTACATGGGTGGACAATGAATAGCACTGAAATATCGTAACACACTAATTTATTACGGTAGTATACAGGGCAATATGGCCTTCACGGTGCAAAAGAATGACAACACAGTACACATAAAGTTGACATGACAAACCGGGGCCTAAAGACCTTCAAAGTAGTCCTCTGCTACTGTCACCACACGCTGCCAACGATGTGGGAGGCGCTGAATACCATCAGCGTCACGTCCGGTCGTCCCGAACGTTGCTCATCACTGGTTGAAACACGCCCTTGCTGAAACTTTCCTACCCATCGTGCTACTGTACGGTATGGTAGGGCATTATTCTCAAGGGTTTCCACTAATTCACTGTGACATTCCATCGCATTTCTCCCTCGGAGAACGGCTATTTTGATGTAAGCGCGCTGCTCAACACGGGTTACTTCCATCTCGCACGACACTCACCAACTGACTGATTTCACAGCCCTCGCTGCGCTACTACCAGCTATCACAGAGCCATCTGTTGTTCTGCATACACACAATGCCTGCAGAACTTCCACACGACACATATACGTTTGTGATCCGTTCATATATCTACAAGAAAAAAAACAGTTGCCATGACTTATGCCCCAACCCTCGTATAAATATATATTATAAATCAGAGTCCGTTGGAACGTTTGTCCTTTTATAACTCAGAAAATGTTCACGAAATTTTCCATGTACATAGTTAGTGTCACTGTGCTTTCAGTAGGGTACTTTTTATACAGTGTTTATATCAATTTTTTAAGTTATTCTTATTTTTCGAAAAGTTGAATTGTTTTCAAAGGATGTCACTAGATGGCGATAATATCTTATCGAAAAGTTGAATAAACTTTTGTTTTTAAACTAGATGGCGAGGCCAGACGGTGCACTTACATTGTACGAGCGTTAAATTACATTGTTAAGCCTGAGAAGTAGCCAAATTTATGCAATAGAGGGGACTGAAATCGCTTCTTCCATAAATACAGCAATCCAATTGTTGACTACAACAACAGAATTTGCGCGTGTGCACAGACCAGGGGATTAAAAGGCCGTGCTAAAATTTAGTTATATACTATTGTAACTTTAATTTGACATATTAATATTATTTTATTAACTAATTTCGTTTATATAAGCAAAATTACTATATAATGATTAAAGAGGCCATAGCTTAAATTTCGGCATCAATAATGCAAAGCTTCATCATACAAACCAATGACGTATATTAAAGATAGACCCGGAAACCTGCCAGCATAATTGAAGTGGGAAGGTCCGCCTTCAAGAACCGTCATGGCCGAAAGTGAGCAAAACACATGGCTAAACATAAGGGTACCCGATTAATAATTCTTTCACACTCCGATCAAACGAATCACAAACGAATGATAAGTTTATCTCTTCGTTAACTTTGTATTTGAAGTAATTTATAATATTTTATAAACAATTTTTCGTTCATGGTTTCAATTTCAATTTCGATCATCTTTTGATACGTATTTACGATTTATGGTTTTAGAAAGTGATTCCTGATCCTTTTTCGTGTCTATTTGTACGGTTGTACGTGGAAACTTTGAGGAATGGTTTTGAATTAATTATTCTTCAGGCCCAAAATCGTCAAAAACAAAGAAGCCACACAGCAAACAACACAATAGCTCACTCCTGCCCAGAATTGCCACGGCTTTAATTGGCTTCACTTTGGTGGCGATGTTAACAATAGGATTCGGAACCTACCTTTAATATACGTCATTGGAATAAACAGCCCGAGCAACGCCCGACGGGCATATCAGCTAGACTTTTGTTTTCAAAGGATGTCACTAGATGGCGATGCCAGACGAAGAATGTTTCATTTTATTCAATTTTTCCAGACTTTCAAGGTCGCAGGTATATATTTTCAGGAAGCTTGCTCCTCTCACGGTCAGTTATATGTTACTTGCTACCGCGTGTCCAGATGTCGAAATCTTCGTGTTTTTGCGCCACAGGGGAAGACATTCAAATGTCGTTTACTGAAATGGACTTGAATGCACAACTACTTGACAATCCATGCCCAGCTTGCCTGTGTAGCTGATTAATTTATCTTATCAGTTTTTTTCATTATTTACTTTTGTACATATAATTTAATTTTCATTTGTTCCCAGTTCATTGTTCATAAATCATCATTTTTGGTTTAAAATGATTATGAAAGGTTTGGAGAAGGCTTTCTAAACTGTTTCTCATTTTCTTGAATTTCGTTCATACTTTGCTAATTATAGTTCAATTTTTAACATAACAAACAATCGTTAAAAAATTACTCAACGCATCTTTTCCACCCGGGCAAAGCCGGATAATATTGCTAGTTCTTTCCATAGATCCGATTTCACATTTACTAGCAGACCACAGTTATAAATTTCACTCACTAGATGTCGCGAAAAGTGCTGTTTCATAACCTCGAGAATTTCCGTTTTTATCCTCTGTTTCATGGGTTATTTGGATAGTCTCATAAATAGTTAATGAATTTCATAGGAAAAGTTTCTACTGATTGATTCCGATGAACAACATTTTGTATTCCTTACTGGTTATTTTTAGTGTTAATCAATTTCAGAGGAGCGCAAGTAGAACGCTCTGCTTCCCTGAAAAGAGGTATGCTGAAGATATATGATAAAAATAATTTTTCTCAATAGAAGAAAATAGTCATTATACAGGGTGATTATAATTAAAGTTACGATTTCAAAAATCGATATTTTGAAAATTACTCGTCAAAATGACCTGATATTTAAGCAGAACAATCGTATAACAATGGAATTTTGTTTGGCGAAGGAATAAAAAAGAGTTCCAAAATCTGCCAATAGATGGCGCTGGCAGGGTTCACATTGTCTGGAGATATGCAAATTACTAATACGTGACATGCGCACCGCAGACGTAGCTGTCATAAAAATGCAGAGCACCAGCTCTTTGCTTGAATGCTTCATCATGACTCTGACTATGAAGGATCGCGCTCTGCTCTTGAAGCTTTTTTATATGAACGATGAGTGTGCACTAACAGCTATTAGGAATTTCGGACATTAAAATCCATAAAATCGGGTCCAATAACCACAAATGGTCTGAGAAAAATGATTGCTAAATTCGAAGAGACCGGTTCATTTGACGTGAAACAGGGTAGAGGAAGGAAACCAGTTTCGGCTGCGGCAGTGGAAGATGTGGCTACAGCATTACAAGAACAGACGAACAGTGATGCTGGAATCAGCAGTGCACGGGAAATTGGCCGAATGCTGGATATGCCGAGCAGCACGGTGCGTAAAGTCCTATGGAACATCTTGCGCTGTTACCCATACAATATAACTCATGTGCAGCAGTTGCTACCTGCTGATCTGGAAGCACGTGAATCTTTTGCACTACGATTTCTTGCTCGGATGAAAGTGGACAACGAATGGCCATGGAACGATCTGTGGTCTGACGATACCCACTTCCATTTGCAAGCTTCTGTAAATACGCAAAATTGCAGGATATGGGCGACCGAGAATCCGTTCCAGCTACATTACCTCTTCACTCTGAAAAGGTCACTGTGTGGTGCGGAATAACGGCACAGTTTATCGTCGGTCCGTTTTTCTTCGAGGAGATCACACCTGCGGGTCCCGTTACCTGCACCGTTACTGGCAAGCGGTATGAAGCACTTTTGCGTAACCATGTCCATCTGGCACTTCAGCAGGTCAGTGTGTGGATCGCACAATATTCATGCAAGATGGTGCTCCTCCGCACATTGTTACTCCTGTGAAGCAGCTGCTGAGTGCTCATTGCGGAGATGCTAGGATCATAAGCCGCCATTTTCCAACAACGTGGCCGTTACTTTCCCCCGACTTAAACCCGTGTGATTTCTAGCTTTGGGGGTACCTGAAGAATTTTGTTTACAGCGGGCGGATTGAGAATCTAAACGACTTGAAGGCAAGCATCACACACCACATCCATTGCATCAGTACAGATACCCTCCGATCTGTTGTGGAGCATGCTATTTTGCGCTTCCAATTAGTAGCGGAACAAGGCGGAGGGCATATCGAGCAACTTCTGCCTTAATCATCAGTAAGATGTTTGTTCCATGAAGCTATTTTTTTGGCATTATCACGTAGCCCACGTGAAAGACAGGCCCTAGCGCGGAAAAGTCACCTGACCATCTTAGTCCAAGTAACAATCCAATCTTCATTGTTTCCAACAAACGAAAAATTGCTGATTGTTAAAATCTAAAATGGAAACAATGAAGGAAAACAGAAAATTTACACTAATTTTAATAGGGTATCATGAAAATATAAACTATAAAAGAGCCCATAGCTCTATTGCTATAGGAGCAGAAAACTATTGATGTGTCATCAATATCCATTATCCATGCATGGAAAAATCGGTGGTCTAGCAGTGCTGTATTAGTGTGGTAACAAAAGAGTATTGTTCTGACAACAACATTTACTGAATGAGATTAATAAAGAGAATTGATCTCTGATCAAAACACACTATCAAAACAGTTTTGTCCACACAACAATAAATATTGATGGGACAAGAGTAACTATAAAATATTGTTACAGTGACCATAGGTAAGATTGTCACAACAATTCATTTCTTTCCGTGTAGAACTCATAACACTTGCGATGGATCTCCCTCGCATTCCAGAAAGTGCATCGTAGTTTTCCTTGTTTTAATACTTTATAGGGAATATGGTCTCAAAAGGAGTAATGTGCGGCAAATCGTTGCCATTTTCTTTTAGCATATTCATTAAGTTACCCAGAAACCTTTGAATTTTAGCCAATTCTTTGTGGTCAATGGCTCCCTTACCAATATAAGCAGAGGTAACAGAAGCAAAAGTTCTTCCTTCTATTGCTTTAAGATTTCTATTTCCTTTGACTTGTGATTTTTTGGGGCATTTGGTATAGCTGGATTTGTGCTGGTCTTCACGGCGAATACATTTAGGCGAGTCTTTACCTTTTATATTGGTATAGTTCTTTGACTGATGATCGCCTGCGCACTTATTGCAACGTGGCGACTCAGTGCAACCCTGAGACACGTTCCCAAAACGTAAACAGTTGTCACATTGCAATGGCTTTTTATTGCCTCTAAACAGTTCAACTGTTGCAGCAAGTGGACCGATACGTTTCAGACTTAGAAAGGACTTATTATGTTCAGTATTTTGGAGAAGGACTAGAACCATTGGCATCTCGACAGCACCTAATTGCCTTGTCCGGGAAATAGTTGGCGTTTCTGAGGTCTTCACAGAAATCAACGAGGTCGTCAGTTTTGTCAACATTACGAACAACGTATTTCAACAGTTTTTAAGAACTTAAGTTGGTGGTGTTGATTTTTAGCACATTATTTTTTTTAATTCCAGACACGAGAGTTTTTTGGGTTTCTTTGACCTTAATGGTATCTGAGCCACCAGTGTGATCAGTAATTTTATCCAGAGCTACGTGATTTTTAATCTCGTCTAGAACTTCCTCGATGGGTTTCCTGTGATTTATATTGACAACACGGGGAATGTAAAAAGTTTTTGACAGTCTCTTGGGTGTTTTTGTGAATGGTTTTTGTTGCCACGTATGACCACAGAGGGACCATCATTAATATTTACGGTAGAATGAAAATTATCAATCTTGACAGTTTTATTTTTTTATGCCGTGCGATGTACCATTCTCCTTCGCCGGTGTCAGTGGGATCATTGTCTAACCTCCTCTTGGTACCAGTTCTTAGCCAGACGTTCTCCACGTTGTTGGCTACGATTCGGGCCCCCTTAGCGATATTACTGTTGTCTTCGACTAAGGGGGTTATCACATTAATTGAATTGGAGTAGTCTGTGCTGGCAGTACCTGGACCATGCTTTAGGACACTTCAAGACGGCTTATGCTATGGCCATTTAGCCTGTTGCTTACAATTTTAAATAAAATAAAAAATAAAATAAAATAAAATAAAATAAAATGTAAAATTTAATGGTTGTCTAATTTACGGCTTTACGTGAGTCGGTATGAATCGAGCTTCGCTCTAATAAGCTTTGGTTATGTCGTTTATTCAGAGAAAATAAATCTATGTATACACTAAAGAGCCAAAACATTATGACCGTCACACATTGGTGAATGAACTCTTCTGGATCACGTGGAGGGCGCGTAATTAAGTGAGAACAGTATTTAACTGCTGCTGGAGAAGGTAAGGAATCAGTTTTGCACTTAATTTTGCCCACGCGTCATCAAAGAAAAAGGACGTCGGAGACTGTCCCGCTTCGTAATGCAAGATCGGCGCCAGACATTGGCTCAGCTGACAGCCCAATACAATACAGGTCCAAGTACAAGTGTTTCGGAACACACAGTTCAGCAGACACTGTTGGATTTGGGACTGCGCAGCAGACGTCCCACTCGTGTGCCTCTATTGACCAAGCGTCATTGTCAACCACGCTTACAGTGGGCCCGGGAACATCGAG
Organism: Rhysida immarginata; assembly: GCA_023313115.1. Classification (NCBI taxonomy): domain Eukaryota; kingdom Metazoa; phylum Arthropoda; class Chilopoda; order Scolopendromorpha; family Scolopendridae; genus Rhysida; species Rhysida immarginata. Next base: position 430,010 of record JAHWFO010103605.1, read on the forward strand.
ACTGGGCCATGGATAAGTGGAAGAGAGTTGCCTGGTCGGATAAACCACGATTTCTTATTCATCTCGTCGATGGTCGTTGTCAGGGTACGCCGACTTCCAGGCGAACAGTTGCTCCCCCTTCTGTACAGCAGGTCATACACAGGCTGTGGTGGTGGTATTATGCTTTGGGGGACTTTCTCATGGCCGGCTCTGGGACCCGTGTTGTGGTAGAAGGGAGCATGAAAGCTGCGGACTATCTGAACATCATTGCGGACCAGTTGCACCCTTACATGGTGTCTGTCTTCCAACTGGAAATGTAATCTTCCAGCAGGACAACGCACCATTTCACAAGGCTCGAATTGTGTTGGAGTGGTTCAAGGAGCATAAGGATAAATTCCAATTAATGTCCTGGCCACCTAACTCGCCGGTTCTTAATCCGATAGATCACATTTGGAATGTCATGGAGCGTAAGCTCAGAGCACAAACATCACCATGTCGGAATATCTCGACTTTGCGTGACCGCTGCTTAGACATTTGGTCAACGTATCTCCAGTCATTTACCAAGAACTTGTGGCATCCATGCCAAGGCGAGTTGCAGCTGTTTTGCAGGCCAAATGTGGCGCAACGCGTTGTTGAGTAGGTGGTCATAATGTTTTGGCTCTTCAGTGTATATAAAAGAGGACATCCACTGACTGATTCACTGACTCATCATCGCACAGCAAAATCTACTGGAGCCACCGACTCGAAGCTCGGTGAGGTCATAGGACGGACAGCGTAGAGGCGTGCTAAGACGGGCTTTTTCGAAATTCGGACCCCCTGTCTTCCCAGGGGGGCAGAAAGGAGTTGCACGTTCGATCGCCTGGCTCCGCCCCCAATAAACGCAGATCCTCGAAATTTTGCAGGAAGGTTTCTGGCTCCCGTGCCAAAAAAGTAGTTTCCCCCATTTTCGATATTCGAATTTTAAAGATCGAAAACTGAAAAAAATCGCTTTCATGGTGTTTCGCAAAATTTTCTGATATTTTGATGTAACTTCACGAGGAATAAAATTAAAGCAACGCAACTTGGAGGGAAGCTACTTGCGGATATTTCCAAATAAACAACTTCTATTTTTTTCGATTTTGTTTTGAGAGAGGGGGGCAGGAGGGCCCAAACACTGGCCCTCCGTTTTTTGTTTTTGCTGCCTAAATCCAATGCGGAAATGCAGAGAGCTTCAAAATTGTAAAAGACGTATATAAAAAGGAAGCATTCGTTGATTTTTGAAAATCGATTTTTAGGGGGGGGGGGGGGGGCAAAAATCTAAAAACATACCAAAATAGGCCTAATTTTGACGTTCGCGTCCGGCCAACCTCACTCTGTGGCAAATTCGCGTACGACTTAGATATTTGAACACAACTGCGTTTTTCATATTTTACCCCTTTGCCCCCCCTAAGGCCCTCCGTAAAAATGTGCGATTTCTCTTAGTTTTTCCAGTATTATGCGAGTAAAAATGGGTCTAGATTAATGAAATTTGGTACGGTGATGGCAATTAACGAGATCATCTGCAGGCTTAGTTTATTTTTTGATTATCTGGATCAAAGTTTTTGGTATTTTATGTTTTCCGGATTTTTACCGGATTTTTATTTGTTTTCATAAATTAACATACAAACTTGCATGTTGAAAGCTTACTTTTTAGATTGGTCATAAAATATGGATTTTGTTCTTTGATTTAAAATTTATTCCAAGTATCTAGGACTATTTTTCGATTTATTATCAACTAGCTGATATACTTGGCGTTGCTCGGCGCTTTTTTTATGAAATTTTGCAATTCCTGAATGAAATTTTGCAATATACAGAAAAAATGAACATTATTCTTCACCTTTTTTCTCCGGCACTGCGTCAAACTCACTCATGTATAGAAACATTCCAACATCAGCGAAATCGAGTAGAACTGCTAAAGGGCCGTAGTTGGAGAGGCCATCCATTAGGGACATTTTAAAAGAATTCTTTTCGATTCTTCAATATGAATTTTTATTATATTAATTCTAAGCTTTTTTCATGAGTTCATTTTTTTTTGTATATTCACATTCAGATATTGCAAAATCTCATCAAAAAATAGCCCGAGCAAGGCCGGGTATATCAGTTAATAATTAATAAATAAGCAATAATTAAGAAAATTTCGAGATATTCTTACCTTCAGATTCAAAATTTTTAACGAATGGAAGAACAAGGAAAAGCTTCATAATATTTTTTTATCTTTAAGGGTCGTACAAATGAAAACGAAAATTTGTGTGGGGAAAAAAAAGACGACTTGTAGGATCGTAAGTTTTTGTTTTCAACAACTGCGAAACCCCACGTACAAATTGAACAATAGGTTGCAAGTGTTGCATCACGTGAGAAAGAACGATAGCTCGCGCTCCGAAGCTCTGCGAGTGATCGCTTCGTCCAAACAACAAAATGGGGTCAACGAAACAGGAACAGAGCAGTAATTCGTTTTTTGATAGCAAAGGTTTTTGAAAGTGATGTTGATCGTGTTTTTTGATCGCAAAGGCCCAATTTTACTGCACTTTCTTGAAAAATGCATCACAGTTAACGCAGCACGATATGGGGAAACATTGAAGGCACTGCGCGCGGCCATCAAATGCCAGCGTCGTGGACTTCTTAAGGAGTGCATCTTCTTCACGACAACGCGCATCCTCACACCTCGAAAGCAACGGTAGACCTCAACAAAAAGTTCAACTGGGAAGCAATGCAGCATCCACCTTACAGCCCTGACTTATCCCCATGTGACTTTCACGTGTTTGGGGGATTTCAAGAAACATCTGAAAGGCCGCAGGTTTCAGTCGGACGATGATTGGTTGGTTGGTTTGGTTTGTTTGGTATTAACGTCCTATTCAACTGCCATGGTCATTTCAGGACGGCGTTATAGGGGCCGCAAATTTTACCTCGCAAGGGTTCTTTAACGTGCAGCCGGCAAACGACTACACGGGACCAACGGCTTTACTTCCCTTCCGAAGGAAGTGCGTGATCTCAGGATCAGTCGGACGATGAAGTGAAGGAAGAGATTTTGGAATGGTTCCACACGCAACCGAAAGACTTCTTACGTAAAGGGATTACATGCCTTGTCACACAGTGGGGTATGCCTTAACGCATTTGTAGAGTATTTTTAAATTCCTTGTATACACTTTCGATAAAAAAAATAATTTTCGTTTTCATTTGTACGACCCTTATATATGGGGTGCCCAAATGAAAAGGAGACTTTCACTGTAGCGCCGTTTTATCTAATCGAAGTTGGTAAATATGCTAGCGTCATCCCGGCTCCCCACGTCCCAAAACACCTCACTCTGCCATGAAGGCCGAAAAAGTGATGGATGCTCAGTTTCTTTTTCGATGAAGAAGGACCCATACTCCTCGACTGGCTAGAACGGGGTGAAATAGTTAACGCTGAACGGTACTGCAACACGTTGCTGAAGCCGAAACGGGCCATTTTGGAGCGCACAGAGAAGCTCTCGAAATGGATAGTGCTGCTCCAGGACAAAACCACTTGTGGCCAAGAAGACCCTCCACCTACTGGAAACATTTCGACGGGAAGTCCCCAAATATCCCCCGTACATCCCTGACATCTCCCCATATGACTATCATATTTTCGGCCCTTTAAAAAATCACTGACAGATCATCAGTTCACCTGCGACAAGGAAGTGCAGAACACTGTGGAAAAAGGGTCCGTTTGCAACTCAGGAGTTTCAACACTGAAGTCATCATTCGCTTCTTACGCTCTGAGATCAGTGCATCACTATCAAAGGTGTCATAATACTGATGGCGCCAACACAAAAAGTGTAACATGTGTAGACGTCATGTTACACTTTAACTGTAATTCAAATATTCTGTAATTAAAATATTCGTCATATATAACCGTGGTCTCCTTTTTATTTGGTCACACCTGATATTTATCCTTTAGAGGGTCAAAAAGAGCAAACTACAATCAATGCCGAAAAATCTTTAAAAAATAAATTTATTTAGCATTCTTTTTCCGTTTAGAAATCCCTGATATACTATTAAAATATATGTAATAAAAAATTTAAATCCTGAATTTTTCTCCAAAGTCTCTATTATCTACTTAATATTTGATTGCATAATTCAGTGAATTTTGAGACACCTTTGTTAACCTATTGCAAAATTATACTAGAAATCTTCAAAGCTTATTTCAACTTATTCTTCTTTGGTATTAGGATTATCCACTGTTCCTCGGTTTGGTTATTATTTCAACTTATTAATTTTTATGACTATTTATAAATTCTAATTTCCCTCACGAGAGTTTAAAAAATAAAATTATATTTTTTACATTAAATTTTTGTCTCAAGGAATATATATTTAGTAATGACTATTTTTTTTTTTTAGTAGAAGTCTGTTATTTTTATAATTAGCTAATTTATAAACATAATGTTTGGTCAATAATGTATTTCAAAAGGGGAAAATTTGATTTCATTTTGTTGTCGTTCCTTTTTTATTTTGATTCAAATTTCCATTGTTTATGTAAGATAATTGAATACGATTAAATAAAACAATTTGCATTTTAAGTAACAGCAATTTATTTTAAAACAGTATTAGACCACTTATTATTACAATTATTTTTTGTCGTAAGGGCTCAGCCTAAGAAATATGTATCATACGAATAAATTAAATCTGAACATGTGTTTATTCTTCGAGAATTTCCTTTTGCCATGCCGTCATTTGAGGGCAATACTAGAATAGAAATAAAAATAATTTAATAAATATAAAAAATATACTAATTAACAGTAAAATTTTCAAATTTACGAAATTAAATTTACTTTGAAAACTCCTTGGAGATAGCAAAGGCTGAATGTCATCCACTATTGGTAGAAATAAAATAAAGTACTTTCGTGAGATAATAAATTTTTAGTTTTAAATTAAAAATGAAAATCGTAGCAAATTGAGGAAATAGTAAGTGTATATTCGTTATTTCACTTATGTTATGAAATTGCAATTTTGTGCTCTTTGATTTTTTCCAACACTATGTAAAAATTTAACATTTATACGCATTACAAAGAGTATTCTGACTTAATTAACATATAACGGGCTGATTTTCCTGCCCGATTTCTCTTTAAATGTTCAATAGTTTATACTTTTCTGCGTTTCTCCCAAAAACTCTTATATTACCAAAATATTACATTTTACCATGGTGATTTAACGATGGTTGTAAATTTTCTAGTCATTAAAAATTAGCTTATGAATGTTAAAAAAATTGTATTAATGCTGTTATAACTTTTAGAGAATAAAACATTGATATTGAACTAAATCGAAGAGGAAATCAAGATTACCTTTCCAGATGGCCAAATGACATCAATTTTTTTTGTGATAAGTCTATAAGGCATTTAAAATATCTATGAATTTTTTAGAAAATGAATTGCTGTTTGAGAGATTTAATATCAAAATAAATTTTTTTCCACTCCGTTACTGCGACGTTACTGTCGCTTTCAGTCGCTCTGCTGTATGAATCTGAATGCAGAATTTCATAGAAGCCTATTGACAGCTTATTTCCAATTATAACATTGGATATAAAATATGGGATATTTTGGGAAGGCTTTTTTAATACTGCATTTTTTTGTATTTTACAGCTTACAGTTACTTATTATTATTTTTACCTCTATTGATAAGTTTTATCATTTTTTTTTAAGATCTGTGCTTTAGAACATTTTCCGTGAACATATAAGTGTTTTATACTTACATGTTGACTAAATCATCAGGTTTCCGAACATTTTCGCACAATTCGAAAATGCGATTTTCAACATGTGCTCATTTAAACAAACATCCTCAGTGACATAGCATTAGGCGTACTTTCTACACAACGAAATTAGGTTTAGTCTAGAAACAAGGAGTTATGGTTATGCTGCAGGAAAAACAATATCGAACTTTACATCAGAATTACTTTGAAGAATACAATGCGATGGCATCATCACTGATTTTGAATGGAAAAAAATTATTTTCAAAATCATTTGATTATATTAGTTGATCTTAAGAAAAAACCCTCGATAATGCTGTAATACCAAACTTTGCCAGCAGATATAACGATGCTTTCTCGTAGGATCAACAATTCCTCCCGCTATCGTTTGAGAATGGAGCAGATGATTCTGGAACACGGATGATGCGACCGTAGTCTTTGAAACGTTTGACAATGCAATAAAGTGGATGTCTATATTGCCGTATCGAGGAAAAGGAACGGAATAAAATTTTCATTGTTTTCGAATATGAAAAAGAAAAAAAATATCCGCATAGACAGAACTTTAAACTAAGGGAAAAATTTAATTTTTGAGTAAATCATCATTGGGCTTCCTATTCGAATATTTTAATTGTTGATTAATTAAAATTAAAATTTTCTTATTGTTAAAACGAGGTGTTATCCATATAACTGTTGGTTTTACGATCATTGTCCATTACTCTTCGACCTCTCAAATGATTAAAGAATTTCGATTTTATTCGACTGCAATTTCAATTATTATTACAAATTTTTATCAGTGCTTCCCATTGGGATTCACGATGACATAGGAGGAGGAGGGCCCGTGAATAGAGTTCGTCTTGCCTTCCTGACCTGTGTAGCTGTGTGACAACTGCGTATGACCCACTTTATACGAATGGAAAAGTTTCTCTCAACAACTTTTAAATCATCTTTTCTAGTTTCACCTTGAATTTTCCTTTTATCTTCTGATTTCCGGAAATAACAAGAAGTACAAAGGGAAATCTTATTTGCTTGGAAAATATGTGCTTTCTAATTATCACACATTCAAACTCGTTAAATTTACTTAGTTAAATATACAAAGTTATTTCTATATAGCAGAACTTGCCTTCAAAATAAAGTACATTTGCATAGTTTACCCTTGGCTGAGAAGAAAAGTGGCTGTGAGCAAATTTTCTGCTCCCACTCGCTACATATCGTATTTATCCAAATTCAAGACGAACTTAAATGCAAGACGACGTCCTATTTTTTCTTTCCTTACTCACCAATTTAAATAAGATTTAAACCGGGAGTGTATACAGAATTTTCAAACAGCACTCATATTGTTGAACTTGCAAAATAAACTTTAATTTTGTTATAAAAATATTTAGTGAATCACAAATTTCTTCTATCATGATTGCAAGACGACCCCTGGTTTTGGATATGACTCCAAGAAAAGTATTTCGTCTTGGCTTCGGAGAAATACGGTATTTGCTTATTAAAAGGTTATTTAATATAATACTAAGACGATCGATTTCCTAACAGCAACTCAAGAATTACTTTATGTCACTGTAACAGGAAATTGTTGTCTTGTAATCGGAAATTGTTATCATTTTGAAATACATGATATATTCTATACATTCAGTAGCAGCAAGGATTATAGACGTTTACATGATTCTTAGATTATATAATTAATAAAATGCACTTTTACTTAGTTATAAGTATCTGTCTACGGTTTTTGGCTATACACTCGTCATTTAGCACTTTTACTTATTAAAATGATTTAAAATAAATAAATTTGTAATAATTCGGTACAGTTATTCTCCCATATCCGCGAATATTATGTTCTAAGCTTCCCCGTCAATAGCTTATAACGCTTTAATCTAAGCATTATTTTATAAGAAATATCCGTATAAACATTATTTAAAAGAAATGTACGGATTATACATATATGCTGCCCATGTTCAACATCTCATATTTCACTCATTATTATATTATAAATGATAAAAAAATAATATTAAATTAAAGACATTTCTATACGATAAATATAAGCAAAACACTTTTCACTAACGTAATTGAATAAATTAATGATTATGCACTAATGCTAGGTTAGGGACATTTCCTATAGAGATGATCCTGAAAAGTATACTAATGCTTAGATTATTTTGAGAAAAAGCTAAGTTAATAGAGATCTTTGAAAGATTCGCGATATTGACAGTCTGATTTATTTTTAAATACGGGAACACGACTTTACAAAAAATAAAAGCAGTAAACTTGGTCATCTAAATAAAACTTATTATTACTACAAGGAGTAAAAGGTGTATGGCAAATGACAAAATGGATCAGATTTATTGATTTTTTTTCCTCTCTCGTTAGCTACCGATAAGATTGTATAAGAGAGTTTATAGTGTGGATATAAAATTTAAAAAAATAATAATAAATTCTACTCAACCCGTGTTTTAACTCCACGTTTCTGGGCTCCTTCCCAGCAGTCATCTATGACTTTCTTCAGTTCGTCTTTATACTTGTTAAGAAAGGGAACGAAAGGAAAAATCTTGAAATCTATGCATAATATTCCTAATAAAATTCTAATATAATTTAAACTACTTTTATTTTTTTTCTTATAAATACTAAAGTTTTAAAGAATGCAAAAATTCATGTACTTTGAGCGTTACTTCGTCAGCTTCTTCTTTAACTTTATCTATATTGAAATTGAAATCCTTGTCTACCTAAAGAGTTTAATAAGTTTATAATATCATGTATGTAGAAAATAAAAAAAAATATTTTACTTTGACATAACTTACTATGTCATGTTCTTTGAAAAGACATAAGGTAATTTTCTGCTGCCTCTTCTACACGAAAGGGAAGAAGAATATAAAATTAGTAAATTCTTTTCTAAAATATTCATATGTATAAATCAAAAGAGTTAAATGAAATTCCTTACCTCAGTTCCCTTGGGATTTTCATTTCGGCATTTAACTACAGCATCTGCATACTTTAAATAAATGAAAATTAAATAAAAGTTTATAATATAATGATATTAATATAATAATACTGATTACAATTAATTTTCTTACCTTTTCTGTCATTTTAGGTTTGTCAAAGCATTCCTGTGATTAAAAATTAGAAATGTTATTGATATAGAGCTCTTTAAAACTTAACGACCTAATGGTTTCTAATTTTTTAATTTAAATTTTTAATTAAATAATGAAAATAAAAATTTAAATCAAATTGACTTTACCTCCTCCTCAGCTGACGAGACATAAACCCCAATGAGAAAGACAAGCCAAATAGAATACGTGCGAAAAATCATCTTGGATCGATATTACCTCCAAACAGAATGGAAAGAATTCTTCAAAGGTAGACAGCCACTTCCACACTTATATATCATAATGGAAGGAGGAGGAGGGAGTCCCAGAAAAATTTTAATAAATAATGAGCTTCCACGTGATTGTATAATCAGATGTTCATACGAAAATCTCTTCGTATGTGCAATCCCTCGAGAAGAGATTTTTTTTTATATGGGGTTGGAGGTAAGAGGGTCACTCCCACCCACCCACCCACGAATAACACTTTTGCTTTTTCCACCTAAGAGACCTTCACAACTTCCTCAAAATTATTGGTGAACACGGAGAGGAGGAGGAGAGTGAAAAAGAGAAATTAAATCGTATTCCCTGAGGACATTTGATTCATCTGTTTGGAAATTCGAGTTCGTAGAAAAGAAGAAAAAAAAAGAAAAAAAAAAGACATGCTTGTTTATGCGTTTCTTGAATGGTTTTTACTTTGTATTTGCTATTGGCTATTATTTTGCGAATAACATAAATGAAAGTATTTCATAATTTTAGGATTTAAAAAGTGGGCTTTGTTTGCTTCATCTTCTATTATAAATGACGAGGAGTAAATAAATTAAGAGCTCAGCCCTATTTAACGATGGCTTTCTCTTTCGTAGTTTTTTTTTTCCTCTCCCTTTCATGACCTAAATTGAGTGATGGTACAATTGATAAGTTACCTGTAGGTTAATAGGGTGAATGCCAAGTACGATAGAGTGAAAATGATAGGGTTTTCCCTCTCGTTAAAATAATGGAAAAGAAAAAGATAGGATGAGAATTAAAAACGACTTGGAAATTTCCAGTGGCAAGAGCATAGAAATGAGAAATGGTCCAAGTCGGTTAAGTAAATTTGAGCTCGTCCACTTCATTTGGTCATAGCCACTTTTTGCCTTTTTTCTATTTCGATGTTCGAAGCTACTTATTGAGTCGGAATATTCATTTTATCACATATTATAAAATATGTAAATTCTGCATGATTACATTAAAGCAATGGTCAAACGGAGTCTGCGCTACTTTGAGCATTAATTGAACAAGCTCTGGATTAAAAATCCCTATCTGCGCCAGTATTTCTCTGTCCATTAAAATAACAACTTAATAAGAATTCCATTCATTTCTGCCATTTTCTTTTTATGTTTTTGCTTTTTATTTGCGACAATCGAAGGAGAAAAATCGCTGAATAGAAAATTTAATAACGATGTTTTAGTTTGACAGATTCTTTGTTTTGGATTTGTTGATAACTACTATAAACAATAAAAATTATAGCACATTTTCAGTTAGAAATTAAGTTACATTACTTTTCAACATAAGGTTGATGCCTTATACAAACACCAACTTTAAAAGATTTTACTCATTTCAAGTTACATAACAGGGTTATTTAAGTTTTCAATTTTTATTATTATTTGTTGTTTTGGGAAAAAAACCTTTGAAAAACAAATTCACAAGAGAACCATCCGAACCTGTACACGGAACTCTCCTTGGAAGCGATGGAATTACGCGGTGGCGGTAGCGGAAGTAAAAAGAAAAAAAACATGGCGGTAAAGGGGAAGCAAAATTGGCTAACAGCGGTCACCAAAGAACTGCAGTTACAGGCAGTTACACCAGTGTTATTAAGTACAAAACCTTAATTTTGCTTTGCGGTAAATTTTCGAGTCTCATGCTCTGTACGAAAACGAACAAAAGTGGAGTATCTGCGCTTGAAGAGAAGCATGTATGAGAGTCTTGTATCTGAGCGTCTGGATCAAATAAATGACAGTATGGATAGTGTGGAGAATATGTGGAAGCATATAAAGGATTGTCTGGTGAGTTCTGCGAAAGAGGTGTGTGGTGAAGTCAGTTTGGGTCGGATGAAAGGCGATGCATGGTGAAATAAGGATGTTGCAGACACGGTGGCAAAGAAGAAACAGGCATATCTGGGAATGTTGAATGGCAGTGTTGGTGCGGATAAATACAAGAGCTGTAAGAGAGAGTGTGCACAAGTGATTAGAGAGAGTAAGGAGAGAGTGGCGAGAGAAAGAGATGAGAAACTGCAGAATGACTTTGAAGGGAACAAGAGAATGTTTTGGAAGTATGTTACAGATATGAGAGGAGGGCAGAAGGGGAATGTGTATAGTGTGAAGGACAAGAATGGTAAAATGCTGTGGAATGAATCCGATGTGGTTGGTAGGTGGTAGGAATATTTTTCCGAGCTCTTTATGCCTGTGGAGTTACTGGTGGAAGTGACTGGAATGAAAGTAGAGCGGAGAAGAGAGTGGAGAGTGAGTCGGAAGAAGATGGAATCAGTATGAAAGAAGTTCTGAATGTAGTTAGCGCTCTGAAGTGTGGTAAAAGCCTGGTGTAGATGATGTGACCGCGGAGATGTTAAAGTATGGTAGAAAGCAAGTTGTAGAATGGTTGTGGAAGCTCTGTGAGTTTAGCTGGATCAGTGGTGTGGTTCCCGAAGATTGGACTAAGGCTATGATTATTCCCATATATAAGGGTAAGGGTGATAGAAGTGATTGCAAGAATTATAGAGGAATAAGTTTGTTGAGTGTAGCGGGGAAGGTTTATGGAAAAGTTGTGATTGATAGAGTGAAGAGCGTGACTAATGGGAAAGTGTTGGATGTGCAGGGTGGCTTCAGGAGTGGAAGAAGATGCACGGATCAAATTTTTTTTTCGCTGAGAGTAATTGTAGAGAAATATCTCCGTGTGAGGAAAAAAGTGTTTTGTGCGTTTGTTGATTTGGAGAAAGCGTACGATCGAGTGAAAAGGAACGTCCTTTGGAGAGTGCTGAGAGATTATGTGTGAGAGAACGACTACTTGGGGCAGTGAAGGCAATGTATGTGAACAGCTCTGCTAGTGTGAGGACAAACGAAGGCTTATCTGAGTGGTTTGCGATTGAGGAATGTGTGAGGCAAGGGTGTGTGATGTCCCCGTGGTTACTTAATGTTTTCATGGACGCATGTGTTAGGGCGGCCGGGATTAATGACTTGGGCGTGAAAGTGGGCGATGAGAGAGTGTGCTGTTTATTGTATGCTGATGATGCTGTTATCCTGTCGGAGAATGAAGAGAATCTTAGGACACTAGTGGTAAAAATGAACGAGGTGTGCAAGGGGCAGTATATGCGAATAAATGTGGAGAAGACGAAAGTACTTGTTTTTGAGCGGGGAGAGGAACAAACGCGATGTATGATTAAGCTGGACGGGGTGAACTGGAGGAAGTGAATGAGTTTGTGTACTTGGGGAGCATGTTTGAGAGGGACTGGAGCATTGATGGTGAGATATAAAGGAGAGTGAATGCTGGTTTGAAGGTCGTAGGCGCACTTGGAAAGAATGCTAGGAATGAGCGTTTATCGAAGAATGCCAAATTGTCTGTTTATCAGAGCGTGCTGGTACCAACTCTGATTTATGGGAGTGAAACCTGGGTGTGGAATGAGAAGCATAAAAAGCGACTGTGTGCAGTTGAAATGAGGTGTTTGAGAGGTGTAGCTGGAGTTACGAGACTTGACTGTATTCCAAATGTTGTAGTGAGAGACGATTGTGGAATGCAACGTAGTGTGGCTGATGTGGTGGCAAAGTCAACGTTGAGGTGGTTTGGACATGTGGAACGCATGAATTAGGAACGACTGACGAAACGACTGTATGTTGGTAATGTTGATGGCGGGCGAGGAAGAAGGAGACCGAGGAAAGAGTGGAGAGAGCAGGTGGATGAATATCTGAAGCTGTATGGGTTTGAGAGCCTGAACAAGAGACGTGCGTGCATGAAGAAGAGAATGACCGTGGAAGAAGCTGGGATGGTGTGTAGAGACCGGAATGTGTGGCGCCGATTGATTAGCGATGTATGATTTGGTTGATCCGTTTTTGTTTTTTTTTCTTTTCGTGTGCTGCCCACCCTTTTTGTAGGGGCGTGGTGTTGTTGTTGTTGTTGTTGGTAAATTTTCACTTTAGTATAATCAAAGAAATTGCTTGCCCGCTTCACCACGAAGCGTGATTGTTGCACAGCGTGATTTCAGGTTTTCCAGTTTCCTCTAAAAACTGTTGTTGCTTAATTTTCATTATCCGCACAATCTCTAAAAACTGAAATTATAGGTTCTGTGACCAATAAAATAAGTACGAGGGGCCAACTTCTGGTAACTAGCGGGGGGGGGGGGGCGCATGTATCATTATTTTGGCCCCAGAGGGGGTCGTCGTAGACAGAACGCCGAAGGCGTTCCAGTAACGGAAAACAGTGACTATTAAGGCCTGCAGGGCCGAGAGTTAAGTGAGGCGCTAAGCGCCGAGAATATTGAAAGTTTACTAATTTTGCACATAACATTTACCTTAAATAACCTCTTTCAATTTCAGATTTGGACGCGAGACAAATAAACGCAAAAAGAACAGTTCGCGATTGTGCGGATAATGAAAATTAAGCAACAACAGTTTTTAATGCTGTACAATTATTCGTCTCGAAATAATTTATAAGTTGAGGTAAGCATTCATGAATATTTATTTTATTTAAATCTATAAAGCACACGAAGTACATACCCCTCTCACCAATGCATGTTCGTATTTTCAGCTGTCCCATTAGATCACTCGACAGCCCTACCCTCGTTTCACTCGCGAATACATGACGTCAGCTCCGGAAAATTTAAATTAAAAAGATAAAATAATAAACCAAGAAATTGGTTATTAATTACTATACAGATATTTTTATTGGATGGCAATTAGCTAATTTTAATAATCTATTTTAAAAAATAAGTTTGTTGAGAAACTTAAGTACCTATTCAATTGTTGTCTGGTCTTTCGTAAGAAGTAGTTCCATTACTTTCGTGTGAAATGGATTCCTGCATATTGTAAAGTGATGGAAAGAAGTTCCGTCAAGCGTATTAATACATATTCCGCTTTAACTGTGGCGTAACAATGAGGTCTTTGTATGGCTATGTGCGCTCAAATTTTTTCGTTTTCGCAGTTTTCTTTGAAAGTAACAAAATAGTGAGATTTCTTATTTTGCAAGCATTAAGTTGGTACAGTATTTCAATTTAATGTGAAATTGAGATACAGGTTCAGAAGGTTCCCTTTTCAGACCAAGTCCGGAAGCCGAGTCCTAGACGCGGATCCAAGACAGTGGGGTCAAATGCATGGAAGAGAAAATGTATATGTTGTTGGAAGAATTAATGTATGGGTGTAGAAACTTCCTTGCAATTAACAGGTGTTTAGCATTCTGGCTTTCTGTCAGGTTTAGTATACATGTGGTTTTAAATACAACTATGTTTCAGGCTTTCGTGTAAGGAGTATGAAGAACCCTAGTGCCAGAAAGAACGATAGGAACAGTATTACAGAAAGTTTATTCATCCTTATGCAAACGATTTTAAGGCCACGTGATTTCTGATTAGCTGCAGTTACAGACCCCGACCGAGATATTCAAATGACTACATCATGCATAAGCAAATTGACGATGACAGTTCCTCATTTTTGGTTAAGCGGCCTCGAGTGGACCGGTTTTGGAAAGACCATATTACAGCCCTTTCCGACGTAAGATATATTTTGAGATCATTAAACAATGCAAATAAAAAGGTGCTTTTTCTTCTTTGGGAAATGGTGAAAGTCGCAAGATGCAAGATCTTTCATCTTTGAACTGCAGTTATTCATCTTTGAACTGTAGGCGCTGCAACACCCCTAGTGAGTGGCGATTGTTTGTGGGCGAGCGTTATCGTGCTGCAGAAGATGGTCCAAAGCTGCCATTCAATCCTGGTGTCGACAACAACCCCGGACTTCCTCTCCGACGGGTTCACCAGAGTAGTCACACGTTGGTGCATGCGTGGAAAGGGATGGGGATAATGTCGGAAAGTGAATAGTGCATTACATAGAGGACAAATGTAAGTATCAGATACAAAAAGAACTTTGAAAATCGGTTAACAAATATAAAACTTACAGTCATGGAGGCATTACTTTTCGATCAACCCTAGTATCTTCTCTACATTTATTGAATTTTCTTTTAAAGCTTAATGAGTTCACATTGAAAGGAATAAAAAGCAGCTGTAGAATGTTTAAGACAATCGGATATTACCACAAAATTTATATTTCTTAGGATACCGTTTCCATCTGAAGAACTGAAGCTCGAGTAGCCATGCAATTGTGGTTTGAAACTCGAGCTTTAAAAATTAATATCTTCAAAACGGAGCAAAACACAGTTTTGAATTTTTTGTATTGTTTTTATGAAAGTATGTGTAAAATATTAATAATTTTTTAACAAAAAAAATACCCACCATTTGAGAAATTTGCATAAATAAAATATTTTTATTAAATTCAAATATTTGCACATGCGTAATACAATTTTAAAAATTTCATATAGAATCTACAGTTAAAGAGCTTTCATATGTCACCAATCACATCTTTCTAAGTAAAATACAACCGAAGTTACAGTACTTCATACACTGGTGGACAAAAGTTTGGGCTAAGTGTGTTTTCTAAGAAAACAATTATTTAGAGATTTTATTGTTATGATACCTTTTTACTTACTATTGAATATATCAAAATTGACAATTGAATAATTGATCTTTTAATTTGTTTTTAAGTTACATCCAAATAATGCAAATTACACTGGTCAAAAGTTTGGGGCAGCAGGTAAATAATCATCAAGATATCAAAAGTAAAGGAAATTAATATGAAATCTGACCGCTATTTGACTTTATAACTTGAAGAAGACGATTTGTCATTGATGAAAATAACTTCTTGATGATGTTTGGTGCTATTTTAACAGCGGAGGCCTCAATTGCATAGATTAGCTGCATAAGAGTTGAGCACTGTTTGTCAGCATAAATATCCTGGCTCATAAGATGCCAAACATTTTCTATAATTTTGAGGTCGGGACTCCTTGCCGGCCAGTCTAGTGTACGAACTTTGTTAGTGGAAAATCATTCAGTAAAAATTCGTGCTGTGTGGATAGATGCATTGTCTTGCTGCCATACCCATTGTTTTTGTCTGTAGTGTATCTTGCAGAAAAGAATGGATGTGCTTTGAAGGTCTTCTAAGTATTGGGTGCCATATATTTGCCCTCAATTACTTTTATCTTCAGGTGACCCGTGTTTGAAATGGCACCTAATGGCATCACATCTCCTTGTGCTTATTTCTGACCAGAGCAATTGGTTTTTGGCCTTGTTTTTTAACATAACTGCACATGTTATCAGGTTCATCCATGGAAAAATCGTTTTTCATCAGAAAATACCACCAACCCAAAATCAGTCTTCTCATGATGTACACTAAATAAATGGAGCCAGATACTGTGGACAGACGTTAGAATAAAGGAGAGGAAACCACTAATCCACATAAGGTTTTTAATCAGACGATGGATGCACATTTCGCCTGGCCGTGGGTTCGAATCCCGCCGTGGGCATGGATGTTTGTGTTTGTCCCGGGCTGCGTACAGATATAACTTGTGTAAAAGGCGCAAAATGACCTTAGTAGTCAACGCCTAAATTTCTAGAACCTCCCCCCCAACTCCCTAGGGCAATTGTATATACCAAATTTCATTAAAATCCGAGAGGTCAGTACCAATGCCTACCTGAACTGACGTGGAATGGCTCACATTGAATATTGTTACCGGGATTATTCTCACAGAGAGTCATTGAATTTGTTCTTTTTATTTTTCCACGTTTCCCCAATTGTTGCCGTGAGTGGGTTTGACACTGATCCTCTGATTTTGAAGTCTTCAAGAGAATTTCAGCTTTAGTCTCGTCTTTTATTCAACGCAGTGTTTATAGACTACTTATTGTGACAATTTCTGCTTCTTTACAGTGAAGCCGAATAGGAAATCTCTTGACGGAGCGCCACAGTTCGATTCTAGCGGATAACAGAATGTGTTGTTGTTATGACATGATGTTTCTGAATAGCCTGGATTGTAAGTACAGGATGAATTAATAATTAGAAGGATCCATGAGCATCGTTCCAATAAGTCCATCGTCTGTGTAATTTTGATCCTCTTATTGTGTACTGTTTTCAAGACGGTTAAATGTACTTGACCATGATCATTGTGATCTTTAAAGAATTAATTGTGGGACCTATCCCTCTAACAATTGTAAAATTGTAACCAAGTAATTTTTTATGAGAGGCCTTCTCAGGGGATTCTATTAAATTTAAATGTTAGACCAGATAACATTTGGTTATTATCTTTGTGTCACTGAAATCAAATTCCAACTCTATTTCCGATGACATAGGTGTTAGCTTTCGCTCTCGCTTCTTCTATCGCTCAAGGAGGAGGGCGGAGCAACGTCACTCGCCGCGTCAAAACCATCAACACGCCTCAGCCAATGGGGGAGCTGAACGAGAGCGAGGAGCGATTTTCAAATCGAACGAGCAAGAGGGAGAAAAAACGGTAAAGGTTTCAAGAGAGAGAGAACATGCTTCTGAACGGATGCGAGAAAACAATTGGAGAAGGGATTACGAGCTATGTGCCATCGTACAGACCTCGAACAACGCCGAGCAGCACGCCAGGAGTGCGGAGAATCAGCCAGCGACGACTACGACGAGACCGATGACGAGTGAGCCATGCCGGAAAGCTCCGTGGGCGGAGAATTGGGTGAAACGCCACGAAAGTGATGACGCCAGCATGGTTTCGAGCGAGAGGGACCGGGAGACGCCCCAAATCGTCAGGCGGACGATAACAGTGTCGACGGCGAACATTGTGATTACTATATTTCATGTAGGCAGTAATGCCCAACTTCTCCAAACCTGTTTCCATGATTTGTATCGTAGGGAGTTGATACAATAATTAGAGGAGAGTGGCCGGCGGGCTTATCAGCTTATGTACAAAAAGAGCTGGTGTTTTCTATGATTGAATTGTCAGCTCGCAAGTCCCACACCTAGGCGTAATTTCCCAGCTCCGTACTTGCCACGTTAAAATTTAATCCGAATAATTTACAACGTCATGTTAATAAGTGTTTCTCTTGTATTCACAGTGTAAGAAGAATAGACGAATTCCTATTAGGTAAAGTTTATTACAGTTGTGTTATATTATAAATTACAGTTGTGTTATATTATAAGGACTCACTATTGGACATTGACTTTCCTCACGCTGTTAAGTGTAGAACAGTATCTGTGTTAGTGTATAATAACGGGCAAGTGCTTTGAACTATATTACGTTCCTCGAGTCATTGTACGCATTGCTTTATGTGTGTGTTACGTTTAAGACTTTGTGCAAGATTTATTACTGGACATTACGTGTTAAGATTATGTAATTCTAGACGGTCATATTTGTTTAATTGTTGAAAGTGAGAAGGCTCAGCCTCTTTACGTTAATTATTATTCCCATAACGATATTTGACTCCGTATTGCGGTTACGAGTTTCTTTAATGGATTATTATCCAATTAAGCATTCATTGTGTTTGATAACTTGAACTGAACAATTCTTGATTTAAACATTACTTTGTTATTCGTAGAGAACGTACGAATTACTTATACATGGTGTTTTTTAATTGAGTACAGATTTTTTGGGAGATGATAGAAGAGGCCCTTAGAAGTATTTTTTGTCATATGAACATGGGGTTCCCGCAACTCCGTTTACAACAATACTGCATTGAACAATCAAATGACACCGGGACGCAGTGTGCGTTGATAGGCCTAGATTATTTTATTTTTAACAATTAACACAAGCAATCTACGGTAATAACTTTTAAAGTAATTGTTTGCAAAGAAATATCAAGGTGCACGTGCTTATTTGTTGAAAAGTCTTAGGACAAACTTCGTCAAGGAGATTCCATGGTACCCAACCCCTTTGTAAAATATGATTAGTCCATACGTAAATGAACTAATCGCATTCTGGGAAAGCAGTAGGTAAAGATTTTTTTTAAAAGTTCACTTGATGTACTTTTTACATGTGTAAAATATTCTAGGCCTACCAAGCAAAAAATACTTCTCTTCTATCATTTCCCAAAAAATCTGTACTCAATTCAAAACCACCTTGTATGTATGAAAAGATTTATTGATATTGTGTTTGTTGCTACTAAGCTTTATAGTTAAGATTCTTGTGTTAAGATTTCGTGTTGGAATCTTTGTTCCATAAGGGAAGGCTCTCGTGGGATAGAACGAGGTCTGGCATATATCAAATGTTATGATTTATTGAATCTTTGATTTAAGCTTTAGCAGGTACTAGAAGAGGTACCCGGCGTTGCCCGGGATAATTACACTTGCACAAACTTTTCCTTTCATTGTTAGTCATGAGATATATATTGTTGGTTCATGCAGTGTGTTTGTGAATTGCGTGCTGATACCATTGTTGATACCTATTGTTGTACAAACTTTGCCTTGCATTGTTGGTCATGAGATATTTCTCATTAATATGCCTTGCCATAACCATGAATATCGATTTTTTATCGATATTTATTATTTTTCCGAAATCTGAGGTAGTCAGTGACCTTCCTCATGCTTTGAAGGTCATGTATGCGAAATTTCATCAAGATCGGAATAAAACTGTAGATTTGTATAAAAAACGTACAGACCCACAGACAGACCCACAAACATCCTTCTTTATATATATAGAAGACTAGAAGAGGTACCCGGCGTTGCCCGGGATAATTACTTGGATGTAAACAGAACAATCACAAAAAATTAAATTAAATTTTGCAATATCTTAAAAATAAACACATGAAAATGCTTAGAATTAATACAGTAAAAATTCTTAATGAAAATTCGAAAAAAATTCTTTTTAAAGGCTCACAATGGCTGGACCCCCAAGGATGCCACTGCTATTTTAAATAATTTCTTACTCACGTAATCTTACCTCAGATGTATACTTAGTGTTGTTGAAATTTCCACTCTTCTCTCGATGTGTTGAAGCAAAATTTGGCCATTCATCACTTTGTGCAGTCTAGCGGTCGCGGATTCTTCTATTTACTTGCTTCCCATTTGCTCAATACATCACGGAGCTAAAGGAGTGCTTCCTCTCTCGTCTTTCCACTCTTTCTCAATAGTCTGCTAACTCTCCATTGTCTCCATTTACTGATCATTTTTAAAGATTTTCAAGAAATTGTTAAGTACTAAGAACTCTCTTTTCTAAGAAAAGCCTGAATAACCGGGATTCTATGCATTGATACAAATTGAAACTTATCCATATTGCATTGTTATAATTCTTGGAAAGGACTGCTTTATCATTGCATCATCATTTTGAGCTCATTGTTATTGGTGAATTGCGTGTTGAAACCATTGTTGATACCTTTTGTTGCACAAACTTTTATTTGCATTGTTGGTCATGAGATATATATTGTTGGTCCGTGCAGAGTGTTTGTGAATTGCGTGTTGATACCATTGTTGCAAAAACTTTGTCTTGCATTGTTGGTCATGCGATATTTCTCATTAATATGCCCTGCCATAACCATGAATATCGATTTTTTATCAATAATTATTATTTTTTCGAAATCTGAAGTAGACAGTGACCTTCCTCATGCTTTGAAGGTCATGTATGCGAAATTTCATCAAGATCGGAATAAAACTGTAGATTTGTATAAAAAACGTACAGACCCACCCACAGACAGACCCACAAACATCCTTCTTTATATATATAGATAGATATGTGGTTATACCAATAGCCGTTATTGATTTATTTACCTCATTGTGGAAGAGGTTAGGCTAAGTAGCTGTATTGCATTATTCATTTATTTATATATTGCTTTTGTTTCATTTGGTATTACCTACATTCATACCCTTTATCTAATAAATAATGTTTTGTTAATGTTATCCGACCACCGTCACGTGACTCAACTTCATTCCACTGCGTAATTTTTATCATCTCTGTAATTTACACGTCACAGTGGCAGTACGTGTTAGCCGAGCGGTGAGACAACGGACAAATTTTTACATTAAAATTTTTTTATATTACGAAGTGTGTGGTGGTTACCGTGTGATTTGGTTCTAGTCACTAATTATATAGGTGAAGTATTTTTTTATTGTGTTTGTGTTAGTGTCAAGATTTGTGATACCATAGTATTTGGTGACGTCAATGGCCCACCAGTTTTTTTGTGTTCACAGTGACGTGGATTTGTGCTAAGTGATTGTGTTTTTTGCTACCTCAATCGTAGCTGTGTTAAAAAAAAAAAAAAAGTTCATTTGGAAAACAGAAATTAGTGATTGTGAATTTATGCAGTGATTGTGTATAGACGAATTCACATTCCCGTTAAGGAAGTAGTATTTGGTGTGTCAACTTTGGTGTGTGACGTCAAAAGTCTACCCGAGTGTAGTGTTGTGATGGTGCGATTGTGCAGTGTATAAAAACCCTCGTAATCATGGCTAAGGGAAAAGAATCCGAACAACAAAAGCTGGAAAAGCAAATAATAAAAGGGTTTCAAAAGACCCATTTTAAAAATAACATACATCAGTTTAATCGGTGTTTTGAAACTTTGGCTAAGCAACTGCACTCGGTAAACGACTGCGAGAAAACTCAGATGTATATCAAAACCTTTTCGGAGCCAATACAGCAGAAACTGCGGCAGAGTGAATTGTGTAGTATTTCAGCCATAATGGATCAAGCGGTGCAGATTGTTTCAAAGTGCGACCCGACAGCAGCGTTAGTTAAGGGGAAAGCAGTGAAACCGCAGTGCAGTGAATTCCATCCAAACAAGCAGGAAATTCCAGAGTTTGGATCCGGATCTAGTATAAATCCATTTCCAAAAAGGAGTGACAAGCTACTGCAAATAGAGGAGGATCCTGACGTCGGCAGTAAAAGGCAGGAAGGCTCTAGCGAACTGGAGGAAGAAACCAAACCAGTGCTGGTAAAGGTTCCCATGAAGGCCTCGAATCCGGACTTTATTAATATCATCAAGCAGCATTACCAGAGATGCAGTTTCATGAAAGAATTGTTGGCGAAGCTTAGGCCTTCATTTTTCCTCGACCAAGGTTTAATCTGTCGGAAAAGCAAGGAGGCTATCCAGCTGGTATTACCCAGGGTACCTGTGGTCGTCGAGCCAATCTTTAAAGTCTTACATACAGCGGCTACATCCGGCCATCCGGGAGTTAACAAAACCATCAGGAAGGCACGAGCTTTATACTTTTGGCTGTATATGGACCGAGATATACGCAGACTAGTGCGAGAATGTATCAATTGCCAAAATAACAAAGTCCCGAGACAGCATCCTTTCGGGGAACTGCAATCATTGGACATCCCTCCCTCGCGTTGGCATTCGATATGTTTGGATTTTGTGATGCCACTTCCGGTCACGCCCCGAGGTTATGACGCCATATTAACCGTGACTGACAAGGTAGCGGGTTCGTCTGCTACCTTGTCAATCCACCATTACCGCGGAAGGAACCGCTCAGTTATTGATAAACCAAATCTATAAGATCCATGGCTTTCCCTCGGTGATAATATCCGACCAGGATGTGCGTTTCACCTCAGAGATATGGAAACAGACATCTAAATTGTCAGGTCTCTCCCTTAAACAGGCATCGGCGTACCATCCGCAAACTGACGGCCAGTCGGAGAGATCAAATCAAAATATGATACAGATCCTACATCACTACTTAAACCCCGAGAAAACCAACTGGGATGACTATTTGGCTACATCGGAAAGAGTAGGGATCATAATACTGTTCTTACTAACGAAGTGAGTGGTGGCTTTACAGTATAAAAGGTGGACAATAGAATTATCGACTAGTTTCGCCATTTATTCCCGGCTTCTTCAGGATACACAACAAGAGGCTCGCAGGCCTTTATATACAGAAAATTTCGGTACAGAATAAGCAATGAGCGTGGAAAGAAAGAAATAAAAAAAAATGACCAATAAGGAATAAAAGGAGAAGGCCAATGGGGGTAAAATATACACAAAGTACAAAAAAAGGAGAGAGGGGGGGTCGCAGCATTCCCTTTCCACGTTCATCCTTAAAATACTTCCTAACACATACAATGTCTCTAACTCCCTCGCCCTAACCAATTCCCTCTCCACCATCACCACTAATGAACACCTTTCTCTTATGTCCCTCGACATTACTAACCTTTATACTAATGTCCCCATACCTGATACCCTCAGAATCCTTGAAAGCCTCCTGTTCTCTTCTCCACTCCCCAAACCTGATGCCATTGACCTTCTCTCCATCCTTTCTGTTATTTCCTCACAAAACTACTTCTCCTTTAATGACTCTTTCAGTCATTAAAAGAGTCATTAAAGGACTCTTCCCACTAAGCAGTTTCCTATCCGAAGTCTACTTACAACACTTAGAGCTAACTTTTGTAACCCCTCTCCTTAATAATACTACCATCATTACCTACTACCGTTATGTTGATGATATCCTCATACTCTATGATTCCCGATCCACTTCCCCTCCCGCCATTGCTGATATTTTTAACTCATTCTCCCCCCATATCCAATTTACCTTCGAATCTGAAACTAACAGATCCATTCCATACCTCGACATCCTCATTACTAATGACATCCCTTCCAGTCGCCTAACCTTCTCCGTATACCGGAAACCCACCACGTCCTCTAACCTAATCCACCATTCCTCGTCGCACCCCCCTAGTCACAAGCACGCTTCCCTACGTTTTCTTATTGACCGGGCCCTGAAACTCCCCCTCAACCCCCCTCCCGCTCATCCGAATTCCGTATCATCCGCTATCTTGCCCAAATAAACGGTTACTCGCAATCCACCGTCTCCCGTATGATCCAGCGCCGTAAACGCGCTCTCCTCAACCCTAGCCCCCCCGAATTACCCCCACCGTCAAAGAAATGGGTCTCCTTATTATATTTAGGCCCCCACTTCACCCAGCTCTCCGATTTCCTTTGATCCCTCGGCCTCCGTGTATCTCTACGTTCCCCTACTCCGTCTACCCGTGCCTTGAATCCACCATTCCACACCAGTTGTGACAAATTCACTCTATCTGGAGTCTACCGTCTGAGCTGTGCCATTTGTGATAAATATTACATTGGCCTCTCTACGCGTAGCTTTAATGTACGTTTCAGAGAACACGTCGCATCCTACAATAGACATGATAACCGTTCGCACTACGCAAACCATCTCGCATATACTGGACACCCCCTCAGAGCACAAGATGAGGTGATGTCCGTCATGCATGTTTGCAATAATCCCTCAAAAACTGCCATCCTAGAGGCCATAGAAATTTACAAAGCCAAGAAATCCAACCCCGATCAACTGCTCAACTGCCAGACCGACTTCGACGTTTGTGCAGTCCTCAATCCTTTGGCAGATCTCTTATAGCCTTTTGTACCTTTAATGTTATTTCTATAAATTATTTTATTTTATTGTAATTTTTGTAATTTTTTGAATTTTTTGTATTTTCTTCTTTTCACTTATATCCATTGTCCCTTTGATAACCGGATATAGTCTCTCTTTTCGGTCCGCGAATGCCGCGACCCCCCTCTCTCCTTTTTTTGTACTTTGTGTATATTTTACCCCCATTGGCCTTCTCCTTTTATTCCTTATTGGTCATTTTTTTTTATTTCTTTCTTTCCACGCTCATTGCTTATTCTGTACCGAAATTTTCTGTATATAAAGGCCTGCTAGCCTCTTGTTGTGTATCCTGCTCATTACCCGATATGATTCCGGAGCATCAGGGGCATCGATATATCAGGAGGACGGAACCTAGGCTGAGGACGATCAGGACGATCAAAACGGACTAGCTCTTCAAGGTATCACTCTACTCTCTTTTCAGGTATCATTTCATTATTTTCATTTCACGGTGCGCCCTTTTCAGGGCGATATTCACCTTCTGTTACGTCGTATGTGCTGGTCCCTGGCGTTGGAATTAATATTCGCGTAAACCAGTACATCAAGACGCTCATTATCCTTCTGGGTCCCTGGCGTTGGGATTAATTTCCTCGCAAACCTAACTAAGGACATTTTCTCATATCATCTATTATTATTCTAATCATTCACGAGCGGGTCCCTGGCGTAGAATTAATTTTCTCGCAAACCTGACTTGTTCTTTTTTCTTAGAGCTAGGTGCGTCCTTCTTAGGACGGCTTCTTTAGCACACACCTAGCCACGAGGTTACTCCCCCCCCCCCC
>JAHWFO010103605.1:464985-480681 GCA_023313115.1 Rhysida immarginata
CTTAAAAACTCATGATTCGTAAAGATATGTTGAAATTTTGAATAAAAAAATTTCCGTCTATACGTATGTGACCAATTTTGTGCAGCTAATTCCTCTGAAACGGCAAATAGCCGAACCAGATAAAAATTATGCTTACTTAGGGGGTTCCTTAAATTGTACTTTAGCGTATATTTTATGTCAATTGGGTAAGCCTTTTTCGAGATATTAATTATTTTCTAAAAATTTAAAAATGGCTGTAGCGTTCAAACGGGCGAACCAAACTCAATAAACTCGACATGTACGTACTCCTCTCATCAAGGCGAATTTTTTTGTACATGACTTGTTTGGTTGTGATGAGCCGTTTTGGAGTTATTTACTATCCCCTCCCCCAAGACCCCCCCCCCCCGTCAATTTTTTAAATTTTTTTTTATTTTATTTTTGTAATTTTTAGAAATTCAGACAGTGGGGCTCTTAAACTATACCTTGACCATTTTTTATGGGAATGGGCTAAGCCTTTTTAGAGAAATTAATTTTTTTTTTTTTTTGAAAAAATGAAGAAATAGTAGAAGAATTCATTTCAAAGCTCCAAATACAATTAAACGGCAAGAAGAGCTTCCTCTTAATCAAAAATACAATTTTCTTTTGGACGTAGAATCCAGTATTTTTCAATAGACACGGACAATGCCCCCAAAAGTTTACTTGTGCACTAAAAAATTTTGAAATTTTGAACTTTTGAAATTCTGACTTCGGATTCTTAAAGACCATTAAAAAGTAGAATAGGAATGTCTGTAAGACCCACTCTCTATCTCTTGATCTTTCTCGATAAAATTGGGTAAAAATCTTTAAAAGTTCCACACTTTCACGGCCTCTGTCTCCTAAACGGTTGGATCAATTGAAAAAACATTGATAATAAAACATTTCTCAAATATTGTGTACAATCTGAATATACCATTAAAAGTAGTGGTTTCTATTTAAGATTTCAAAGTTACCCCTCCTCCCCCCAGCCGCCCTCACAAGGGGGGGGGTAATTTCTTAACTAATGAATTTGCCCCGCGAAATAATTCACTTTTGATTTTGGACATTTTTTAGTAAAATGCTTAGTTTCAGAGATATTCAGTTGTCTCCAGATAAATGCCTCACCCTGTATATGCGACAGTTTGGGATACGGAATTCATATTTCATTTTATATTTATAAACAATGAATTTGGATATTCGTGTAGCCTAATGTATAACAGAAGTGTGATATCTTAGCTTCATCGCTTTCATCAGTCCTGTGTGAAAGATTTCATGGTGTGTAGAACAAATATAAAACAATCAAAAATATGGTATTATAAGTTCTAGGAGAGCAGGTGTTTTTGCAATTTTTTGAAATGTAACTCTTTAACAAATGTGAACCTATACTGACAGACTGGTCTAACTATAGACGACTGATCGACGCTGATATCAGTGATATTTGTATTGTTAAAGCTTTGTACAATTGTGTAGTGAGATCTATATTAGGAAGTGTTTACTCTGAGTGGTCAGATTATTATGAGCACCTGATGTTTGTAGGCAAATTATTTAGGATTTCGCGCTGAAGTTGTTAAAGAGCCGGACTAGTGTAAATAGGCAAGCAGGTTATTTCAGAAGATTATAGGTAATCGACGCGATTTAGTAGCCTTTGATGATTGTTGGCGCTCGGAGCCATGGAGCTAATATCAGCAAAACGGCTGCATTCGCTAAATGTTCAAGAGCAGCTGCTGTTAAATTGTTACAGACGGGATTGTCTGCCGGAAAACTGCATCTGAACGTGCCAGTTGTGGCCATCAATATTCGGGCAGAAAGGAGAGTGGCAAGACTGGTACAAGCCAACAGAAGCACAACAGCGCATCAAATTACCGCAGATCTTTATCAGGGATCCTCTGAAATGATCTCTGAACGCACTGTTCGCCATGCACTGCATAGTATGGAATATGGGAGACGAAGGCCAGTTCGAACACCTTTGCTATCTGCAGTTAACAAGATAAAATGTCTCCAATTCACACAGGATCACAAGGATTGGACAGGTGAGCATCGGAATAAAGTCATGTGGTCTGATGAACCACGTTTCCAGTTGCATCATGCAGATAACAGAATGAGAATTTGACGGAAACTGCATGAAAGCATGTACCCCACATCAATGAGTACAATCGTTCAAGCTCCTGGGGGCAGTCATGGTTTGGGGCATATTTTCCTGGCATAATATGGGTCCTTTAATTTGTGTAGAAAAACGTATGAATATCAGAACATACCTAAATATCTTTGTTGATCAAGTTCATGCAATCATGTTGATGGTGTATCGCAATGGAGATGGCTTCTTCCAACGTGACAATGCGGCATGTCAAGCTACTCGTATTTTGCAGGAATAGGTTCAAAAACAAACAATTCCTGTGCGTTGTTTGCTGCAAAAAAAATTTTTATTACTGAATGTATGCTTTAACCCCTATATTGATTCGACAATTGAAAATGATAGTAAGGCGAGATTTTTGCGATCGGCACGAACGACGACCGAACCTGGCTTAGGTGGCCCCCATAATGACCAAATCTCAATCCAATTGAACATTTGTGGGAGAAAGTTGAAAGAGCCATCCGATAGGTGGTCCCAAAACAACAAATTTCACACAACAGAACAGTGTTATTCATCAGGCGAAGACTGTTATGACTGCCTATAAGAAGCAGGGAAAGACATCTTCTGCGAAGCACAACATTACCAGAAAGTCGAAGTTCATTGATAGAGATTGAAGGGGTTTGAAACGGATTGTGGCCAGAAAACACAAGACAACCCAGAAAGCATTGGGTTATTCATGGTGTCAGATTCCTCGCGTCACCTTTCAACACCTCGTGGAATAAATGCGAATCACCGCAGTATTGAAGGCAGAAGGTGGCCCAACGAAATGCTGATGGGGTGGTCATAATAATCTGGCCACTCAATGTATATTATTCCTAAAGTGTCGCTCTGATATGGAAATGTTGTTGTTCATTGCGATAATGAAATATTTACCAACAACTAGACCAGTCAGTGACAACATCAAGGTGGATACTAATATTGCAATTATGACTATTACCATTATCAATGTAGATGCTACATTAAATTTATACGCTCTTAGCTTTATGAAGAAATATTTTAATATAAATTTCAAACCCATCGAATCACCTTTTACATTGGGTGATAGTACTATAAATTTGATGTTTGCGCGAAATATTGGTTCTTGCCTGTTGTCATTTCTAATATACTCTCAATACAGCCCCGTAAATCTTTTGATTCCGTATCATTATCACGTGGTAGGCCTGTGCGAATGTGCCATTCCGCCATACCAATTTATTTATTTATTTACTTATTTATTTATTTAATTTAATTTTGAGATATGTTACAGGTTGGTTATAAGATGGCCACCCATGGCCAGTATGGCAGAGCCGACGAGGTTGGTCCCTGGATGGGTATAGGAAAACGTGAGTTTACAAATGATGAACTCATAGAATATGATAAAAGGATGCTTTACAAGGGAGGGGTAAGGTGGTGTTTTTTTAATCGGGATTTGAAAGTGTAGGCATTTGTAGAAGAACGAAGGTCTGGAGGTAAAGATGAACAGAGTCTGTTGCCAGCAATGGATATACTTTTGAGCTGATAGGTTCGTTTAATTAGAGGGATTGGGAAGGGGTTACTGTGGCGGGTGTTATAAGGGTGCGTGTTGATGGATGCAAATAAGTGTTGGGGGAGGGAGATCTTTATGTTTATGCAAAAGTTAATTATTTCGCGGGGAAAATTCATTAGTTAAAAAATTACCCTCCCCGCTCGTGAGGGGGTCTGGGGGAGGGGGTAACTTTGAAATCTTAAATAGGAACCCCTATTTTTAATGGTATATTCAGGTTGTACACAATATTTGAGAAATGTTTTATTCTTTGTGTGTTTTCAGTTGATCCTACCGTTTAGGAGATAGACGCCCTGGAAGTGTTGAACTTTTAAAGTTTTGAACCCAATTTTATCGATGAAGACAAAGAGCTAGACAGTGGGTCTTACAGACACTCCTATTCTACTTTTTAATGGTCATTAAGAATCCGAAGTCAAAATTTCAAAAAAATCAAAAATTTTTAGTGCACAAGTAAACTTTTCGGGTCAGCAGTCCTATGGAGTCTATGCGTGTGTATTGAAAAATATTGGATTTTTGAAATTCTGACTTCGGATTCTTAAAGACCATTAAAAAGTGGAATAGGAATATCTGTAAAACCCACTCTATCTGTTTGTCTTCATCGATAAGATTGGATTCAAAACTTTAAAAGTTCAACACTTTCAGGGCCTCGTATCTCCTAAACGATTGGATCAATTGAAAAAACACAAAGAATAAAACATTTCTCGAATATTGTGTACAATCTGAATATACCATTAAAAATAAGGTTGCCGATTTAAGATTTCAAAGTTACCCCCTCCCCCCAGCTCCCCTCACAAGGGGGAGGGTAATTTTTTAACTAATGAATTTCTCCCGCGAAACAGTTCACTTTTGATTTTGGATATTTTTTCGTACAATGCTTAGTTTCCAAGATATTCAGTTGTCTCAAGATAAATGCTTCACTCTGTATATGCGACAGTTCGGGACATGGAATTCATATTTCCTTCTATATTCATAAACAATATTGCCTAATGTTTGTGATATATTTTGTTTTGAGAAGGACTTGAAGCACCCAGGTAACAGAAGTGTGATATCTTAGCTTCATCGCTTTCATCAATCCTGTGTGAAAGATTTCATACTGCATAGAACAAATTTAAAACTATTCAAAAACATGGTGTTGTAAGTTACAAGAGAGCAGGCGTTTTTGCAATTTTTTGAAATGTTACTCTTTAACGAATGTGAACCTATACTGACAGACTGGTCTAACTATAGACAACGGATCGACGCTGATATCAATGATATTTGTATTGTTAAAGCTTTGTACAATTGTGTAGTGAGATCTATACTAGGAAGTGTTTACTCTTAGTGGTCAGATTATTATGACCACCTGATGTTTGTAGGCAAATTAGCTATGATTTTGCGCTGAAGTTGCTAAACAGCCGGACTATGTAAATAGGTAAACAGTGTAAATAGGCAAACAAGTTGTTTATCACGACATTGGAAGTGATTTGTTTCAGAAGATTATAGGTAAACGACGCGATTTAGCAGCCTTTGATGATTGTTGGCGCTCGGAGCCATGGAGCTAATATCAGCAAAACGCCTGCATTCGTTAAATGTTCAAGAGCAGCTGCTGTTAAATTGTTACAGACTGGACTGTCTGCCGGAAAACTGGGTCTGAACGTGCCAGCTGTGGCCTTCAACGACTAGTCAATGTTCGGGCAGACAGGAGAGTGGCATGACTGGTATAAGACAACGGAAGGGCAACAGTGCATCAAATTACTGCAAATCTTTATCAGGGATCCGCTCAAATGATCTCTGAACGCACTGTTCGCTACACACTGCATAGTATGGAATATGGGAACCGAAGGCCAGTTCGAACACCTTTACTGTCTGTAGTTAACAAGATAAAACGTCTCCAATTTGCACAGGAACACAAGGATTGGACAGGTGAGCATCGGAATAAACTCATGTGGTCTGATGAACCACGTTTCCATTTGCATCAAGCAGATAACAGAATGAGAATTTGACGGAAACTGCCTGAAAGCATGGACCCCACATGCATGAGTACAATCGTTCAAGCTCGTGGGGGCAGTCATGGTTTGGGGCATAGTTTCCTGGCATAATATGAGTCCTTTAATTTGTGTAGAAAACGTCTGAATATCAGAACATACCTAAATATCTTTGTTGATCTAGTTCATGCAATCATGTTGATGGTGTATCGCAATGGAGATGGCTTCTTCCAACGTGACACTGCGGCATGCTACGCTACTCGTATTTTGCAGGAATAGTTTCAAGATCAAACAATTCCTGTGCGCTGTTTGCTGCAAAAAAATTTTTGCTTCTGAATGTATGCTTTAAACCCTAAGTTTATTCGACAATTGAAAATGATAGTAAGGCGAGATTGTTGCAATCGCCACGAACGATGACGAACCTGGCTTAGGTGGCCCCCATAATGACCAAATCTCAATCCAATTGAGAATTTGTGGGAAAGAGTTGAAAGAGCCATCAGATAGGTTCCAAAACAACAAATTTCACACAACAGGACAGTGTTATTCATCAGGCAAAGACTGTTACGACAGCCTATATGAAGCAGTCAATAAGCTCTTATTCATCTGCCAAGCACAACATTGCCCGAAAGTCAAGTTCACTGATAGAGACTGAAGGGGTTTGAAGCGGATTGTGGCCAGAAAGCACAAGACAACAGCATTCATTGTGTCAGATTCCATGCATCACCTTTCAACGTCTCTTGGAGTAAATGCGAATCGCCGCAGTATTGAGGGCAGAAGGTGGCCCAACGAAGTACTGATGGGGTGGTCATAATAATCTGGCATGTATTGTGACATGTGATGTCAGTGTTTAATTTTATTATTTTTTTTTGGTTGCCATTATTTTTCATAATTTTTTTTTAGTAAGTAATCTAAAGTTTTTTATGTTTTACAATGAATATGATTTTTTTGTTGCCGTGTTTTTAATAATAATATACATTTTTTTTTAACGATCTTTTAAAATTGATCGGCAACAATAAGTTTCCTTTTTGGGTTAGCATTGTTGGGTGAGAGGGAATTCCCAGAATCTCAGTGATGCTGGCTCAATAGGAATGTTAATTATTAAGTTTAAAGTTTTTTTTAATTGGAATAAAAAAAAAGATTTAGAAAATAAGTAAGAGAGAAATAACCTCTGCCATGAAGAAGGAAGATGACTTCCAAGGGTGTAGTAAACAACATGGCAGTTAGGCTTTGTTTTTAGTTAGCTTAACGTTTACTAATGTTTTTAATGTTCTCTCCCCTCATCTAAACAAAAGTCAAGCTCAGTAATATTTTTCCGAAAAGCAGAAAACAGTATAAAGACTACTGGAACCAGACTTTTGTTGTCAAGAGCGACATGGATCGTTTAAAGAACGGTAACGATGTTTTAGGCCGATGTTCGATAATAGCCAAGATCCATCTTCCCCTACGTGTGTTGTAGTGAAGCAGCAATAACCAACTATCATCAGAGTGGGGCGTTAGGAAGAGAAGATTGGTGAGTGTCGTAATAGTTAATGCTTGACGGGACCCTGGGAACGTTGATGAAATAAATTCATATATTCGAACAATTGAACTGGCGAATATGGCCCAATTGGAAGAATCTAGACGCTAGGCTGAGGAATTAGACATTAAATATGAACTCAGTTTTACATGAACTGAAGGGATATATTCCTTATGGAATCCCATTTGTGTTTGAAAACTTAATTATTCTGTACTAATTAGTAAAATATGTCTGAGTGTAAGGTGGCACAAGGGATCCGCTGTTAATAATCAAGTGGAAATGGTATAGATGATATTGTTTGGCATTTTTAGCACTGGTCCAAGAAAAGAGTAGAAATAATAGGAATAGCGATTGTTGGTCTTACTTGACAGGAAGGGTTAATGTGGCCTCCCTTCTAATTGTTAAAAAAAAAGGTGCACTCGACGTGTTCATGTACGTCAAAAGTCCGGGATATGTCAAAGAGGACACAATCTCATTCCATTAATAGGCTCTGAGGAACCAGTGTTATGCATACACTAGTAATAACGATATCATCTATTTTACGAGCGACCCTTGCAAAGCCACAGGCAGATCAGTAGTGAAGGTGCACTGCCAAGGGGACGAGGACTGTATTAAGTATAGGTTACAGATTAATTTAGCAGGGGCCCCTAATAAATATAATGTCTGTTTTGTTGGTAGTAATATGGTAATAAATAAATAATGGCAACATAACTCTTGATGGAATTGGTATTTATTTCAAAATGTGTCGCGGCTAAATCCGCAACAGGTCCCAAGAACCCGTGATCATGTCAAGGTGAGTGAGAAGGTTACATTTTGGAAACCCCATTATAATAGAACTTCCCCACCCCCCCTTGACACGTCACAGTATATTCATCTTAAAGTATCGATATCTGATATGGAAATGTTGTTGTTCAGTGCGATAATGAAATATTCACCAACAACTAGACCAGTCAGTGACAACATTGAGGTGGATACTGATATTGCAATTATGACAGTTAACATTATCAATGTAGGTGCTACATTAAATTTATACGCTCTTAGCTTTATGAAGAAACATTTTAATTTAGATTACAAACCCATCGAATCACCTATTATATTGGGTGACAATACTATAAATTTGATGTTTGCACGAAATTTTGGTTCTTGTCTGTTGCCTTTTCTAACATACTCTTCTTATCATTGATTACTGATTTGTAAGTTGGGAATGCCATAAAGGTTTCGTTAACAATTTATGATGAATTGCAAGTATATTTTTTGTTTGAATATTTTATATCAGAAATTAAATTTTTTAAATTGTGTTGCACAAAGTTTCTTATTCGCCATGTGGCCTCAAGACGTATTCTACGATTTAGCTGGCGGACGTGTCCCAACACAGCCCCGTAATTTTATTTGATTCCGTATCATTATTTCGTGGTAGGCCTGTGCGAATGTACCATTCCGCCATACCAATTTATTTATATATTGTTTTTGTTTCATTTGGTATTACCTATATTCATACCGTTTTTCTAATAAATAATGTTTGTTAATGTTATCCGACCACTGTCACGTGACTCAAGTTTATTCCACTGCGTAATTTTTATCATCTCTGCAATTTACACGTCACACCTTGCAAATTCATATGTAAAAAAATGACTCGTAATCGAATTAAACGTTTTGTCTGTTATTCTTTAAGCAATTAGCACGAGTCCAAGATTTTTCCTCAGGAACTAAACTCCTCTTTATGGTAGTCACATATGTTTTATTGATCTCCCTCTCCCGCCTACATACGTTACATGTAACATATACAATCGTTTAGTCAATAGTTCATCAACCCATTCATTCCAGTACCCAATCATCAGAGTTACATTTCTCTTCCTTCCACATATCTATCAGTATTATTCGGCACTTGGTTCAGTCTACTCAGGCTAGACAAAATATACTCATAAATTTCATTTTCACTGCACTCGTACTTTTATTCTTCTCGTGCAACACCTTAAATTTCATTTCAATTTATGCTTGGTTCTTGATTGAAGGTTTGAGAACCATAATAGATCAACTCCATCAACACAGGAAAACCAGCTAAGGACATTTATGGTCATAATTGTGAGTTTTAACACACAGGGTGTATCAGGTTCGATGGTCATAAAGTACCTAGCGTGATCCTTTGCATGATTACAAACTTAAAGTTCCTTATGCAAAATGTTCAAAACTCAAATGTTAAGGGTGTAAACATCACGCGAAAACGTCATTTAATCTCAACCATTACTACCAATTTAATTGTAATCGCCCCTTTGAATTTAATGACCTGCTGGTGCGGAAAGTTCATAAATGACGTAACGACGCAATTTAAATTTTGAGTTTTCGACATTTTCGATAAGGAACTTTAAGTTTGTAATCATGCAAAGGATCACGCTAGGTACTTTATGACCATCGAACCTGATATACCCTGTATATTCGAATAGTGTATCTACATAATACAGGGTGATTTACATCGAATGTAAAATACTTAAAGGGGGTATTATAGAG
Organism: Rhysida immarginata; assembly: GCA_023313115.1. NCBI lineage: Eukaryota > Metazoa > Arthropoda > Chilopoda > Scolopendromorpha > Scolopendridae > Rhysida > Rhysida immarginata. Next base: position 474,618 of record JAHWFO010103605.1, read on the forward strand.
GTTAAGATAAACACAAAACGTCCTATGAACATGGGTTCAAATATGAACGATAACTGAGATATGAACAGAAATAAAAATGCCGCCACCAAGATCAACAAGTTATAATAACTCATATTCTGTAAAGCCTAGATTAATAAAATTTGGAGGAATAACAGAGTACATAAGACTGTGTATACCTTTAAAATTTGATCTAATTCTAACAAGAAGTTTCCAAGTTACTCATTCAACATCATAATACGTACGTGTTCACTTGTGAGTACTAACTAGCACTTGTCACAATTTTGACTGTGTAACTCGGAAACTTCTCGTTGGAATTCAATCAAATTTTAACGGTATACACAGTCTTATATGCTCTGTTATTCCTCCAAATTTCATTAATCTAGGCTTTACAGAATCTGAGTTATTATAACTTGTTGATCTTGGTGGCGGCATTTTTATTTCTGTTCATATCTCAGTTATCGTTCATATTTGAACCCATGTTCATAGGACGTTTTGTGTTTATCTTAACCTCTATAATACCCCCTTTAAGTATTTTACATTCGATGTAAATCACCCTGTATAGAAGCTACATCTATGGTAACAATTTAGAGGAGAAAATTTACGAAAATAACCCCTTTCTCCACCAACGATCGTGTTATATTTGGTGACCCTGATTGTGGACTATTGCCCTGCACTGTATCTTCCACTGTAGAAGAGATGTCTGCAGAACAGCGAGGCTGATGTTGTTCCATTCCTGTTTGCAGGCTTTCCAGAGAACCTCAATGGTTGCTGGACGGTGTTGAGCAACGGATCGTTTCAATAATCCAAAATCACAGAAATCCATCGGGGAAGCATCTGATGACTTGACAGGGATATCATGAAAGGGTATTATTTAATTCCAGTTTCATCTTCCAAATCCAACATAAATTGAATGGCCGAGTTAGACGTATGGCTGGAGGCTTTGCCTGGATACAGCCACACTTTGCTTTTGTCCTTTCCATACAATGCGGGGATTTTCTCGTGGAAAATTGGACTGAGAACATGCCTTCCTGTCCACTCTTCTGATTGTGAGCTTGCCGTTGTACGAGTATCCTGCACTCGTCCTTTTGAAAAACTTTCCTTGCATTCCTTGGACCATTTTGATATGACTTCTCTCTACGTGGACAGTAGAAAATCGCACGCGGTTTATTACAGTTGTTGACATAGACTTAGGCTTTATCCACAGTGACAACGTACTTCCATCGTTCTGCTGCGAGGTAACTCTCAAAGAGCCTCCGACAGTTCTCTTCTGCGGTGTCGTGGCAACAGCTTATGAACACGACTCTTGTGATGCTTTTCCAAATATTTGTTTATTATGTTATTTACGGTAGGCTATGAAGTTCCTACAATGTTTGCGATCTCTCTTTGGATTGCTGGATTTTTACATTGAACAAACTGCTTGACCTTTCGAATGGCCTGTGGTGTTCGGCTTGTGGGAACTCGAGAATTTTGCTCTTTCTGGCTAGTTGGAATTAACCCTTCCCGGGATTTTCCTTTTTCATTCAGTACTACCAATAGGCCTTTTTCGAAACTGAAATTTTGTGTTTTACATGCGCTAACTATAGCAGAATATCTGTAATTAGCGTCGGAAAGAGCAGTAATGTACCCTTCCCAGTAAGGTCCGATTTTCAGAGGCATTTTTTCATGACATTTTTGATTTCGAATGAAATACAACTATACAGGTGTAATAGCATCATTTCACGTGCCTTCTGTCACGAGCACGTGCACCCTGACCCGCAGCATTCATGCAATAAATCGTTACCAAAGATCGTAATCAAACTACTGCAGATGTTCAAATTACCCGCTAACATGAACTCGCATATGTGCTAAGAGCCATAGTGGTTCAAATCCAAGCAGCAAATTGAAGCTACCAAATTCCGTCCGAGACTAGTAAAAACATGGTTGGCGTTCTAAATGCAAACAAATGTGATAATCCGAGGAAATAAAAACAGAGAAATAGTAAAAATTGGGTGAAGAATGTGACGAAAAGAAATAGGAGTGGTGAAACATAAACTACTATTGCAGGCAAGATCTATATTGTATGTATGTTTGTGTGGATTATAAATGTCCACTAAATTGTCTCGATCGCCTAGACCCATGGGCAATGATCGGAACTGGTTCGTGATGCATTTTGTGAACTTGGCAGTTTTGATTCACACTGATAATAAACGACACTGGGGAAGTAAAATTGGTAAAAAGAGCCATATATTACTTAACCATGACCGTCGCTAGGGTGCCAAGCGTCTTTTTGCAAAAGCACTCGTATATTTTTACTGCCCTTGTGATATTAACATGCAGTTTGGTGCCTTTCTGGCAACACGCGCAACAGCACACGGCGGCCCTGTAAAAAGCCCTCGAGAAAGTAAGATTTATTAACACAGCTAAAATATGTACAAATAAATGTGACATGCCTTATAATAATCAGTTCAGTTTACACGTTAATGTTTATCATGGTGTATCTTTACCAGTACAATGTTGTTGTTGTTACATGGAGAAACTACTATTCGGGTGTGTAAGAAAATTTCCTTGCAAAATTTGTCATATCGAATGGGCGTTTGTTTCTCGTGATCTGCAAGAAAATTACTTGGAACAAAACACCAGAAATAGATATTGAATTTTTTAGGAAACACTTTCAGTTTTGGAGATTAGCCACTACAGCCGTGCAGTTAATGAAAAATGTGCCTATATTTGATACAATTTGTCGATAAGCACATGAATTATATAATGTACTTCTGCATGGAAAAGAATCGTGTTCCTGTTAAAGTGCATTTATAGGAATGTTTTCAATACACAGTTCAATTTGTCCTTTATGGCACTAAAACTGACACGTGCTCTGACTGTGAAAATAATGAAAATAAGCATATATTATGAAAATTGATGAAGCGAGAGAGAACGAAATGATTGCCGAATGGGAGCTACATAAAAACGAGCAGAAACTACTCAAATGGAGTTAAAAAAGAAGTTAAAATTAATACCATTGACATTCTATATGCAACAAACTCTTCCGATAACTGGACTAACAAGTAGTGTAACTTTTACAAGAGAAAGTTCTGGGTTTATAAGTGCCATCATCCTGATTCCTTGGACCACTAAATATTGCAACTGTCTTGATAATCAAAGCCAAATATGATGATCTTATTTCCATGTTACCTTTCATTCTCCCCTATCAATCATTCATTTAACGCAATTTAACACAAATTAGTTAGTTCAAAATCATCAGGCAGACGAAGGGAACACTGCATAAGGACATTGGAGATGGCTCATTCAGATATTGCTATAAAACCATATTTCTAAATACAATAGAGCAAAATTGTTTTGAACACAGAGTGCATCTTATAGATTGGATTGCACATTATATTTTTTATATATTGTTATTCAGTAAATTATATTATCCAATAAACTTTAACCTTCATTTTCTCAGTTATTAAAAGATAGCGATGGCCCACTCTGATTCTTAACCTTTCAATTTTAATTGAATTTCATTAAATTTTTCTGGTGTTTGTTAACACATGAAACTACCAGCAAATTAATTATGAAATATATATTCGTATAATTGACTGTTTATTGGAATCATGGTATAAGTACAATAATTCTCGTTTGAGTTTTTATTTCAACTCAAAATCATTATTTCAAAGAGATATTTGTATTTTAAGTAGAAATTAACCTATGATAAATAAAATCGTAAAAAAATGAAGCCAGTATGACGAAATGATTGTGGGACAAGATGAATGTGGAAAAATAGTGTGACTGTAACCCAATGACACGCGGAGATGATAAACCGGTACATTAAGTTCGCGTTATCATTGATTAAAGCGAGTCTGTCGCAAAATAAATCTTTCCATTCGGATCTAATACAAAATGAATGTAAAACCGAACTATTAATGGTCACTGAAAATAGAGAGAGAGAGAGAGAGAGAGAGAGAGAGAGAGAGAGAGAAGGAAAATTGGAATTAGACTTAAAATTTGCGAATCTAAAATTGAAATGAAGGATTCATTTCCGGCAAAGAAAAGTGACATTAATTAATTTTTGTTTTTAAATATTTCATGTGGAAATGAAAGCATTATTATTGAAAGTGTTATAAATTAAATTCATGTTTGACCAAAGTGTTATAATATACGGCTGAGAAGATTAATGGATTGGGGGAGAGAAAATTTCCTATCATTTCAGTCGGTTACAGTCACTTTTCATAACATTGAATTTATCATGTATTAATAAGTCAAATGTTTCACAATATGTTTTTTATGAAGTAATATTAATAGATTCTGGTAAGGAATTGAATGAGGAGCTAAGTAAATGTGACGAAAAAGCGACTGTAAGCAAAACGATCTGATGCTCTAACGAGGAGACCTAAATTGATTAAATTTTTCAATGATTATAATGTATAAGGCTTTGCCCTTATTTTGAATATCAATAAGAAACAACGTAAAACAAACTATTAGAATTTTACAAGTCATTGAAATTATAAGATGATTCAGAATTTATGTTTCAGACTTTGAAAAACATTATTAATGCTAATTTTGATTATTTATTTTTAATAGATTCAAGTGTATTCTGGCAAAATTCGGAAATAAATATTCATTAACGCATATTCTTGGCCTTAAAAAACGCTCTATATGACCTAAGGAAATAAACCTTAACATTTAAAATGTCTCTTCACATGATGTTCACACTCTGAGAGAAAAATAAAACAGTCGTAAAAAGTGACTTATTATTGAATTGCATTTTGTTCGATTGAATGTAGAGTTAATATTTAAAAATAATTGTATTTCAATTATTATCCCTATTCCCCTCCATTAATATTCTTGCTCAAAGGCATGACCATGAACTGAATTTCAAAATTTTCTTTTAAGCACAAATACTTTGCTCAACAGGTGCTTCAAAAGGAAATGTCTGTAGATAATCCATTTAATCATTTTACATCGATAAATATTTTCTTAGGTCATAGGATGAGCTAAAATAATAAATATTTACAACGTTATTTTTCAAGTAATTATTACAAGGACAGTTATTTAATGAGTACACATGCAAAAAAAAAAAAAAAAAAAAAAAAAAAAAAAAAAAAAAAAAAAAAAATCAACAACGATGAATTTCATAAATCGAGGCAGTTTAACTTTTTTTTTAATTTTATTTATTTGTATTTTTATTTTACTTAAACAAATTCATTTCAAGGTTAAGGAAAAAATTTTCCTTTTTACTATTTCTCTAAGTTACAGGCTGAGTTATTCATAATCAAATTTATAAAATAAAGACAGAAGTATTAAAGAAATGAATAAAAGCACGAAATAAAATATTTATTTTAATAATATTGTTTTCATAACAAAGAAGTTCCAATTACAGAGTATAATTTTATAAAATAAACAGATAAACAACACTATCCATGTAATGTTTTCGTTGTTGTTATTCAAAACTAGAATTACTATTGAAAAAAATACATTTTAAGTAAATTTAAAGAAATGAATTAAATATTTTAATCTGCTTTAGTATAAATATAAAAATATGTATCCTGAATACTTGCCGAGGTTTTATAAAATACATACCGATTTAAATTCGCGTTAGTCGGAAAAACTTTTTTTTGATCGGCACCATTTTGTTGTTTTAGCGAACGCTCTCGCTTTCGTTCACGAATCACTTTCGGAAAAGCATTTTCTTTTTTTTTGCACTTTCGTGCAAACGCTATAAAAAAGGGAGGTGAAACTACAGATGTGGATGGCAAAATGCTTATTTGTTATTCTTATGTTTATTTTTTTTATGTTGTCACCCCGATTCCTAGGTAGGAAATGTCATTGCGCTGACGAAAGTACTGTGTATTGACCATCTGTTACGCAATTAGGTGAATGGATCAAAATCGCATGGAATTGGTATTTCCAATAAATCTATCCTTAAAGGGTTCAAAAAATGTTGTCTTTCTAACAAATGGATATTTTAACCTAAAGACGATATTTTATGGGAGGACATCTTCTCAAATTATAAAGAAAGTAAAATAACAAAATTACCATTTACTAGCTGAGATGCCCGTCTACGCCGAGCTTTTCAAGGCAAAACGAA
>JAHWFO010103605.1:525681-541176 GCA_023313115.1 Rhysida immarginata
TTCTTAGTACTTAACAATTTCTTGAAAATCTTTAAAAATGATCAGTAAATGGAGATAATGGAGAGTTAGCAAACTATTGAGAAAGAGTGGAAAGACGACAGTTAGCTCCGTGATGTAATGAGCAAATGGGAAGCAAGTAAATAGAAGAATCGGCGAGCGCTAGACTGCACAAAGTGATGAATGGCCAAGTTTTGCTTCAACACATCGAGAGAAGAGTGGAAATTGCAACAACACTAAGTATACATCTGAGGTAAGATTACGTGAGTAAGAAATTATTGGAGAGGTCCAGCCATTGTGTGCCTTTTTTTCGAATTTTCATTAAGAATTTTTACTGTATTAATTCTAAGCATTTTCATGGGTTTATTTTTAAGATATTGCAAAATTTATTTTAATTTTTGAGATTGTTCTGTTTACATCCCAAGCGTAATAATCCCGGGCAACGCCGGGTACCTCTTCTAGTCTTCTATATATATAAAGAAGGATGTTTGTGGGTCTGTAGGTCTGTAGGTCTGTGTGTATGTTTTTTATACAAATCTACAGTTTTATTCCGATCTTGATAAAATTTCGCATACATGACCTTCAAAGCATGAGGAAGGTCACTGTCTACCTCAGATTTCGGAAAAATAATAAATATCGATAAAAAATCGATATTCATGGTTATGGCAAGGCATATTAATGAGAAATATCTCATGACCAACAATGCAAGGCAAAGTTTGTACAACAATAGGTATCAACAATGACTAACAATTCACAAACGCTCTGCATGGACCAACAATCAATATCTCATGACTAACAATGAAAGGAAAAGTTTGTGCAAGTGTAATTATCCCGGGCAACGCCGGGTACCTCTTCTAGTCTTCTATATATATAAAGAAGGATGTTTGATTGTTTGTGGGTTTGTTTGTTTGTTTTCGAAAAAATAATAATTATTGATAAAAAATCGATATTCTTGGTTATGGCAGGGCATATTAATGAGAAATATCTCATGACAAACAATGCAAGACAAAGTTTTTGCAACAATAAGTAACAACAATGGTATCAACAAACAATTCACAAACACTCTGCACGGACCAACAATATATATCACATGACCAACAATGCAAATAAAAGTTTGTGCAACAATATTTATCAACAATGGTGTCAACAATATACACTATATGATCACAAATATCCGGACACATGCACGTTTGCGCTCTAGCCACGATTTCATGGAAATCAATAGGGCGTTGCACATCCCTTTGCCCGAAATCACAGCTTCCACCCTTCGGGGAAGACTTTCCACCAAATGTTCCTCCATTCCTCCCGAAGAGCGAGAATCAGTTCAGGTACAGAAGTTGGCCGATGTGATCTGGCCCGCAAGCGTCTTTCCAATTCATCATACAGACTCTCTATAGGATTAAGGTCGGGACTTTGTACCGGCCAACCCATTTCTTCGACCCCTGAGTCCGCAAAACCACTGCTGTACACGCCTCGCTTTGTGGCACGGAGCATTGTCGTGTTGGTAGAGAAATGGCCCGTTTCCGAAAAATTGCCACAACGTTGGAAGTGCACAGTTGTCCAAAACGTTCAGATAACGGTCGGAGTTCATGATTCCTTGCACAGGAACGAGCTGGCCCAGTCCATACCATGAAAATGAGCCCCACACCATGACTCCTCCTCCTCCGAACTTGACTGTGGGCTCTGTGCACTTAGGTAAGAAGCGTTCTCCAGGTATGCGCCAAACCCAAACTCGTCCATCGGATTGCCAGAGTGTGTAGCGAGATTCGTCTGTCCACATTACACGTTTCCATTGGTCCATTGTCCAGTTTCTGTGGGCTTTGCACCACTCCAGATGTCGCTTGGCGTTGACCCTGCTGATGTGGGGCTTGTGGTCAGCAGCACGGCCATGGAATCCCATCGTGTGCAGTTCCCGACGAATTGTCATGGTACTGGCATCATTTGCAGAGGCGTTTCGAAACACTGTGGCAATTTTTCCCCGTCGAGGACTTCCGGTTGCTGCGGGTGACACGATGAAGCACTCGACGGTCTCTGTCCGTTAGTTTCTTGGGTCTACCGGTTCGTTGTTGAACTGTTGTTGATTCCCGGGTCTGCCATTTCATAATGACATCGCCTACTGTTGACTTACAGTAGGTATCTGAAGAAGGCTGGAAATGTCACGCACGGACTTACCGCATAGGTGACATCCAACGATGGTTCCACGTTGGAACTCACTGAGCTCTGCCGAACGACCCATTCTTGCCAATGTCCAAGCAGAGTTGTGTCTGAAGGTGTGGGAAGCTATTTAAATGATGTGCAAGTCATTATCATGTGACATTGGGCCAATCGATGATCTGTGAGAGGTGTCCGGATATTTTTGATCATATAGTGCATGTCTCATGACCAACAATGCAAGGCAAAGTTTGTGCAATATAGAACTCAATGCATAGAATTCCTGTTATTCAGGCTTTTCTTAGAAAAGAGAATTCTTAATACTTAACAATTTCTTGAAAATCTTTAAAAATGATCAGTAACTGGAGATAATGAGTTAGCAGGCTATTGAGAAAGAGTGAAAGACGATAGAGGAAGCACTTCTTTAGCTCCGTGCTGTATTGAGCAAATGGTAAGCAAGTAAATAGAAGAATCGGCGACCGCTAGATTACACAAAGTGATGAATGGCCAATTTTTGCTTCAAGACATCGAAAGAAGAATGGAAATTGCAACACCATCAAGGTACATCTAAAGTAAGATTACGTGAGTAAAAAATTATTTAGACTAGAAGGCATCCTTGGAGAGGTCCATTCATTGTGAGCCTTTAAAAAAACTTTTTTCGGTAAATCAAGTCCCGGTATATCACCTAGAATGGATTTTTTCAGTGAAGAGGTAAATTTCTGTCTTTCGGATTTTTCTTGGAATGGATAGTCCCTTCGCTCTATATTGTAGTGATTGAGTTATTATTTAACAAATTTGGAGGTTTAATTTAGCTTTTTGAGGTTGTTCTCTTTACCTACAAGCGTAATCTATATCTTCTATATATATAAAGAAGGATGTTTGTGGGTCTGTCTGTGGGTCTGTACGTTTTTTATACAAATCTACAGTTTTATTCCGATCTTGATGAAATTTCGCATACATGACCTTCAAAGCATGAGGAAGGTCACTGTCTACCTCAGATTTCGGAAAAATAATAAATATCGATAAAAAATCGATATTCATGGTTATGGCAAGGCATTTTAATGAGAAATATCTCATGACCAACAATGCAAGGCAAAGTTTGTACAACAATAGGTATCAACAATGGTATCAACACGCAATGCACCAACACAAGGCAGGGATCAACAATATATATCTCATGACCAACAATGAAAGGAAAATTTTGTGCAAGTGTAATTAACCCGGGCAACGCCGGGTAACTCTTCTAGTTATCTATATAAAGAAGGATGTTTGTGGGTGGGTTTGTTTTTATACAAATCTGCAGTTTTATTCCGATCTTGATGAAATTTTGCATACTTGACCTTCAAAGCATGAGGAAGGTCACTGTCTACCTCAGATTTTGAAAAAATAATAAGTATCGATAAAAAATCGATATTCATGGTTATGGCAAGGCATATTAATGAGAAATATCTCATGACCAACAATGCAAGGCAAAGTTTTTACAACAATAGGTATCAACAATGGTATCAGCACGCAATTCACAAACACTCTGCATGGGCCAACAATATATATCTCATGACCAACAATGCCAGCAAAGTTGGTGCAACAATAGGTACCAACAATGGTGTTAACACGCAATTCACCAATAACAATGAGCACAAAATGATGATGCAATGATAAAGCAATCCTTTCCAAGAATTATAACAATGAAAATAAAATGATGATGCAATATGGATAAGTTTCAATTTGTAACAATGCATAGAATTCCTGTTATTCAGGTTTTTCTTAGAAAAGGAGTTCTACGTACTTAAACTTACATGATCAGTAACTGGAGATAATGAAGAGTTAGCAGACTATTGAGAAAGAGTGGAAAGACGACAGAGGAAGTACTCCTTTAGCTCCGTGCTGTATTGAGCAAATCGGAAGCAAGTAAATAGAAGAATCGGCGATCGCTAGATTACATAAAGTGATGAATGGCCAAGTTTGGCTTCAAGACATCGAAAGAAGAAAGAAAATTGCAACAACATCAAGTGTACATTTAAAGTAAAATTACGTGAGTAGAAAGTTATTTTGACTAGAAGGCATCCTTGAGAGGTCCATCCATTGTGAGCCTTTAAAAAATTTTTTTTCGATAAATCAAGTCCCGGTATATCACCTAGAATGGATTTTTTCAGTGAAGAGCTCTATATTGTAGTGATTGAGTTATTATTTAACCAATTTGGAGGTCTCATTTAGCTTTTTGAGGTTGTTCTGTTTACCTACAAGCGTAATTATCCCGGGCAAGCCGGGTCCTCTGTTAGTTGCCAATATTTGCAAAATCAAGGGTCAAAAGTTAATTCCATCTGTGCTACAAAATAAATGAAACTGTCTGAAAGAAATTATTTAAAAAAAAATTATTTTTTGAATGATACACTATGAAAAGAAAATCATGTTTCAGAATATTTAAGTAATTAGTTAGACATAACTTTAACATCCTATTCCATTTTGCGACTTAAACGTGGGTTCTGCATTGTATTTTAATATACACATTGTATAGGCAACAATTTTTAATTTCACTTGTACATGTTTTAACCAGCAATCATGGGAAAACGACAAACCATATCGCTAGATCTCCATGAACAAATTAGACGGTTACGCAATGAAGGACTAACATTTGACGCCATTGCCAAAATTGTTAACTGCAGTAAATCATATTGTACAATTCAGCGGTACAATTTCACTAGTTCTGTCAGAGATCGTTCAAGAGCAGGAAGACCTAAAAAACTAACCCCGCACATCGATCGTACCAATCATCGTCTCTCTAAAGACAGATCCTTAACTTCAAAAATGATTCAAGGTGAATTGTCTGCTTATCATAAAGTTAGCATTAGTTCTCGTACTATTCGTCGACGATTAAACCAGTTTAGTTTGCTTGGGCGAGTGGCACGAAAGAAACCTCTTGTGTCATTAAAGAACAGGAAAGCTAGGTTAGCTTTTGCTAGTGCCCATCTCAACTGGACAACACAACAGTAGAAAAACGTGCTGTGATCGGATGAGACAAAGGTACAGCTCTTTGCATGTGGTGGCAGAAAGTACATCAGACGTAACATGAAACATGAAACATACAAGCCACAGTGTTTACAGCCAACCGTGAAACATGGAGGGGGAAATGTGATGATGTGGGCTTGTTTTACCTGGTATGGCGTTGGCCCAATACATCATATAAATGGCATCATGGATCGTTTTGTTTACAAATCCATCCATGAGAACATTTTGCTTCCCTATGCTGATGATAATCTGCCCGTAATATGGTCATTCCAACAAAATAACGACTCAAAACATACCAGCAGACTTATTAAGGAATGGTTACAGACAAATCATATGCAAGTTATAGAATGACCTGCTCAGTCAGCAGATTTGAACCCCATAGAAATGCTATGGATTCATGTCACAAGGCTGTTAAAAAAACCCAGTAATATTCTTACACTACTTGACACCAAAAAATAAGCATGGAACAATATTCCAGAAGATCAGTGTAAACGTCTAGTGGAATCCATAGAAAGATGATGTGTAGCCGTTATTAAAAACTTTGGTTACCCAACCAAATACTGATTCTATGATGTATTTTTTTATTATTCGTGTGAGAAGAGGGGCAGAACTATCAACTGATCACCACCTTGTTGTCTGCACTTTGCGGTTCTCTGAATCCATGCCAACCAAGCGAAATACTAGGTTCAGACAAACTTGGCGCATCAAATGGGAGGCATTGGAGGATAGAGCTGTGAGGAAGACCTTTGCAGATAGCATACCTTCAAGTTTCAAAGAACTACCCAGTGATCGTGGTACTGTTAAAGAGGAGTGGCAGTTGTTTAAAACTGCTGTGATTACTTCGGCTGCATTATGCTGTGATCGTAAGCAGCTGGGTGTGGCGCAGGGCGGTGAAAAAAGGACTGCATGGTGGAACGGTGAAGTCCAAGAAGCTTTCAAGGCACTGAAGGAAGCCTATTTGTTATGACTTGCAAATAAGTCAACTTCGAGTCGAGTGCGGTACACTGAGACGCGAAAAGCAGCAGCAAAGACAGTAACAACAGCTAAAGCCAAGGCCTAGGAGAAGTTCGGGAAGAAATTGGAGGCAGACTATGGTTCGGCAAACAAGGTATTCTGGCAGACCGTGCGCCGCCTCCGTGGAAAGAAGTCTCTTTCATCACAAACTATTAAGAGTTTAGATGGGAGGCTTCTGAAAACGGAGGAGAGCGTATTGCATAGGTGGAAGGAATACTTTGCATCTCTTCTTAATCTGGTGACAGCAACGACTGAGGTACATGAGGTGCACCTTGGAGCGGAGAATAGTCATGGTAGTATCACTGAAGCAGACGTCAGATGGGCAATTAAGTTCCTGAAGTCTGGCAAAGCTGCAGGTGACGATGAAATCCAGTCCGAGATGTTAAAGGCCTTAAATCAGAATGGTATCCTATGGCTGACTCGAGTGTGTCAGGTTGCTTGGATATCTGTACGGGCCCCTAAGCAATGGCAGACAGGAATTGTGATCCCTATCTTCAAAAAAGGAGATCAGAGAGATTGCAACAACTATCGAGGCATCTCTTTGCTCAGCATTCCTAGGAAAGTGTATGCTAAGTGTCTGGAGAAGAGAGGTCGGGAAATAGTCGACTCCAAACTGTCAGTGGAGCAGTGTGGTTTCCGACCTGGCCGAAGCACGACGGATCTATGGTTTCCCTGGCCACCCGCGCCACATGTGGTCTGGCATTATCATGAAGGAAGAATACTCGTTTGCGATTCACCAATGCTGGCTCCTTCTGCTGCAATGCCTGTTGCAGACGTTCCAACTGCTGGGAGTATAGGTCCCCAGTAATGGTTTGGCCAGTTGATAACAGCTCGTAGTGAACCATTTGACGTCTAGTCCACCAGATACAGAGCATGATCTTGCGTGGGTGTAGAGGTGGCTTTGAGGTGTGAGATACGGTGTCCCGGGGGTGACAACCAATGTTTGGAACGCTTACTAGTATCATGCAGGACCCACTTTTCGTCACTGGTAAGTATTCGATTAAATATGGGTGCGTTACGATGTCAAGAAAGCAACGACATGCAGGCTGTCACTCGTTGATTCTTGTTGGATTCCGACAGTGTGTGGGTTACCCATTTGCTCAACTTGTACGTCTTTCCTAGGCTGTGCAGGTCACGTCTAACTGTTTTATCAGATACCTGATACCGTCTGGCAAGTTCGCCACATGTTAACTGCTGTCCTTCTTTATGGCCGTTTTCAGGGCCTGGTCATCTAAGGCTTGTGGTCCACCACTGCGGGGTTCATCAGAAATGGTAAATTCTCCCGACCTGAATTTCTGGAACCAATGCCTTGCGGAACCAATGTTTATTCAGAGCATCATCCCCAAACGTAAGACACATTCGGCGACTTGATGCTGTTGCTGACAAGCCCACCTTGAAGTCATAAAGCAAACAACACCTAACCATCTCCTTCGATACCTCCATTTGTTATCACTTCTGCACGAGATTGATGTGAATGCCCAACAGCCCTGTGTTTATACGGGCTAACCTTCCTGCTCGCCCCTGACAGATTTTGTACCACACTGTAGACTATCACTACCTTTTATGGCAATATAAAAACGGCAAGAACTTTTTGTGGTTACCTGGTATTATTCATGAGTTGTGTGGATGGCATGTGGAGTTCACGTTTCTCGGTCAACAACTTCAGGCGTCTACACAAATTGAAGTTCAAGTCAAGAGTTCCCAAAATAAACCGTTGCTCTTGTGACGAGCCCCCACCTAATTATATATGCATGAACCCACATTAGCATAGCCAATGTGTCGGAAGGCGATCGTCAACGGGTTCGAGACTGATTTGTGAGAAATGAGGTGTTGTGAGACCAACTACGCAATTACTCAAGCAATATTTACAATAAAACGTTAATTTTATTTCTATTACCAGCCCAATACATTTAAGAATTAATCGTGATCGGAATTTTGGTAAAAATTAAATATTACTGACTAATTGTGTTACAACCCTAGACAGTAACGCTAGCCTAAAGGGGCCCCTTAGTCTAACGCGCTACCGCTATGCAAATCGCCACCAGGCGCGCGGAACACATGCAGTTCCTTACAATCGCATACACATAACTTGAGTACTTCCTACAAAGTATTTAACAAAGGCCTTAGCAGGAGCAACAGATTTTTTTCCTTTTCCAATAATCATAATCATGAGGACGCAGTGTGGGTATCGTAACGTTGGGTCTGACACGGGACATCACCTCTCTTTAGCTGCTTTGGCATGACGCCGGAGAGCGTCACGTGATTCTTTTAAACTTCACTCTCAATGAGAAGTGCGAGGAGAATCACAGAAACCCCGCCGGTGATTCCCGTGCAGTTAGCTACCAACTACAAGTATACCCCCCCTTACTACACTCAGTGATTTGCCTCCCCTATAAGATCAAGGGATCCACGGCAAAACTTTCACTGCCTCACGATTATTGAACTTTGAAATCAGTGACTCATTGCTTACAAGCGCTCCTTAAATATATATATCCGTATTGTTAAAATTAACGGGGCAAACATTAAGCTAAACATGTTACAATCTTCGCATTAACCACAATGTTCATTTACTGTAACACTCAAACTGTGCGAATTAGTCGAGGACAAATAGTTTGCACAGATAATCGTCATCTGTTGCACCTCTATTACTCTGGTGGACCCTCGCGTAGTTCCATGGACAAGGAAGAGCAGTAAAATAAAAAAATTCACTCATCAATCGACGACATCAATATGGTAATCGGAGAAATTCGAATACTGCGCCAACAGTGATACCTGTGCATTGAGCAACTTTTCATCGGGATGGCCAAGCGAAAACTCCCGTCGAACGCTCCGCTCAAGGTAGCAACGCCGCATCTGAAACGTCCTTTCACAAACTCCTTCCTTAGCCGAAAAAAAAACAAACAATCTATTTTTTATAACATATACAATAGTTAATGTTGATCAATAATGTTATACTTGCTGATGTTCAATGATACACGAGTGTCAACTTAGAAAGGCCGCGTTCTATTTCACAGTCCGACGCCATTATCGCTATTTCTCCACAAAACGAAAAAACGTCCCCTCATTCCGAACTTTTGGTACACACACACAAAAAAAAAAAAACTTTAATTTCTACAATAACAAAACAACACGTTAACGTAACAATTGAAGGATGACGAGAACTTCATCTTCCAAGAATTTCTCCCAACAACAATACAAACAGCGAACATCTCACTCTGTTACTTTGCTTTGTTGACGCAACAGGGTTGAGATCGACACAATGAAATGAATATTTACATAAAAAAATAATAATATCCTTTAATTCTAAACACATAATATCAAAATAGTAATTATAATAATTATCAAAAAGAATTAGGCTGGTAATAACATAACCAAACAAACACTAGAGAATTGCTAGTAAAAATATAAAAATTATTAAATTCCCACTGGGCCTATGTAATTTCCCCCAATTTAAATACGTGACTTGTCACACTCTCAAGCAACGTCAAGCAAGGGTGAAATGGTGCAAAGAACGACAACTTTGGGGGCAAAATGATTGGAATGGATTACTGTTTAGTGATGAATCTGTGTTTTATGTGAGTCATGGAGATAAAGACCCATGTGTGTGGCACTTGCGAGAAGAAGCCTTCGCCAAATGCTGTATGAAGCTTCGCGTTAATTTTGCAACGTCAGTTACATATGATGTAGAGATGTATGTCAGGAGAAGGTATTGGGAAACTGCATGTGCTTACTGGAAGGGTTAACTCTGACATGTACCAAGACATTCTTGAAACTTTCATGTTGCCTTCTGCAGAGGACTTATTTGACGAGGAATTCATCTATCAACATGATGGTGCATCTAGCCACATATCAAAGAAAACAAGAGGATGGCTCGAGGAAAACAATATTAACGTACTTTCATGGCCATCTAATTTCCCGATTTGAACCCAGTAGAAAATCTATGGGCATTATTAAAGGTCAAGTAACAAGGCATTTTCACTTGTTGATTTTATGGTGTCATTAGATGCAGTTTGTCTTAATATATTTTATGCAATAATTCGTTTCCTTAAAATTAACGGTTAAATAAGTGAAAATTGGATTTTTAATGTCAATTTCCGAAGATTGCCGCATATCAGCTACGGCGGCCGATAGTTGGCGCTGCATGTAGCCTCAACGTCATGAATACTTAGCACGATGCCTACCCAATGATATCTATACAACTCCTGGATCGCTAACCTTGTGAAGAAAACGCGTAGCCTAAATTCAAGTCACCAGGAAAACTAGTCGATTACTTTTGTGGACGCTACGCAATATCTAACCATCCTATAATGAAATAAATCCATATTATATTACTGTTAGTTATTATAATACAGTCTTAATTTCTTAACAGATCTATTTATTTTATATGTATTCTATTTTATTGATTTTATTTTAACTTAAGTTATATTAATTTATGTTATTTATTTATATTAATTTATGTTAATTATTTATATTATTTTTTAATGTATTTATTCTTTTACATTTTTTAAAATTCTATCTTGTATTGTTTTTATTTTATTCACTTATTATGAAATAATGGTCAATTTATAATTTAATTATAAATTTAAGTTTAATTTTCTGTTCGTGTTGAATTTATTATATTTATTTTCTATAATATTATTATTAAAATGAGTTAGATTATCGATGTACAAAGCCAACGATAAACTTGGGACTTATTCCACGGGGAATATTGTGCCAAGCCTAGGGACAATCACCCAATCAACCACGAAGATTAACACTCATGTCTTGGGTGGGATTTGAACCCGCGATTCTCCCGCGATAACTACAAGACCTGCGCCTTAGCGCTCTCTGCCACCGAGACGACATTTCTTATTTTACTCATTTTATTAACTACTTTTTTTATTATTTTTTCTGTTTATTTAATTATTTTTCTTTATTTTTACAAAACGCGTCAACGATATACTTTTATATTTTTCAATTAAATGGAGTTTTTATTTATTTTAAATTAATATATTTTAATAAATGGAATTTACTCCTTTTATATGTGATTTATCAATAATAACCCGATTATGATCCCTTTATTTATTTAAAGTTATCCGTCTATATAGAAATTATAGATTTTCACTTATTTTATTTTTACCTTACATCTTATGGGAAAGGGCAAAATCGTCCACAAAAGTAATCGACTACTGTATCCTGGACATGACGTAATTTAGGCTACGCTTCGCGCTGATTTTCTCCATTGAGTCAGCGATCCAGGAGTTGTATAGATATCATTGTGCCCAAGGTCTGTGAAATATAGTGAAACAAGTATCTATTGCAGTGCAAATATTGAGTTTCAACAAAAGATTACATGTATAAAAATCTGTTTTAAATTTTTTTACACAATAAACTATTTCTTTTATTCTTATTAATAATGTTGGTGAATTTGTAATATTTTATTCATTTATTTGTTTAAATAAAATAATTCACATTTCTTTTCTATATACCATGAACTGATTATTGCTCATCAAGGTATATATTTCAAACGGAATCAAGAGCACCTAACGTGACAAACATGAGCCCCCGATTGAATTGAATCTCAAAATTTGAATATAAAAAAAATTTCTTTAAATCTTTAAAATTACTTTCAAAGAGCTTGCTGTATAGATATCACAGTAAACTCCTTGAAAGTAATTTTAATTACAGAACTACTGTCAATAGAACTGTATATATCAGTGCTGTTGACAATGCTTTCGTCTGAGCTTGGAGCCGTGTGACGTCATTTTCGTGTAGTCACGTGATCTAGGCATGCGCCTTCACAGACCTTTCGTTTCACTGACCTTGATTGTGCCTACCATGCATAGTATAAGCAGAAATGGATGAAGATATAAGTGTGTAACCTGATAAAAATAACAATTAAAAATACAACTTAAACCCTTTTAGAGTATTAATTTTTATTATTTGATCAAAAACGGCATACGAAAGATTTTTTTGGTCTTCTTTTCAAAATTCTGCTCAATGAGAGCGAAATAGATGAAGGATAATCTAGACAGAGAAGTCAACTGAATAAAGAGCGGAGCTGAATAATTTATGTATCATTTTTCTTCAGTCTATATGAATTGATTGTAACGATATCGGGAATGAGCGTCTCTTTTAAAAAATAATTCCAAACCGAGAGAACCATACCATTTGACAACGGATAGACGGTTTTTATGTGCTGCAATTCGAAAATGCAGTATATCTAAGGATAGCTTCGAAGTCAAAGGAATAGAATTTTACCAACTTTTTCATAAATTTGAAAATACTAATCACAATATTTGCAGAAGTTCGCATAAAAATGGAATTTGCAGTCAATAAATTCTATGATATTCAGTCGTTTAAATGAAGCGCGCTTAAAAAGGCCTTCACTTAGGTTGATCGTACACCGCTAAAACAATTCTTACCCAAACTAATTTCAAAGTAAAGAAAAATAAAGTATATAAAAATTCTTTTCACTTATCATACAGAAGTTTTTGATGTATGTGAATAAAACAAAATGCACTGTAAACAATAATGGGCTTCATGTGTGCGTAAGAGTTGATGGCCGCTAGCAAGAAATCCGCCGATCGCAGAAATGAAATTACAGAAACGAAATTCGCAAAGGCACGACGAAGCTCCGATAAAACATTTACAGTTTTGGTATTAATTTTTGTCAATTTTATACCTTCTTTTTCCTCCTTGTGGATTAGACGTTTTCACTTTTTAGCAAGAGGTTTTCATTTTGTTACAAGAAAAATTTTAGAGATTTTATGTAAAGATATTCGTCGTCAAACGATTTCCCGTGCCTCCTCCACCCCCCCCCCCCCGGATGGGGGGGGGGGGGGGTTGAGGGTGTGTGGAGCCTATTAGATTTATTATTATTTTCGATAAATGGTTTATTATTCTGTTCTACGTAATGAAGTTAAAACTGTGCATTTAAATTATTAAGTGGAATGTGTAGATAGTTTGAGAACCGTATTTCTTAGGCATCTTAAGTGTAGAAAAATACGCTCATTTTTGGTTTGGTTTGGTTTGGTTTGTTTGGTATTAACGTCCTTTTCAACTGTTATGGCCATTTCAGGACGACGTTATAGGGGCCGCAAATTTTGCCTTGTAAGGGTTCTTTAACGTGCAGCCGGCAAACGACTACACGGGACCAACGGCTTTATTTCCCTTCCGAAGGAAGTGCGTGATCTCAGGATTTCCCCCCTGAAAAAATCCTCGTCGTCCTCGGCATCAGAGGCGATCACGCAACCACTGAGCCACCGAGGCCGATCGCTCATTTAAAAAATTTGCCGCTTTCGCATATTCAGTTTAAATGAGGTATTTCTGCCTTTTTTAATGCGTTAATTCCGACAAATTAATCTTAAGAAATAAACCAATGCATTTGAAAACTGAACGCGCCTTTGCTGTTGTTGCATTATAAATATCAGGTTGTTCCAAAAGTTTCTTCCGGTTCTAGAACCCGTGCCCAAGAAGGGCTTATTTTCCGAGGGGGGGTGTTCATATGTTTTCAAACAAATTATTGCATTCGATTCCTGAATATCTTTGCTATATTACATCCAAGAATCAACTTTCTGACTATGCATCTGTGAGTGCCATCAACGGTCTGAAATGGACCTTTCACGCGAGCATATTTGAGCAATAATCTTCTACGACTATTCTGGAAAGATCGGTGCTGCGCAATGTCACCGAAACATTTGCCAACGTTTAGGTGATGGCACTGTTAGTTTACATACAATAGAAGAATGGTATCGCCGGTTCTGACGCGGAGATAGCACTCTCTGGTCGGCCAATCATGATTTCGGATGGTGATCTACGCCAAGCAATTGACGAAGATCACAATGTAACAACGAGGGAGCTCGCAGAACAGTTCAAGGTTCACTTTTCAACCATTGCCCGGCA
This sequence comes from Rhysida immarginata, assembly GCA_023313115.1. Classification (NCBI taxonomy): domain Eukaryota; kingdom Metazoa; phylum Arthropoda; class Chilopoda; order Scolopendromorpha; family Scolopendridae; genus Rhysida; species Rhysida immarginata. The sequence goes on from JAHWFO010103605.1 coordinate 539,734, forward strand.
CCTGCATGAGCTGAATCTGTCATTCAAGTTCAATCGTTTTTGTGTTGGAATAAAAATCCGGAAAAAACTTTTGCAACAACCTGATATACGATAGATTATTTTTTTCAGTATTTAAAATTTAAAATTATATCTTCAAATTTAGAATAAATTGATGGATAATATATTTGAGGCCTCAGTTTGCTTAAATTATTTCGATTGTTTGCATGAAAGTGATGAGGGAAACGAGATATTGACTTCCAATTTTACACACATTTACGTTATACCGATCGCCCCAAAGAATTCATGACGCTAGTCCCGGAAAATTTACAGAGATTACCGAAGTAAAATGTTACGGCGCTCCTTTGCAAACGTCCTCCTAAAATTAATAAAATAAAATAATAAATTAAGGAAATGGTTATTAATTACTATACACGTATTTTTTTTCGTTGTCTTCTTTAATATGACACCATAAAATCAATAAGTCAAAATCCATGTTACTTGACCTTTAAGAAACAACTCTAATTGGAAGCACCAAAAAATAAAGAAAAACTTGTTTCTTTTTTAAGAAAACTATGATCTTGCATTACAAAAAACGTTGTACGCAATAATATAGAAAAAACTTCTTGTGCACATAAAGTTATTGCCTAATCTGAAATAACGTTGTACGCAGTTTGTTAGCAATGTTCCTCACCGGCTACAAGGTGTAATTGAAGCAATATTGCTACGAAATACCAGAATTAAATTCAACATCATAATAAGTTTGTTTTTCATTGTTTTTAAACGCTAATCTAAGTTATTCTTATATTTTGAACCAGTGATTTATAATATTCTAAGAATATGAAGTTTATTATTATTGTTTTTACATTTTAAATATAACATTATCGTCAATATTTAATTTGATGGTTAAAGCGGCGACACATCAGTTTAAGCGTATTATAAAAAACTTTTTACATATTATTATAAAGGGTGTCCCAAAACGAACTGACATTTTGAATTTGTCATCATTTTCTCGTGGTACAACCAGAATAGAGATTTTTATAGGCTGTCATTATTAAACATTGAGGTTAAATTATGCAAAACTACATAATCGAACAACGCGAAGAAATTGCAAAAATTCACTCCAAAAATGATGAAAATTTTACGAAAAATGTTCGCAGCGAGGTGATGTGAATTAGCCGCCAAGATCACGTGACTTGACGCTGTTAGCTTCTTTCTCTGGGGTTATCTTAAGGATAAAGGATAAAGTGTACGTCAATAAACACGAACTATTGATGATCTCAAAGATGAAATCGTCACAACATTACCGAAATTTGCCAGCAACATTTTATGTCAACATTTTATGGAAAATTTCATCAAAGGAATGAATTTGTCGGATATTTTGTCAGATATTTTGCACCACACTTAATCTCCATATTTATATCTATATATATATTTTGGTATGTCCGTCAGTCTGTCAGTCAGTCA
>JAHWFO010103605.1:554495-568726 GCA_023313115.1 Rhysida immarginata
ATCTTTGTCCCCATTCTCACCTATGGTCATGAGGCTTGGGTAATGACCGAAAGAGTGCGATCGCGGGTACAAGCGGCCGAAATGAGATTCCTGAGAGGTGTGGCAGGTGTTACCCTACTAGATAGAGTGTACAGCAGCACAATAAGGGAATCTTTAGGTGTTGAGCCGCTACTTCTCCGCATTGAGAGATCTCAGTTGCGCTGGTATGGCCACGTGATACGGATGCCGCAAACTAGTCTTCCTAGGCAGTTGTTATTTTCCAAGCCGGTGGGTATGAGACCAAGGGGTCGGCCTAGAACCAGGTGGCTAGACTACATGGAGAATCTGGGTTCGAGTCGCTTGGATATTACCAGGGAGGACATGCGCCTGATGGCGGAAGATCGCGATCGCTGGAGATCCTCCATAGGGCTGCTGCCCCCGCGGCCCTAACGGATAAGCGGGTTTGAAAAGTAAGTAAGTAAGTAAGTATGTGTAGTGTAACAAATATGGATATAGAGAATTTGGCTTAGTGGACAAGAACTATAAGTTAATAAGTTTTCTTTTGCGAGACCCACTTTGTTGTTTTTGAATTATAGAATTAAGTGAACTTTATATTGATTTGTCACAGTAGCAAAACCTGATATAAGATTAAGATAGAGGCACTATTTGCATCTGGTTTAGCCCTAGATTTGTAGGATGATTATTTAGATTAAAGTTAATCAGCAGCTGCATTTAGAATTTAGATTTATTTAATCCAGTTAAATTCATATAGACTTTTAGAATTAAGATTTAGCATGTAAGTTTCTTAGCATTTAGCCTTTCTTTTCTGATTGATATAGATTTTCCTGAAATAAAGATTATTTTGTTTGATTTTAAAACCTTGCCTAATTATTTCAATAGAAGTAATTCACTCTCGAGTTAATTTATTTTAAATTCAACGAACCCGACACTCTGTCTTTGATTATATTGGAGATTTTGGTGGGTGTGTTACAATGGCACCCAACTATGAATATGGTCATCCTTGTAGTCAAGAACGGAGATGTTACAGTTCAATAAAATTCATATATCAATTGTCACACAGAACTAAGGCGATAATATGTATTGATATATGAATTTATTTCTTGAATTTATTTCGGAATTTATTTCTTGAAATAATTGAATCGCTAAATCTAAAATATTTCAAGAATATATTTATGTGTGAAATAAAATAAGGCGATAATGTGAATTATAAAATATTTATATTGGCTTTGTGACAATTTGCTTGGTTAAATATTTTATAATAATTAGTGATTAAACTTTATTAAGTTAACAAAAAATTACCCAGGCTATAAAACACTGGCAGTAGGAACAAAAAAAAAAGGAAGGAACTCTTAAAAATTGGAAGATATTTCAAAACTTCAATCTATGTACAAGAAAACTGTACAATTCAGGAACTAATTTTTGTTGAGATTTGTTCGAAATAACAAACACCTCCAACAGAGGTCATTAGTTGTCATGACCGCGACCCTTATCCCTTGACCTGTGAACCCCGAAGATACTTCCTGTGTAAAAAACCTCTCTCCTTTTGTTCAATAAAAGAATCAATGTCAAAAGGATCACACGTGTCTGTAATTCTTCCCACTAAGTTCCACTAAAATAACAACAGGTTATGGGACCAGCACGAATTCCACTGCACTGGATTGCAAATCGAATGCACTAAAACAAACGGAAATAAGGAAGAAAAGGTGAAACAACAAATTAATTTTGCGACCACGTGAAAACGACGATACGGCGTAGCGACGAATACGCAACGTAACGACGAACACGCGGCCAAAAACTGTGAGTTTTGATTGAACTTTTATTGACAAAAAAAAACAATATACAGGGTGTAACTAAAGGTGTGTTACAAACTTTGGGGAATGATAGAACTGGTCAAAATAAGCATTTTTTGTTCTATGAACATTGGTCCACAACTGCATTGTTTAAGAGTTATAGCAACTGTTCAAAATGACGCCCTTCAGCGTCAATGCAGGCTTGCATTCGTTGCTGTACGTTGCAAGACACCCGTTGCAGCATCTGCTGGGAGTCCCTGATGTTGTCTGCTGCTACAGCCAATCGTGCGATGAGTTCCTCCACTGAATTAACCATTGTTTCGTAGATCAGGGCCTTTAGGTGGCCCCACAAAAAGAAATCCAATGGTGTTAGGTCTGGTGATCGTGGCGGCCAGGTAACTGGACCACCCCGTCCAATCCAAGGATCGCCAAACGTATCAGTGAGGAAGGCCCGGACATGCTGTGAGAAATGTGGAGGTGCACCATCATGTTGGAACCACATTACTTGACGGATGTTAAGAGGTATGTCATCCAACAGTTCAGGCAGCACCTCCTGAAGAAAGACGAGGTAGGTTTGTGCATTCATACGAGCTGGGAGAATGTACGGCCCAATGAGGCGATTGCCAACAATACCAGCCCACACGTTGACAGAAAATCGTTGCTGGAAGCGCCTTGTCGAAATGGCATGTGGGTTGATACGGTCCCAAACATGGATATCCTGGTGGTTGAAAATGCCTTCCCTGGTGAAGGTTGCTTCATCAGTGAACAGCACCTGCTGTGGGAATGCTGGTTCCTCTCTACAACGTGCAAGAAACCATCTGCAGAATGCCATACGTGGTGCAAAGTCAGCAGCTCCAAATGTTTGCACTCGTTGCATACGAAACGGATGAAACAGTTGGTCATGCAGAACTCGCCAAACAGACATGTGATTTGTGTTCATGATGTGTGCAAGCGCACGGGTGCTACATGTTGGTCTTTCGTGAACTCTACGAAGCACAGCTTCTTCGAATTGAGCGGTACGACGGGTGCGAGCGCGACCATGCTCTCCACGCATCACAGATACACTTCCTGTTGCTCGTAGACGTCGCACAAGCCGAGCAAACATTGTGTGAGCTGGCTGACGACGTTGTGGAAACTGCCGTCTGTACAGACGACAAGCAGCCCTTCCATTACCGTCTGCAGCACCGTACACTAACAACATGTCAGTGCACTCGTTAAAGGTGTAGTCCATATCCGGATGCATTCACACACGTTAGATTTTTTAGTGTGCAGGATCTGCTTGCATGGTAATGTGATGGTGTGGTCATGTTACTTTAAAAATTTACATGACCATACCATAATTCAGAAAGGGGTGTGTCATAAGCCTGCATTGATGCTGAAGACGTCATTTTGAACAGTGGCTATAACTCTTAAACGATGCAGTTATGGACCAATGTTCATAGAACAAAAAATGCTTATTTTGACCAGTTCTATCATTCCCCAAAGTTTGTAACACATCTTTAGTTACACCCTGTATATATATATTAAGCAACAAAAAGGCAGAAGCCAACAAAATTGAAAAATTAACTGATGAGAACTATAGTACATGGAAAATGATGATAGAGGCCGTATGTGTGGCGAATGGCACGTGGCAACAGTTGACCAAATTTATCCCGAGACCGGAGATTAAGGATGGTGACCCCACAACCATGACAGCAGCAAATGCATGGGACTTAGAAGATGCCAAAGCCCGCAGCAATTTACTACTATCACTTTCCACGCCACAAGTCAAACACTTGCGCGGACTCACCATAGCGTATAGCATGTGGAGCAAGTTGAAGGAAGTCCATGAACAGACCGCTGACACACAAGTGATAACTCTCCTATCAGCTTTAATGACGAAACGGCTGACGTCTGATGATGATCTCGACAGACACCTTGAATTCTACACCGACACTGTCCACATCTTCGATGAAATGGCGGAACCACCATCAATGGAGAAGATATCAATCACTGCACTGCTGTTAAGCCTACCAGAGAGATTCTCAGCCATTCGCAGAGCCATAAGAACTTTGAAGACCCTGCCACCGCTTGACGATGTGAAGAGGCAAATCAAAGAGGACATGCGAGGACGAAAGGCAACTCAAACAGGCGACGACGGTGCCCTCAGAAGGAGCCAAAGGCCAAGAACAACAAGTTCCAGAATCGGCAGAAGTCTACCAATGCGAGCGAACACCACAAGGGTGGCAAGTCAGATTCCCAGCGCCCAAAGGTAAAGTGCGAACATTGCGGAAGAGTCGGTCACGCCATCGCTGACTGTTGGCATCGAAAACGAATAGAGAGAGCAAATCAAAAACCCACGGACTCCAGCATGATGGCAACCGAGCACACAGCGTTCTTCACCGACCACGAAGGACGTATCACAAACAAGTGGATCTTGGACAGTGGCGCCACCTCCCATATCTGCAACCGCGAAGACCTCTTCACAGAGCTACAGAAAGGCGAAAGCAACCAGCTGAAGATGGCAAATGGAGAGTCATCAGCCATTGAGGGTATTGGGACAGTCAAATACACGAAGACAGACGGAAATGGGATCACCCTCAACCGTACTCTACATGTTCCGGACTTGAGAATGAACTTGATGGCTGTGAGCAAAATCACAGACCATGGTTTTAGTGTTATCTTCAAGAGGCACGGAGCACAAATCATAAATTGCCAAAACGAAATCATAGCGACAGCTAACAGGGAGGCCGACTTGTACTTCATACACATGAAGAATGAAAACGTGAATGCTGCCGAGAGCCCACAACGCCCATCAATCATGACATGGCATGAACGCTTAGGACATGTCAACGACCATGACCCAGAATGGATAGCAATGAATGGACTTTAACAGGGCATCGATGTCAATGTGAACCAAACACTGCCTGCATGCGAAGTCTGCATACGTGGAAAGCAGACAAGGGCGCCCTTCCCCAAATCAAGTGATTCTCGTGGTTCCAACTACTGGAGTTGGTTCACACTGACATATGTGGACCTATCCGACACACCTCGAATGGGGGATCGAGGTACTTCATCACGTTCATCGACGATGCTTCAAGATGGTGCGAAATATATTTCCTACGCCAAAAATCGGACGCGCTTGGGGCCTTCAAAGACTTCGAGACAACGGCTCAGAATGGGACAGAAGATCAAAGTACTACGGAGCGACAACGGCCGAGAGTACATCTATCAAGAGTTCGACCAATTCCTGTCAAGCAATGGAATCAGACGAAACCTCACGGCCCCGCATACCCTTCAGCAAAATGGTGTAGCCGAACGCTGGAATCGAACTCTAATCGAAATGGCAAGATGTATGCTGCTGCAATCTGGAATGGCACAGTCTTTCTGGGCCGAAGCAATCAACACAGCCAATTACATACGCAATCGATGCATATCCAGAAGCTTCCAGGGCAACAGTCCGCACAACCTTTGGCACGGAAAACCAGCTACGTCAAGCACATCAGGATTTTTGGATCCAAGGCCTACGCCTTACTGAAAGATGGTTCAAATGCCAAATTCAGCGCCAAATCCGAAAAGTGCGTCCTGATTGGATACAACAATGAGGCCAAGGCATACAGACTCTGGAGCACCGAACGCCAGAAGGTAGTCATAAGCCGCGATGTTTCATCGAAAAGGAAACATTCGACCCGAAACCGAGCGAAGAGCAAGCGGGGATGGACGATCACTTCTTCGATTTCAAGCTGCATAAGTGCAGTCACCCGAGCCTGCGCAAGAGCAAGTCAGCGATGAGACGGACGAGGATGAAACAAGTAACGTGCCGCAACCGAAACCTCCGAGACGAGCAAGAGGAAGACCATCCATCGAAAGAACAGCGCACGAGGTAGACCCAAAAGGAAGTACAAAATGCAGCCGCTACCACGAATTGAAGAGGAGCAAAACAAGAGGAAGATGAAAGTTCAGTACCCAGCACCTGCGAAGCAACCAACCTTGTAACACAGGATGACCCAATGACTGTCAGAGAAGCATTGAATGGTGAAGACCGCGACGAATGGAAAGCAGCCATTAAAAACGAGTATGATGCACTGATCAAGAATGGTACCTGGGAGCTCGCAAAGCGCCCACAAAATCATCAGGTCATCGGAAGCTGCTGGGTCCTGAAGACCAAACGACACGCAGATGGCAGAATAGAAAAACGAAAAGCCCGCCTAGTGGCAAAGGGCTATACCCAGCGTTTTGGTGCAGACTACCGAGAAACTTTCGCTCCCGTAGCCAGGGCCAGCTCAATTCGTTTGATAATGGCGTTAGCGGCAAAGCTGTCACTAGCAGTTCACCAAATGGATGTTGTGACAGCCTATCTCAACGGGGAACTTGAGGAGACGATTTTTATGGAGAAACCAGAATCTTTCGACGAGATATTTGGAACGCGGCCCGATGAAATCCTTCTGTGAAGAAATCCATCTACGGTTTAAAACAGTCAGGACGACAATGGTACCGAAAACTCGACCAGACCCTCAGAAAACTTGCGTTGAAACCACTGAAGAACGAGCCGTGCATATATTTTAAACGTGACAACAATTACATCGTCATAATCGGCATTTACGTCGACGACCTGATCATCGAGACAGGAGACGATGGTGAGCATCAAGAAGCGCCTCTCCAAGGAATTCGAGATGAAAGACCTAGAACCAATAACTTATTGTCTGGGTGCGGAATTTCATCAGGATGCAGGAACTGGAGAAATCACCATGAGCCAGCGAAAATACACCCTGGATGTGCTAAAACGCTTTAACATGGAAGATTGCAAAGCAATCGCCACTCCCCTCGACGCAAATGCTAAGTTGAAGAGACCAGAGATTGATGCCAATGACGATGAAGGGACGATAAACTTCCCATACCAAACACTCGTAGGTTCGCTAATGTACTTGGCTACATTAACAAGACCAGACATCGCCTACTCTGTCAGCGCGTTGAGCCAATTCAACTCTGATTTCGACCATCAACATGTTGTAGCCGGTAAACATGTACTCTGATACCTCCAGGGGACGCAGGATTACGGACTGAAGTTCACGAAGAGTGATGATCCCCTGAAGGGATATGCGGACGCCGACTGGGCCAGTGATGTAAATGACAGGCAATCCCACAACAGATATCTCTTCAAGCTGTCGAATGCTGCCATTTGCTGGGAAGCACGTAAGCAGAAAAACATCGCACTCTCGAGTACTGAAGCCGAATACGCAGCCATGTCCGAATGTGCAAAAGAGGCAGTCTACCTTCAAAGCCTGCTCGCAGAAATGGGACTCAAAATTGCAAACCCAGTAACCATTTATAACGACAACCAGAGCGCCGGGAAACTCGTGAACAATCCAATCTTCCACGCTCGCACAAAACATATCGAAACACGATACCATTTCATTCGAGAAGCCAATGAAAGAGGCCAGATAGAAGTCCAGTATCTAAAGACAGATGATATGCCCGCTGACATCCTGACGAAGGGCCTTTTCAGGCCGAAACACCAACAGTTCGTGCATGAAATGGGCCTACGGAAAGTCGTTTGAGGGGGAGTGTTCGAAATAACAAACTCCTCCAACAGAGGTCACTAGTTGTCATGACCGCGACCCTTGCCACTTGACCTGTGACCCCCGAAGATACTTCCTGTGTAAAAAACCTCTTTCCTTTTGTTCAATAAAAGAATCAATGTCAAAAGGATCACACGTGTCTGTAATTCTTCCCACTAAGTTCCACTAAAATAACAACAAGATTAATAAATTTTTATTACAAATTATTACTTTTATACGTTGTCCTTCCATAAACATTTTATAATTTAAACAGTGTAAAGTAACATAAATAAATAATTGCTGCAGGCATATTTATGTTTAAATTAAATTTTTATTTTGAAAATCTCATTCGTAAAGAAATGTGGCCCTATAAAGGGACTTGAATTAATAAAAAGTGATGAAATCAGTTGGAAGATTCATGCGTTCGCTTTCACCACGAACGGATGATCGCTGTCTTCGTTTGCAGATTCAACAATGCTATCACAGCCAGCGAGCAACGAAGACGTCAGATCGTTTCGTTTTAGGACAATGTCGAGGAACGCGCTCCTGGTTGCCAACACTCACAGCAAAACGTTCCTCATATCTCACAGATACTATTTCAACTCTTTGGCTCCCTTATATACCTACTTAATCAGGTGTAATTGATTGTGCAGGTCCCTTACAACATTTTGCTTAATTACTAATTCTCTTTTGTTTTCAGACCAACCAAATTTTTTTCCAAGGCTCTTTACACTCTCTTCTAATTATCTATTAGTAGTTTTGTTTCAAGGTGCATTGTTTGATTTTAAATTTTCAGATAATTGGTGCATTGTTTCAATTGATAAGTGTGCACCTGAGTAGTGGCTAATGATGACTAAAGGTGACTGAATTCACACAAACTTTCTAAATACAGTTTATCGCAATGAATGGCTTAATTTTTTTCTGCTCTCTGTGCTTTTTGTTTTCTGGTTGCTCAGTTGGTCGTTTGTGTTGAGGAATAATTTGAAAATAATCTATGACGATGAAGTGTTGATTTAAAATTAGTTTATTAACTTATGGAATACTGAAACATTAATACAGAAAAGACTTAAGAAGAGAGGTGAGGGGAAGATCACCATTCTCAAGAATTCAGCAAAGTTACATGCATATATGTTACATTATAAAGCGCGAACATGAGCGCATAAACTGTTACATTATTGGACACAACAATAAAGAAAGCTTATACGTTAAGTGATTGAATATTTTTCTTCAACACTTCACCTAAATGTTCATATTATTTAACATTACTTAATATTACTTAACATACAATAGCAACAAAAAATAAAAACTTAATTTATACCTAATAGACAACAAAAATGTTAAAATAATAACTTGGCTTCGTCATATCTTCCACTTTCATGTTTTGAGGCACATGCCCAATTCTCATTCGGTCTTCAAGTTGCTCTCGTATAAAATGGTAACGAACATCTATATGTTTGGGACACTTAAAAAACACATTGTTGTTAGCAAGCTTCATGGCACTCGTATTATCAACTAAGAGTATAGGTGCACTTTGTAAAGGTGCGATCTCGTCGAACAATCTCTTGAGCCAAATAATAACTTTCAATGCTTCATGCGCAGACATACTCGGCTTCAGTTGTTGATAAAGACACACTTTGCTGTCTTCTGCTCGCCCAAATGATTGCTCTACTGCTGTACTTGAAAACATTCCCACTTACTGAATGTCGTGTAGTTAGCTCACTTGCATAACCCGCATCACTCTGTGCTTCTAATTCACCTGATTACCCATGACATCATATTTGATACCTAACGCTGCAGTGCCTTTCACGTATCTCATAATCCACTATCAAGTTCCCCATGTCGTTTCTCGGGATTTTCAAGGAATTGTGACGCATAATTTACTGCAAAAGCAATACCAGGCCTAGTTGCAATTGCTAAATACATCAAACAACGACCAGCCTCCTGATACGGAGCATTAGTTAGTTCAACACTTGTCAATTCTTGCACAGGAGGATACTTCTCCATCATATTAGAAACAGCATTTGCATCAATCATATTAAATCGCTATAGTACTTTTATTGGCATACATTTTATGACTTATAAGAATTGATCCATCATTTTGACGTTGAATTAACACACTAACGTAATTTCCCACAGGCTCCCTAGTAAAATTTTAAATTTCTTTTTTAGCTTAAGCAGAAGTTCGTTAATAACAGTTTGACTCATTGCGACCACTAGTCCATCATCAACATACAACACCATTATGAATTTCTCACTGCCGCTAATTCGGTAAAATAAACAGGGATCAGCTGCACTCTCATGTAGAACTAGACTCATTAATACATTTGTAAACCTTTTATCCTAACACCTTGGGGATTGCTTTAATCCATACAAACTTCTTTGTAGTTTGCACACACGATTAGTGCCGTCTTCAAATCCCTTTGGTTGTTTCATGTATATTTCTTCTTCAAGTATCCCATTTAGAAACGCTGTTTTAATATCAAACTGTGCCATTTCTAGATGTCCATTTGCTGCAACGCTTAGTACTGCTCGTACTGTGTCAAACCAAGCTGCAGGGCTGAATGTTTCATTATAATCAATTCCTTCCTTCTGACTGTACCATTTTACATCCAGTCTTGCTTTAAAACGACTTATTTCTCCTTTTGCTTTGTGTTTGATAAGATAAACCCAAAGATTTGAAATTGATTTCCGTCCTAATGGCAATTCAACTAGTGTCCATGTTGAATTTTCTTTCAAGGATTCCATTTCCTCTTCCAATGCCATTTTCCAACGAAAATAATCTGCTGATTCAACGCTTCAGTATAGCTTCTAGGCTCATCAATTTCAGCTGACATTACTTCAATCAATCGTTTAGGGGGCTGAAGTGTTGCTCTATCTCGCAGACGTTTCTTATAGTTTTCTTCTACTGGAGCAATATTAATACCTTCTTCATTATCTTCTACGGTTGAGTCTGAAGGAACTTAACTATCATTTCCAAAGTCTGAAACACTACTTGTGTCAACTATCATTTTTCCTTCTTACAATTTGGTCTTTTGATTTCAACCAAATACGATAGCCATCGACGTTATCTGAATAGCCAACAAATACTCCACGTTGACCTTTTGGATCCCATTTCTTTTGGAGAACTTTTGGAACATGCACATAACATCCAGTGCCAAAAATCCAGATATGAATTTTTCTTTTCAAAGACTTCATATGGCGATTTTCCATCAACAATACTCGGTCCAGTTCTGTTTAACAAGAACACAGCAGTGTTAACTGCTTCTGCTCATAGCACTTTAGGTAAGCTTTTAGCTAACAGCGTTGTTCGAGCTAAACCTGTCACAGTTCTATTTGAACGTTCAGCACAACCATTCTGTTCTGATGTATATGGATTGACAACAAACTTTATTTCATTTGTTTTTAAAAGTGTTTTCATGACACTGTTATTGAACTCACGACCACCAACACATTGAAACATTTTTACTGAAATGTCACGGAGGTTTTCAACAAATTGTAACATTTCCTGAATCTTTTCTACAACTTCTGACTTCTCCCTGAGAAAATAAACTATACGGTACTTTGAATAATCGCAAGTAAAGTTCTTTCAATTCAATGATGCCGACGTTAGCACTTCAATCAAATTGGCAAGCGTCTCACGAAGACTATCATAACGTATCTAGCAGCTTGATCATAAGTGAAGATTCATCAGGTTTCACACTTAATTGCTACATGCATGAGACTAATTCTTCAAATCTGGCGACATAAGCCATCATGTCATTTCTTGGGCTCATGTTAAACGTGAAGAACTCTGCCTGAACTATGTGAATGACTGCCTTGGTCTGCTGTTCAAAAATTCCGTGCATTTTCAACCGCATTTCTCTTGCAGATTCACAGGTTAAGATTAAAGCCATTATTTTCGATTCTAGTGTTCGAACGATGGCTTGACTTGCTAACCCATCTGCCTTGTCCCAAACGAGTAGATATCGCTTGTACATGGCCTGTTGCTCAGGAGTAGGCTGCGACACTTGCAAAGGTTTCGATAATTCCCCTATACACATTTTATATGATCCCTCTGTTCCACGAAGCAAACTCCTTATGGCAAATTTTCGTACAGTGCAATTTTCAGCACCTCGTAGTTTCTCGATTCCGTGCAGCTCCATAACAGCGACTGCAACTCATTCAATTGGCGACCAGGCCTAATGTCAGCAAAGGAACAGACTAGAAGACACTTCAACGAGAACCACGCTCTGCTACTATGTTGAGGACTGATTTGAAAATTAAGAAGTGTTAAATTAAAATTAGTTTATTAACTTATGGAATACGAAACATTAATACAAAAAACGACTTAAGAAGAGAGGTGAGGGGAAAATCACTGTTCTCAAGAATTCAGCAAAATAACATGCGTGTATATTACATTACTAGCAAAGGTACCCGGCGTTGCCCGGGATAATTACACATGGATGTAAACAGAACAATCTCAAAAAATTAAATTAAATTTTGCAATATCTTAAAAATAAACCCATGAAAATGCTTAGAATTAATACAGTAAAAATTCTTAATGAAAATTCGAAAAAAAGGCACACAATGGCTGGACCTCTCCAATAATTTCTTACTCACGTAATCTTACCTCAGATGTATACTTAGTGTTGTTGCAATTTCCACTCTTCTCTCGATGTGTTGAAGCAAAATTTGGCCATTCATCACTTTGTGCAGTCTAGCGGTCGCGGAATCTTCTATTTACTTGCTTCCCATTTGCTCAATACATCACGGAGCTTCCTCTCTCGTCTTTCCACTCTTTCTCAATAGTCTGTTAACTCTCCATTGTCTCCATTTACTGATCATTTTTAAAGATTTTCAAGAAATTGTTAAGTACTAAGAACTCTCTTTTCTAAGAAAAGCCTGAATAACAGGAATTCTATGCAGTGTTACAAATTGAAACTTATCCATATTGCATTGTTATAATTCTTGGAAAGGACTGCTTTATCATTGCATCATCATTTTAAGCTCATTGTTATTGGTGAATTGCGTGTTGAAACCATTGTTGATACCTATTGTTGCACAAACTTTTATTTGCATTGTTGGTCATGAGATATGTATTGTTGGTCCGTGCAGAGTGTTTGTGAATTGCGTGTTGATACCATTGTTGCAAAAACTTTATCTTGCATTGTTGGTCATGCGATATTTCTCATTAATATGCCCTGCTATAACCATGAATATCGATTTTTTATCAATAATTATTATTTTTTCGAAATCTGAAGTAGACAGTGACCTTCCTCATGCTTTGAAGGTCATGTATGCGAAATTTCATCAAGATCGGAATAAAACTGTAGATTTGTATAAAAAACGTACAGACCCACCTACAGACAGACCCACAAACATCCTTCTTTATATATAGAGAAGATTAAGCACGTACAAAAGCGCATAAACAGTTACATTGTTGTACACAACAATAAAGAAGGACTCACTATATGTTATAGACCAGCGATATGAAATGAGTAGATCGCTCATGAGCTGCTTTCAGCGCCACCACCGCGTCCCCATTTGAAAGCCTGTCGGCCATTGCTTTGGTTGGCCTTCGTCGTATGTTTACGTTTGAAGTGTGCGTAGACAAACACAGTAAAACCAAGAGCTCATAAGGATAAAACTCAATGCCGATTTCTTGTCCAGCTTTAAATTGTAGTAATAGATATATTAAAGGTTCACCACTGACCTTTCACAGTGTGTCTTTATCTTTATGCGTCTTAGAATGTTTTTCTCATGTAAAAACCCTGGTCGTCTTTTATATCGTGGTTGTTGATACATAAAAGATGTCGATATTCAACCATGTTACCGTCGTTTCAGTGATACCAGAATGATTGTTTAGAGGTATTTATGAAATTCTATACCGCATTTATTAAAATAGCATCTAAATTTGGGAGAGGTCGCTTAAGAAATTTCAGACTACAAGCACGATGTTGGTAGGGGGGGGGGGGGAGCTTTCTCAGCTGGCGACAAAGCGGATATATAGTAATGGCGCTTTGGCTGGCGATGTTGTTCTGCCATAATTCTGCCAACCACAGTAATGGCGCTTACACTAACAATAGAGATTAGTTCCACTTTTCGCCGCCTTCAAATTGCCCCAAAGATGGTGACCACATAAGCGATCTACTCATTTCATATCGTTGTTATAGGCTAAGGTCAAAAACTCTCACCGGTGAGAAGAGTTAGCGCTTGGTCGGTCAGAAATCCCAGTGAGAAATTTGTGACGTCATTTTAACGCGGTCAGAAACGCCAGTTCTATGCCTAACCGGTTTGTCTCACCGTCCTCACCGAGAAAAAGACGGTTAGCCCAGTGAGAGAATGATGACGTAATTTCTCACTGGGCTAACCGTCTTTTTCTCGGTGAGGATGGTGAGACTAACTGGTTAGGCATAGCAGCACTAACTGGCGTTTCTGACAGCGTTAAAATGACGTCACAGTTTTCTCACTGGGATTACTGACCGACCAAGCACTAACTCTTCTCGCCGGTGAGAGTTTTTGACCTTAGCTATAGACACGGTGCCCAGGAAGTAGGAACGCGCATGCACCACTTTCTTTGCCGCCTTTGACTTCCGACTTTAGAATTTCTGAGGCAGGTAAGAGTAAAAAACGAACAGTTTAACCAACAAAAATGCCGTATTGTGTTGCTCCCGGTTCAATCAATTCGGAAAAGGCAAAATTATTGAGTAAAGTAACGTTTCATCGATTTCCGTGTACCGTTTTATAATATCCGACTCAGTGGCTAAGGTCAAAAACTCTCACCAGTGAGAAAAGTTAGCGCTTGATCGGTCAGAAATCCAAGTGAGAAAACTGTGACGTCATTTTAACGCGGTCAGAAACGCCAGTTAGTGCTGCTATGCCTAACCGGTTAGTCTCACCGTCCTCACCGAGAAAAAGACGGTTA
>JAHWFO010103605.1:588726-678435 GCA_023313115.1 Rhysida immarginata
AAAAAAAATGTTTCAGACAAAATGTACGTAGTTTTTTATGTAGGACCTGAATCTGCAAAAAAAAATAGGGGTTCCCATTTGAAATTTTAAAGTTGCCCCCCGCCCCACCCCCAGGGGCCGGGGGGGGTGGGCTAATTTTAGCACCAGCAGATGCCCCCTCGAAAATAATCAACTTTGGATTCTACGCATTTTTTCGTGTGAAGCTTATTTTTCGAGTTATTCTGCTTTGTCAACTTAAAATTTACACCCTGTATAATTGTGAGAGGAATAGCAGAAGTGGAGAACGAGACCTGGCAGCAAACAAAACAAATGTGTGGATTGGTGTGAGAAACAGTTAAATATAAAAGGAATAAGTATAGAGAGAGCACACAGACTGGGACAAAAACGGAGGGGAGCGAAAACGGAGAGACCCATGATAGTAAAACTTCTGTCCTGGGCAGACAAAGAAAAAATCATGTCAGTCAAAAACAAACTGTCAGGAACTGATTACTATGTAGACGAGGACTACTCATATAGAACGAGAAGGGACAGAGCAAAACAGGAACGAGAACAAGGGAACACAGTGAAAGTAGAATACAAAAAAATCTGCATTAACAAGGAATGGTGGAAATGGAACGAGTTCACAGATAAACTGGAGCAAGAGAACAAAAATTTTTAACGGTAAGAAGGGAAATGAATGGGGGGCACGATGAGAGTAGGCATCAGAGACGTAGAAGAAAAACAGGGAAAGCAACAGATGGGGGGGAAGGGAGAACAGAACAGGAAAGAAATATCCAAATTCTAGCATGGAATGTGGCGGGACTGGCGGGGAAAAACCAACAATTCTGGATAGACATTAATAGATATGATATAATCATCCTCATTGAAACCTGGATTGAAACGAAAAGCTGGGAAAGAATAAAAGGTAGTATAGAGATAATTTATAACTGTAATTGTAAATTAGCTAAGAAAGAAAAAAAGAAAGGCAGGGCCAAGGGAGGGATGATTATGGGGATTAGAAAGTGTAAACAAATTGAAATGTTGGGATGGATGGAAGATACGCATGGACTGAGAGCAAGAGTTAAAATTGGTAATACCCCTTATACAATAATTGGCATATATAATGATAAGGGACTTGAAAATATCAGGAAGGAGTGGCTAAACAAAGAAATGGATCGAGACGAACATGTAATCGTAATGGGAGACTGCGACGCGCGAGTTGGGAAAGAACAAAAATTTGATAGGCGGACTTGGGGAGGTATAACTAATATGATGGGAAAGAAGCGGGAATCAAGAGATGTCATTGTGAATAAAGAGGGTTTAAATATGTTACAAATATGCGAAGAGATGGGATGGGTAATAATAAACGGCAGAACAAAAGGAGATGAGGAAGGGGAGTGAACCTTCATAGGAGGGAATGGGAGGTCAGTGATTGACTACGCAGTGGTCAGTGTAGAATGTATGGATAACGTCGAGGATTTTAAAGTAGGCAAGGAAATCATATCTGACCATCAACCGATTATCTTGGAACTCAGGGCAGGAATAGCAGGAGAAAAATATGAGGAGGAAGGAAAGAAGCATGTATGGGAGGAAAAGAAAGGGAAAGAATTCATCAAGAGGTGTACGGAAATTTTCGGGAGGATGAGGCATGAGAACGGAACCACCGAAGAAGTGGAACAGTCTGAGAAAAGCATGAAGAATATTGGGGAGGAAATGGGGATGGTAAGAGGCGCTAAGAGGGGCACGTGGAAGGGAGACACGTGGTTCGATGCGGAGTGCAGGGAGAAAAAGAAGGAAGTGAAGAAAAAATTGGAAAAAATGAGAAAGGATGGCAGGAAGGTGCTATGGGAAGAATATATCAAGGAAAAGAGGGAATTTCAAAGGACGTGTAAACAGAAGAAGAGGGATGAAGTAAAGAGGTGGAACGAAAAGATCAGAACAGTCAGAAACAGTCGGGATTTCTGGGGGCTGATAAACAAACACAGGAAAAAGAAAAGGTTGGAGAGGGTGGGAATTAAAATAGAAGAATGGAGAGAACATTTTATGAAACTATTGGAAGGAAAGAATGACGAAGGGGCTAGTAACATGATAGAGTCAGCCAAGAAACGCGAAGAAGACGATCACCAGAGCGAGCTAAATGGAGAAATCACTGGAGAGGAAACTTGGAAGGCGATACAAAAACTGAAAGCAAATAAAGCAATGGGGCTAGATGGAATACCAGCGGAATACATAAAAAATGCAGGCGGAGAGGTAGTAAAGGTACTGACACGGCTGTATAAACAGGTGTTTGACACGGGAAGAGTGCCGAAACAGTGGCATGAAATATTAATTTGTCCATTATTCAAGAAGGGCGAAAGGAATATGGCAACAAATTATAGAGGGGTTAGTTTAACATCCATCACATATAAAGTTTTTATGAGGATATTGAACACCCGGCTGACAAAATGGATTGAGGAGAACCAGATAATGCCAGAGGCACAAGCGAGCTTCCGTGCAGAGCACGGCACCACAGATAATATCTTCAGCCTACAATGCATGATTGACCAGATGACAAACTCAAATGGCGGCAAATTATACGCGTTTTTCATTGACTTGAAAGCAGCTTTTGACAGTATAGATAGGGAAGTACTCTGGGAAAGAATGGAAAGGATAGGGATAAAAGGGAACTTTCTGCAAATGATACGCAATATTTACAGGGAAACTGCATGCAGAGTGAGGGGGGAAATGAAATATCAGACAGATTTTGGACCAGAAAAGGAGTAAAGCAGGGCTGTGTAATGAGCCCCACTCTGTTTGCATTACTCATAAGCGAGTTGGAGGAGCATCTAAGTAGGAGTGGGGTAGGTGGGGTGAAAATGAGCAGAACGAAAATATACACGTTAATGTACGCAGATGATATAGTCATGGTAGCGACGGACCCCGGTGATCTCCAATGCATGATAAACAGGACGATAAGGTTCTTAACAGAGAGGAGACTCACCATAAATATGGAGAAGTCACACATTATCATTTTTCGGAGAGGTGGGAAAAGGGGCAGGAGGGAAAGTTGGTGGTGGGGAGGGAAAGGAATTAAGATAGTTAATGAATATAAATATCTCGGGGTGTGGTTCACGGCCAAAAACTCCTGGACGAAACAGAAAAAGGCAGTAAAAGAAAAAGCGACTATAGCTATGAGAATGACTTGGGGAATAGGAAAAAGAGCAAATATTACGGAAGTGGGGGTTAAAATGAGACTTTTTGATTCGTTGGTGAAGAGTGTTATTTATTATGGGACGGAGGTGTGGGGGTGGGAATGCGACAAAACCATTGAAACGATACAAAATCAGTATTTAAGATGGATTATAGGCTGGCAAAATAATACGCCGTCATAAATAATGCTAGGGGAAATGGGGAGAATGAGCCTAAAGATCGGAGCATGTAAAAGAACTTTAGACCACATAGAGAAAGTAGAGCAGATGCAGGATGGCAGAATCCCCAAAGGCTGCTGGGAAGCAGTGAGAAAAATATTTAAAGAAGGGAAAAATATACAGTGGTTGCAGAAAATGGCTGAAGAGACATCTGACGAGATTGTGAAAGAATGGTGCAGCGATCATGCAAACAGAACAGAGGCAAATGAGAAGGTTATGCTGGAGTTAGTACAGAGGGAAATAAGCGAAAGGAACACAAAAATCAAGAAGTCAAGCTATTGCAGCTATTATAGGGAAATTAAAGAACACTTGCAAAGAGAAAGATATATGGGTATGAGAATGAAGGACAAGGATAGGGCATTGTGGGCAAGGGCAAGAGCGGGAAATGAATGGAGGGCTGGGAAAAAAGGGTTTTCAGAGGATGAAAAGAAATGCAGAGTGTGCGGAAAAGCAGAGGAGACAGTGGAACACGTTCTCTTTATGTGCGAAGAACTGGAAGTAGCAAGAAGAGCACATAATCTAAGTAAAGTGGAAAACTGGGAAAAGATATTATTAGGGGGGAACTCGGTCAATTGGCAAATAGTTAAATTTTTAAAAGAAACAGAGCAGATAAGAAATGGGGAGGGAAGAGTTGGTTTGGTTTGTTTGGTATTAACGTCCTTTTCAACTGCCATGGTCATTTCAGGACGGCGTTATAGGGGCCGCAAATTTTGCCTCGCAAGGGTTCTTTAACGTGCAGCCGGCAAATGACTACACGGGACCAACGGCTTTACTTCCCTTCCGAAGGAAGTGCGTGATCTCAGGATTTTCCCCCTGAAAAAATCCTCGTCGTCCTCGGCCGGGGTCGAACCCGCGTCCTCGGGGGAGGGAAGAGAAGCAGAAGAATAAAATAGCACGAACCAAAGTAATTTCTGTGGGATATATGTATAATCAATATATGACAAATGTAACTGTTTAATTGAAATATATTGTAAGTAAAGAGGCATATGTAGTGAATGTGTATGTAAACAATTGTGAAAGTATATGTATTTTCCATTTTTTGTAAATACAAAATAGGAAATAAAACTGAATTATCTATCTATCTATCTACATGTAGAAATTTGAAAATAAAATCCTCATCATTGAAATGATTTGAGAATTATTTACATTATCTTTTATCCATTATAATATATTTTTAAAAAAAAAATCATTTTTGAGTTGTATGGTTGAAAAATTAAAAGGCAAGTTCGGCTCAATTTTGAAATTACATTATCAACAGTAATGTTTCCATTAAAAACGTAATTTCAAAATTGAATCGAACTTGCCTTTTAATTTTTCAACCATACAACTTTAAAAATGATTAAAAAAATATTATAATATTATTCCAACTAATTTTTAAAAAATTATAGAATAAAATGTTTTTTTTTTAATTTATTAGAAAAGGTAAGCTCTGTTTACTAAATAATATCAATAGAATATAAATTCTTTATGCTGCTGAGATCAGCGATCTCAATACAAAACTGCTTTGATGGATGAGATCCGTCCCCGAATTTATCGATATTATTGCCTGGCTGCCAGGCAATTTTGGTTACGGATTCCTCCCAAACGCGTGAGCGATCCAGTTTCTAATTCATATCCATGGTTCAGCACGCAACGAATCTGTCAGATTCTGAGCTCAGACGCTCAGCAAGCTTTTCTTTTTCTGAGTGCTCAGATAGAATATGGCGGCGCTCACTGCGATGCGAAGCTATCAAAAAAGCTACGAGAGCCGGAAGTAAAAAAAAGGCGGCAGAGGCTGACTGAGTTTAACCTGCGGTCGCCTCCGGTGAGACTTCTTATAGTTACAAAGCCCCCACGACAGACAAATTACCTGCACAGCACAAAATTAGGATCTATTAGGTATCAAGGAATACAATTAAGAAAAGAAAACAACGCTGGTAAGTACAGCGGGGAGAGGGTCACGGCTGTACCCCATCCCCAACTCTCATGCTCGGGGAAGGAACAGAGAGAGTTAGGGTTAGCCAGCGGTCAGCGTCATGCGACAGTCGACTAAACATAACACCTAACACGAACAATTTTACCCTACAGAATTCGAACATGGCACCGGACAAAAATGCCCACAAAAACAAAAAAGTAAAGAAACAACTTAACAAACCAGATCTGAAAAAAGATAGAAAGACTGAACATAGCGAAAATTCCCGCCCAGCGAAAATCCCAAAAACAAATGAAAGCGAGGAAATACAGAAAGAAAATACACTCATAGAACAAGACAACAATACCAACATTAACGAAAGCGAAATGATAGTAGACTCAACAGACGAGGAACTATACAGAACTAAACAAACTAACCCAGCGACAATTAATAATGCTCATAATAAAGAACAAACATTAAAACAACCTCCCCCTGGCACCAAAAAATTAGATAAAGTAGACAAAGTAAACGAACTAATAGAAATAGCCACCAGACCATGGGTTTATTTCGACTCCACAGACGCAAACAACATAAAAAACAACATCCCAATACCGACATTTAAAGAAATGTTATGGTCCACGATAGGATCAGCTCCTCCGCATTCAAGAGTGAGATCGGGCGCCTTTCTAGTTAAGTTTGAGACTTCCGCTCAAGCCAAAAGATTCTTAAAATTTCGTAGAATCGGCCCATATACACTACTACCATCAATCCCAGTATACCTGACCTCTTCAGCCTGCGAGATTGCAGGAGTTCCAATAAACACGGAAATAGAAGACCTCACAAACAGATGTAATGTAAAAAAAATACATCTCTCACGTAAGGAAGATCACCCCAAAGTTTGAAGGTGCGGCGTACTGCAAAATGGTGATTTTTCTTAATACCCCAAAACTACCGGACAAAATCCTTTTTGACAACATGGCCTTTGAAGCAATACCACACATCCCCAAACCATTACAATGTGCAAAATGCCACAAGTTTGGACATAGAGCCAAATTTTGTGACCACAAAGAAACGTGCTCGAGATGCCAGAGTCCCCACCATGATCACAAAAACTGCAACAATGAACCAAAATGCGTAAATTGCAATGGAGAACACTCAGCCTACTACCGAAGTTGCCCAATATACAAAAAAGAATTAATCATCCGAGAAAAAATGTTCAAACAACATATACCATATGGCGAAGCCAAAAAATTAGTAGCTAATAGGACCAGATCAGACCAATCATATTCAGAATCAATAACTAGACATTGCCCACACGAAGGAACACCAGAAAAAAATAACTACCAACATAGAGAAATGCAACAGAATATGAGAAAGGATAACTTCAATCCCACGAACCCAGGAGAAGAGACACATTTCATTCCTGAAAGAACTTGCCCAAACATCACCCCGTTTCATGCACAAAATATACAAGCACACAACAAATCACAAATAATCTACACCAATGAAAAAACCCAGGGATGCCCAACCCAAAATTGGAATATACAGAACATCACGTCAGAAAAATGCATCGAAATAATCCAAAAAATAATACAAATAGGTATACAACAAAACACAAAAAAAAACAATTGAAATTTTCAGCCAAATCTACAGCATCCTATCAGAGGAAACCAATTTTGTCGAAGCACACCTCAAAAAATTCAAAAACTGGTGTGACGGATTACAACAGGAAACTAGCACCGATCCGATCACAAATAGCAACCAAGATGGCCATTAGAATAATTCAGTGGAACATAAGAGGAGCAACAGCCAACTGGGAGGACCTACGTTTTTTTACTACATAAATGCGAAATTATATGCCTCAGCGAAACTCTCTTATCAGACGATAACCAAATAAATGTACCCAACTGGACTTTCTACCACCTCAATAGGACAGGATCAGGAGGAGGGATTGCCCTGGGAATCAAAAACTGTATACCCCACCTACAAATCAACAGCCTCGAATTAA
This sequence comes from Rhysida immarginata, assembly GCA_023313115.1. NCBI lineage: Eukaryota > Metazoa > Arthropoda > Chilopoda > Scolopendromorpha > Scolopendridae > Rhysida > Rhysida immarginata. The sequence continues at coordinate 596,012 of JAHWFO010103605.1, forward strand.
ATAAAACAGCGATCATTGGAATCAAAGCCTGAGTTTTTGAAGACTGGTTAAACATATACAGCAGCTATGTTGCAGGCCCTGAACGCCCCCAAACATGGGACACAATAAAGAACTATTTCACCAACCCGTTCATAGCCGTTTGAGACTATAACAGCCAATCTCCCATGTGGGGCTGCAACGGATACAACAACAATGGAAAAATATTAGAACGCATGTCGGAACTTCAGGGATGGAACATATATAGCCCACCCAGCTACACCTTCTATCCAAGCAACCACAGGCACCAACCATCCATTCTAGATATAGGGATTACAAACATTAACAAAGATCTACGTATAACATGCTCAGACTCACCAAACGAACATTCATTTGGAAGCGACCATTCCCCAACATTTTACAAAATTACTCAGCCTTCTCCGCACCCAAATAGCAATCGCAGAAGAATACAAGACGTGAACCAACAACCACCAAACATCACGGAAGAGACCAGGGTACTAGACCCACAAGAGGTAACTCCATCCACCATACAAGAATGGATAAAAATGGCAGTAGAAAAACCCAACCAAAAACCAAAAAACCGAAACTATAAACCAATTTGGTGGAATGCGGAATGCCAGATAATGGCGGCAGATAGAAACAAAAAATGCAAACAATTTAAGACATGTAGATGCGATTTTTGCTGGAATGAAATAAGACAATCTAAAGCAAGAGCAAGAAAAATATTCAAACAAAACAGAAGATTCTGGAAAGAAACTATACAACAACTTCATCTAGGAAAAGACAGCGGATGGTGGAAATTAATCAGAAAAATAGCCAAACCCCAAAAGAAAACCATTCCCATTCTAAAAATCAATGACACTACTCTCAACCCTTGGAAATCAAGCAAAGTCATACTGGAAAAGATAACAGAATCCCTATCAACGTCAAACGACACCAACATGACGGAAACACCAACATTAGAATCTACAAACCAAAATGAAACCAACCAGGAATGGACAGCTGAATTCACGTCACTGGAATTACAAAACATCCTCAAACGGCTAGGTTCCTCAGCCCCGGGAGTTGACCAAATAACATACCCCCAAATAAAAACCCTACCAACAAACATAAAAGAGGTCCTTTACAAAACACTAAACAAGAGCTGGACAGATGAATACTGTCCAGAAGGATGGAAGATAACAAACATAGCCCCAATCCTTAAACCAGGCAAAGACCCGAACAATCCCACCTCATATCGTCCCATTTCACTAATCTCATGCATCTCTAAGTTCCTTGAAAGAGCAATAAACAACAGACTTTTAGCATTCATAGAAGCCAAACAGATCCTACACAAAAACATGTACGGTTTCAGACCATTCAGATCTGCTACCCAACCCCCATTACTTCTCATAGATGATATTTGGGTTGCACGTGAGAAGGGATGGTTCTGCTCGGTGGTCTTTTTAGACATCCAGAAGGCCTATGACACAGTCAACCATAACAATTTGATCAACAAAATGAAATCTGTGAACATTCCAACAAAATTCATTAACTGGACGAGAGAATTCCTTAAAAATCGAACAATACAAATGAAATCCATGTTTCCAAAAATCAGTCTTGAAATGAAGAGAGGACTCCCACAAGGCAGCCCACTAAGCCCAACACTTTTCAACATATACTGTCATGATATTTTTAACAATATACCCCCAGAAGTTAAAATTATGACATACGCGGATGATATAGTGATATGGACATCAGCACCAGCACTTCATACTGTCAAAATCCTATTACAGACAGCACTCACTAGCCTAGAAATCTGGAGTGAGGGAAATGACATGAAATTCTCTCCTGACAAATCAGCAGTCATAACTTTTTACCGAAAAAGAACCAGAGTTCCCATAAACTTACAAATTAACAACGTAAGGGTACCCATAAGAATGGACCATGTATACCTGGGTATCCCACTTAACTATACCCTGTCACTTTCCCAATTGGCCAGAAACATAAAAAAATAAAATGGAGAGAAACCTGGGGATTTTCCAGAGAATATGCAAGTATAACTGGGGTCCAAGCAACAAAATTTCCACTATGCTGGCTACGGCCATTCTAAAAAGCATAACATGCCACTATGCCCCATTTATTTTCATGTGCACCAACTCAACCATAAACGATATAAAAATCATAGAACATCGTTGGATGAGAAGACTCATTTCCGCCACCACGAGTTCTCCAATCGATGCTATGTACATACACCTCAATCTACTCTCCCTAGAATACAGACTAAAGAAGGACACAGCCAAATGCATACTAAGAATACTTCGACTAAATCAGACAACAGAAAACCCCAAATCTTTAGAAGTACGGATAAATGACACCTTCAAGTCAAAATACATGCAAAACCTAATATCAAAAAGCATGGAGGGGCTAGAACGTAACAACATTATGCTGAACCCAACAATCATTATCAATTCCCCTAGCATTTTCATAAACAACATTGCAGAAAATGTTACTTTTCCAAAAATGTCAAAAAAGACAACCCTAAAGAAATAACACCACAGATTAACAACATATTGTCAACCAATTTTAACAAATATGAGATTTGGTATACAGATGCATCCCTCGAACATGAATCAAAGACGGCAGGGCTTGGAATCATAGGTGAAAACATTCAACTACAATTTAAAATTAACAGTGTCCCAGACTCCTTCACAGCCGAACTATATGCAATAAAACTGGCCCTTACAAACATTTTACTGGAAAAACACCCAAACACACGCACCGTGATAGTTTCAGACTCCAGGTCCTCACTTTTAGCAATACAAAAGGCAGCTTCCACTCAAAGATGGAAGTACAACACACCACTAGGGGATATCATAAACCTGTTGATTAAAAGCTACATCACTGGACACACAATCAAATTTTTATGGTGCCCTGGACACAAATCCGTTAAGGGAAACGAAATGGCAGACTTCCTGGCCAAACAAGGACGGGAATATGGGATAGAAATCCTGCATTTTCAATCACCTAACGATATAGGAAACATAGTATCTAACATAAACAAGAACAACTGGAAAATTGAACGTAAAAACAATCCTACGGCCGTCAAATTCAAAAAACACCTAGACAAATTCCCAAACGAAATACATCTCTCAAGTTACTACTCAAAACAAGACACAAAACTTCTGTTCAGGATTAGAACTGAGCATTGTCCAGTGAAAAAACATCTCTTCAGACTCTCCCTCTGTCAATCACCACTATGCGAATGTGGTGATACCGAAACACTCGAACATTTGATATTCAAATGCCCCATCTTTAATACACAAAGAGAAACTCTCACCAAAATATTCCAGCACAGGAAAATACCCATGCAGATCGAATCATTATTCCTCATTGACCCGAATCACAAAAAGCACTGGAGAACATTATTATCAGCGACAAAAGATTTCCTGGCCAAATGCAAATTACTCTCAAGAATTCTTTCCCCATATAATGCAATAGTGACTTGAACACAAGAATAGAAATCCCTTTTCTATCGTTTCAGCCCAAAAACAAAAACCGAAAAGGTCACCTCCAAAAAGTGGAGAAAGGACCTAGAAGAAGAAGAAGAAGAAGAAGCTACGAGAGCCAAATCATGGCGATGCCCAGTGTACCCTTTCCTCCCTGGCCTTATGGTATACTCTTCTCGCGATCGAATATTAATCATGCTGAGTTGTTCATTTGATGCAGATTTTTATTTCATGTACACTAAAATTAGTAAAAACCGCCGTTTCTTCTCAATATTTGTAAAGTCGGTAAAGCCATAGTTTTCTTTCTGAGATAAAAGCGCATTCGGCAACAGTCACTCAGACCAACGCCACCATTTGTTTCTAGGTGGCGTTGCTCAGACGCTCAGGCTAAGGTCAAAAACTCTCACTGGTGAGAAGAGTTAGCGTTTGGTCGGTCAGAAATTCCGGTGAGAAAACTGTGACGTCATTTTAACGCGGTCAGAAATGCCAGTTAGTGCTGCTATGCCTAACCGGTTAGTCTCACCGTCCTCACCGAGAAAAAGACGGTTAGCCCAGTGAGAAATTACGTCATCATTCTCTCACCGGTGAGGGTTTTGACCTTAGCCTCAGAAAAGCAGTCAGATACCACGTGACAGTTCTCTCAGATCTGAGTGCCGCCGAATGCGTCTATTGTTAACAGCGGCAAAAAGTGAGGCAAATTGAGCCATGATAGTTCTGGGCAGGAGTGAGCCGTGGAGTAATTAGCTGTCTGGCTGCTTTGTTTTTGAAGATTTTGGGCTTGAGGAATAATTAATTCAAAACCATTCCTCAAAGTTAAAGTGCATACAATTGTACAAACAGACAAGAAAAAGGATCAGGAATCATTTTCCGCAAAAATAAATCAAAAATACGTAACTGAAAGACAATCGAAACGAAATTGAAATTGAAACCATAATCGAAAAATTGTTTATAAAATATAATAAAATACTTCAAATACAAATTAAACGAAAGAATTATTAATCAGCTACTCTCGTGTTTAGCCATGTGTTTTGCATCATCTTCACTCACTTTCGGCCATGACAGTTCTGGGCATGGAGCTTCCCAATTTGCTTCAAGTTACAACAATAGGATTCGGAGTCTATCTTTAATATACGTCATTGCGATCTACCACGAGGCTAACGAGAAATACAGGCTCCGGCACTGAAAAGTCACCTGACCAAGATAGGTCTATTAACAATCCAACCTTCATTGTTTCCAACAAAGGAAAAAATACCGACTGTTAAAATACAAGATGGAAACAATGAAAGTTACATTGTTAATAGACCTATCTTGGTCAGGTGACTTTTCAGTGCCGGAGCCTGTCTTTCTCGTTAGCCTCGGATCTACCAACACCTCCTAAAGAGAAAGCCTCTGCACGGAAACGTCATACATTGTTATTCGTATTTCTACCAATAATAAGCCCTGAATTTGCACTACTATGATGATGTAACAATGTATGACGGTTTCCGTGCAGAGGCTTTCTCTTTAGGTGTTGGATCTACCCATACAGAATCGAAACGGGCTCCCACCATCTTTAAACAAGCTGGATCGGTTCTCACGAAGCTGTACGACCTCGGAAGCTCGGCCGCTTCGTGGGGTCGGGGCCTTCCTTCTCGTGAGGTTCTCGGCTCTACCGAAACGGGCGAGACCACCTTACGAAAACCTATCGAAACGATTCAGAGAGAGGAAACCCTACTATCGCGAGGTCCGTGAGTCTATCGAAACTCACCCACAAACGGTAATAAACAAGAAATCTCGGATACAGCCAACACCTTCTAAAGAGAAAGCCTCTGCACGGAAACGTCATACATTGTTCCATCTTCATAGTAGTGCATTGTTATTCGTATTTCTACCAAAAATAAGCCCTGAATTTGCACTACTATGATGATGTAACAATGTATGACGGTTTCCGTGCACAGGCTTTCTCTTTAGGAGGTGTTGATACAGCGCAGGAAGAAAGAGCGAAAACCGAAAGTGAAACAGCGCCTGAACAAAGATACCTCCCCATAGCGTTTCGATAGCATGATCGTCGCGATTCTCACTTTAGCTCACTGGCCATAGTTAACACGAGTTAGCTCTCGCTAGGTCCGTGAGTCTATCGAAACACACCCTAAACTTAGTGATTTGTAGCAAGTTAAACTGTAGATCAACACTCTACCTGGCATAGCTAATGTCCCTTGCTCCCAAAATAACATTTTGCATTTTCTTATACATTGAAATTGTATATGGATAAACATACTCTTTTCTACTCTTTATGTATACTATACATACATTGAACGACCAATTTATTAGAGACACCTCTTACAGAAAATGGATCGGCCTCCCAGTGACACTCAAACAATGGAACAGGGTGTATAAAAGGGATGATTGGATCACAAGTTGCAGTCAACAGCAGAAGTGGACTGAATATGGGTAAATCCAAGGATTTGACTGACTTTGAACGAGGCATGATCGTTGGAGCTTGACGGGCGCAGTTGAGCATTTCGCAAACCGCGAACCTCCTCGGGTTTTCCCGTGCAACAGTATCAATGGTTTTCCGTGAATGGCAGTTATGCCAAAAAACAACGTCCAACAAACACACAACTCTGGACGAAACAGAGCCGTTGATGAACGAGGCCAACAACGATTGGCACGAATCATCCACAGCAACAGGACGGGAAATGCCCAACAAATTGCAGCGCAGTTCATTGAGGGAACATCCCAACCCATTTCGGAGCACACGGTGCGGCGCACCTTGCATCGAGCTGGGTTTAACAGCAGGCGGCCATTACAGGTACCGTCGCTGTCACCGCAAAATAGGAAAGCGCGCCTGCTATGGGCACACAGGCATCGCCACTGGACACTGGATGAGTGGAAGAAGGTCGCCTGGTCCGACGAATCGCGGTTCCTACTTCATCATGCGGACGGCAGACTGGGCATCTGGTGCAGACAGAACGAGGCCATGGACCCATCCTGTCAGCAAATAACCGTACAGGCGGATGGAAGAGAGCTGGTCTGGGGTGTCTTCTCTTGGGACACACTGGCTCCTCTGATATCCGTAGACACATCCCTGAATGCGACATACTACCTGAACATTGTGGCGATCAGGTGCACCGTTCATGATGACTGTGTTCCCTGGTGGTGACTGACAGTTTCAGCAGGATAATGCTTCCTGTCACCGTGCTCGAATGGTCTTGGACTGGTTCGAGGAACATGAAGCGAACTTCCATCTGCTTCAGTGGCCAGCTCGGTTGCCCGATCTCAACCCGATCGAGCATTTATGGGATGAAGTGGAGAAAACGCCTTCCTACACTACCGTCCAACCTGCACCAATTACGGGACGGTTTCAACCTGCTATTCATCCGCAACGGTTTCAACACCTTGTTGAATCCATGCCAGCATGTATTCAGGCAGTTCTCGCCGCTAAAGGAGGCACAACACGCTATTAGCGTGGTGTCTCTAACAAATTGGTTGCTCAGTGTATACAGTACGTATATAGAGAAACATTAGAATACATAGAATAATATGTAGTTTATTTTAATGTGTAATCACTAAAAGTATACAGAGAATAAAATACTTTATAGGTTAGTAAAATAAATTATTTATTACTTATACATATACATCTAGGTTGAAATTAAAAAAAATAAAAAAATAATAAAATATTACAAAACTGCGACTTCAACAAAACTCTATTCTACCACTATACCCCAAAAAATTGATGCCTTTTCTAACATCTGGCATTTCAACCGTTTTAGTACACAGAAAGCTGTAGCAAGAATGGATGAAGGTAGGTTTATCTAACCTAACCTATATTCATTCTTGGCTGTAGCTTTCAAAGAGACATTTAACACATTCATGAAGTTTATGTGTGTTATTTATTTTGTTCCAGCAAAAGATTAAAAATAAAAATCTATTACTTAATTAACTGGACTGAAAATATACCCCTTCATTTTTATAAACTTTGTAATGAAAGGTCATCTTAATTAAAAATTATTTTTTTTATTACGGAAGAATAAAATAAGAAATTTCTTTTATATTCAAATATAAATTTGAATTTGAATTCAATCCCAAATTTAAAAGTTTAATTTTAAAAGATAAAAATAAGTATTTATTTTGAAGCAAATTTTTATGTTATAGTAACTTTTTATTTGAAAATTGGCTTCTTTTATTCTATGCAAAAGTTTTTAATCGCAAGAATATCATACAGAATTAAACAAACTAAATAAGTGAAGGTTTTTCTTTGTCTGTACATATACAATCTTTAAGAGTTAGGATGCAAAACAGCAATAATTTTTACAAGACATTAATGGTTAAACATTTTAATATGGTTTAAAAATATGATGTTAAATTACCGTAATATTTAACCAAAAATAAACTTTTGTATTTTACGCAGTTTGTTGGTCGAGAAAAAAACGGTTATAACCATTACCATTCAAACTCAATTGAATTAAGTCTCTTCAAGAACTTGTAAAAAAATAAAATTTCCTCCTGTGGCCTTTAATCATTCCCTTTTAAGTCTTTACATCTTCAAAAACTAGGAATCACAATCCCTCCCTCCATTGTAAAATCATTGTAGATATGGATACTGCTTAGCAACAAATCTCTCAAATTCTAACCATCTCTATTTCCTCCAGCATTCTCTTAACATCTTTGTATGATTAATTCCCATTACCTCTGTAATTACTTTTATACGAGCAATTACTGCTCTCACACAAAGGTTTGCACAGATTACAGCTTCTTCTCATACCCTGTTCAGTGCATGGGTCACATGATTCTATTTTTTTCCCCCCCCCATGATGGAATAGTTTTGTTGGATGAGAATCTAAACAAAGCCCTTTGTATTCAGTTCACCCCAGGACAAGCCTTAAGATATGAGTGTCATTATATTTTATTATAATCCTGTAGTGGTGATTTCAATACTTATAATTTAATCACAAAGGATTATAAAATCCAATTAAGCAGAAATCCTTAATTTGTGCAAGAGTTTGTTCTAGAATACTTGAGACTTTTTAATTCATGTACAAAAATACAAAAAAACACCCACAATCACAGGCCTAAGTAAACTGATCTTATATCCTAGCAAAGTTATTGAAATGATTGGTATAGTCCAATTATGTCAGTGCTATCTCAAACAGCATTCACCTCTCACTTACATTTTGTCAGTTGAAAATAAAATTCAAATATGCTCTGTTATTTTATATTTATCAGTGGATGCTTATTAAGCACACCATGATTTTCATACTTTTTAAAGAGTAATTGTTGTATACGCCTGTGGAATCGGATAATATCTGCAGATTTGATCTTGATTCCCAACCTACTTTACTGAGCATTCAAAAATAGTTTAAGTGGTCATTTAGACAGTTATGTTCAGAAGCCTTGAACGAAACTACTGGGAAAAAGCACAGTTGCTATAACAACTAAACCTGAAAGACACAATCAATGATGCATCTTTATGGTTGTTCTCGGTTGAAAAGGGGATCAAGATCCAACATATTATAACACATATTATAGCTAACACATGAAAGCAGACTTATGTCAAATCATCACAGGCATTAGCAATATGCTACAAAAAAAAGTATCATTTTAAGGGGATGGCAATATTTTTGAGGGTTTCCTCCCTTTAACTCTGCAGAGATCATGATAAAGGTTGGTAGTTAGATTTTTGGGTGGTTACCATCTAGGTCATTTCATATCCTATCACATGACTAAAATCTTAACACAATCCTGAGACTTTCACACTGATTATTACCTTACACATTCCTGGGACAAGCACAAACATCCACCTACAACTCAGCAAATTCGAAAACAGAAAAGCCTATCCCCAGTGCTCTCGGCCACCAGGCTGGAACAGATATAACTAAAACATCTTCTTAAACCTTTCTCTGTATATCTCTCATACAGAGTGATAGCAGCATGTAGCTGCACGAGCAGGTCTGAGCGATATTTTAATATACAGTGTACTGCTTTTTCCATTAGTCCATTTCTGACCTGTAATTTCAAGTTATTTCCTGTGCAACATTAATTAATACCAAAGATATACACGGCATCTCATATCTGTATTACGGTTAGTGCTATTGCATTTGGTTTTCCTTTGTTTTATCAACTAAATAAATGAATAAATAAATGGCTAGAAACATCTATTGAATAAAGACTTGATAAACTTCATTATTTTTATAATAACCGGAAATATTTTTACTTCTAATAGATAAACTATGAATTCCAACTATCTTTAGAAAATATTTCTGTAACTCAATCTTTAAAATATTTTCTTCCTCTTCCCATCCCTCTTAAAAACATGGGCCTTTCAACACTGTCTGGGCCTCACAGCTTACACAGGACAAAGGACAGATTTGAACCCACAAGAATTTGCCTCTAGCTCTATACCATATCCAGTTGGTCACCAAGTTTGCAATAGAACACAATCTATTAAAAATATTCAGTATCTCTCAGATACATCATGATCCCTAAAAGAGTGTTTAGTATGTACCTGCTCAATAGTTAATGGATACATACTTTTTCTTTAATTTCAAATGTTTAATTTTCTTCTACCCAAATAGATCCACAAGGCATGATCAGTATACAATATATTAAGCATACCTGTGTCTAAAGCTCTTGCAGAGCTTAACTTCACACTGAACTTCGATAAATCAAGGAATTGTATGCATTTATTTCTATCTTTCAATAACATTGAATTGCTCAAGTTGAACAAATGGATGGTCAGACAGATTCAAAGGAAAAAAAAGAGCCTAGTATAATTTAATATGAGTAATTAAACATTGATTTATGTGATCGTGAAAAAAAATGTATCTTAGTCATTTAATAGTCATCAATAAACATCCAAGCAACAACAAATGAAAGATATAAAACCCATTCTGTATTCCAATCAAAGTCATCAACAGGCTAAAATAAAAATAGAGAGACATAGCTGTACCATCTTTGATAACCTCTCTGCTTTCCAAATGATTACCATACTCTCACTTGCAAAAAAACATACCTACAAAAAACAGAGTAGAGTTATCAGATACATGAAAATTATACATGGCCAGGACAGATAAAAAAGAACAAAATCAAGAATCAGCAAGTTAAGAATAGATAGTTTTTCTTTATTGTAATGATTGCTTTAATCATTTATAATAGAAGCTCCATTTCAGTTTGTTCCAATGTTCTTAAGTAGATTTTCGTTCTTTTTATCTTTTTTCCTACCCCTTATGTATATTCTATCCTTTTATTTTTAAAAGAAAAATGTTGCATTACATGAAAAGGTTTATACATTGTGCACTATCATGATTCCACCTTGATTTTATGTAGTAAAAATGTGTAAAGGGCTTATAATTTTTCCACTAGAAAAACCCAAAGATATACTATTTCAATCATATAAATATAAAATTAAATTTTTATGAATGATTTCATTATTTAATTATATTTTATTAACTACTAAATTACATTTTATTTATTCTTAAGTAATTTCTATCTTAAATAAAAATATTAAAATAAAAAGTATTCTTTATTCTTTTAATAAAAGTGTAATTTAAGAAGTTTTAAATAGAATATCAGTTGAAATTCTCGTTATTTGCTAATTACTTCTCCTTAACAAGGATGAAGCCATCATAAATATGTGAAAATGTTGCTTATTGCTACAGAACAGTTTCTCATCCCTTTTTTTTTTCCGACCATGCCAATGCCATCCTTCGAATCTTGTTTTCTTCCCCCCCCCCCCCCCATTTTTTACCATTTCAACAAACTTCCATATCATCATACAACTGCTTCAAATGATCCAATATACAATTATTTTGTTTCCCTCTGTGCCCCCTGTCGTGCGATTTTCACCTGAAGCCCCCTTCCCCCCTTGGAATATCCGGCTAAGAACAATTTTACGTCTAACCAAAAAAATATGGTATGTTCAATTGGATCAATCTTGTGCTCCCATCATTATTTCGAGCACTGTATTGCTATTGTTTACGATTTTACCAAAGTAAGGTTTTTATGAATTTTTTCGTTAATACTATATAAAAGGCATACTGTATACAATAAATGATATACTGCTATTTATATATTTACAGTCTTGTACTGAATCACAGCCATTTATAAAAGTGTCTTTTGAAAAAAAATCAGAAATTTATAAATGGCCAAAGAGGCAGTGTGCATATATTAGTGATGCTAGCCATTAATACAGTGGCTGCCTCAGGACCACGATTAAGTGGCCACATTAACCGGTGGCAAGTATTTGTACTTACATGTAGAAAAACAATTCGGCAACTGGAGAATCAGCACTTTTTTGTTTATTTAAAACAGAATATATATCAATACGTATTTTTCATCTGACAAGTCTGTTTGCTTACAAAAATCATTTATAAACATACAGTAAAAGTATTACGTATCTTGCAAAACAGTTCATTTTTTTTATTTAACATATTTTCTAATGTCTGTCTTCTTAAAAAAATCATTAATGTCACTTTGAACTTTTAAATAATCATCTTAGCCAATTGCCTTTTATCCATCGATAAAATCAGCCTTCATTTGCCTTAAAATCCATGTGGAAATGTCTTTGCAATTTCATCATCCTTTTTACATAAGAGATGACCATTCACTAGAGCATTTATGTTTCTTACATGTTGAAATCAACTTAAAAGATTTTCTTCAATGAGTTTATATATAAAATATAGTGGTTGTAATGCTATAACGGTCCAATCTCTAATTTTGGCCAGCAGTGCCCACTGGCTATTATAAGCAGAGTGTACATTTATTTGGAGTGAGATGAAATCAATGAATTTGAGAACCTTCTCTGAAAAAATCTTTAAGCATATTGTGACTAGTAAAGCAAAAATCTGTTACATAGGAACCATTTAGAAAATTCAGGACAGAGTTGGAGTGGCCATAAAAAGCAGGTAGCTACATTAAGCGGCGACCTATGGGTATTTAGAAAAAAGAACCAATAAAATACAGTGTTTTTAAGTATGCAATAAAAAATTTTTGTCTTGGCATCAAATCCTTGACCAAAGTTTCATATCTTCCACTGCCTTGCTATGATGAAACTATTAAGTTTGTAAAGACTTATTTCCTGACCATTTTTCATTAAAACTAACAAGCAACATGGCTCTTGACCCTTTGAGTACCCCTTTTTTATCTTTCTGCTCGTTTTCTGAACTAACAAGGGACGTACACGTAGTTGTACGACGCACTTTTTTAGCGCACAAGCATATCTTGGAAGCAATAGAGTTGCTTTCAGGTGAAATGGATTCGTGTGCATTGTTGAGTAGGGGAAGAAAGAAGTTGAGACTGCTTTAACAATGGAGTCTTTGTATGGCTATCTGTGCTCCAATTTTTCATTTTCTTGATTTATTTTGAAAGAAGGAAAATTTAATATTTTCTTATTTTGCAAGCATCAACAGTAGCTTTAGATGAGTAACGTATTTCAGTTTGATGTGAATCTGTGAGGTACATGTTCGTGTACTTCCCTTGTAAGTAAAATCCACAGAATCCTATCTTCATCCATCCCTGATAGAATACATTTAAATTCTAATTGAATTCTTTTGTATTTTGTTTATTATATATTTTTCTGTACACAATTGCATACTTTGTGACTGAAAAGCGTTGCAAACATTTGTTATGGTAAGAGTTCGTGAAAACCAGTATTGTGATCATTAGCAGCAATTTCTTGGCCTTTAAATGAACTGAATGTGTTCAAATAGACAATGCACAATTGTGTATGCCATGCCGCAAAAGGTTAAACAGACTTGAGTAAACCTTGCAGAAATCCAAGAAGCAGCATCATGCTACCCTTCTATAGACAAGCTGAAGGTGATCTAAAATAGGAAAAACATGAATGCTATAGCACATAACTTAGGAATTACCACTCCATTATCATCATTATCATAAGTGAACTGTGTCAAATGTCTGGTCAGCCCTTATAAAGAAGACATGCCTATCTTCTGTCACAAATGAAGCCTACGTGAGCATGACTTTTTGATAAAATTTGACATGAAGCATTTGATAAAATTTTATTTAAGTATATAAAAGCTAATTTTACTTTAACACCCCTCCCAAAAAAATGATATTGAAATATTCTGTAACCCTTTGGGGTTGACTGTTTAGTATTTGTCAAAGTAGAACTATAAAAATTAGTTTACACAAATTTTTCAAAGCATATTGAATTATTATTTATTTTTATTTATTTTGGACGATTGGATCAATTGCTGAATCTACAGAGTTTGTTTTGGTTCTGGTACACCTTAATTGCCCCTTTTCAAGAATATGTAAATTATATTTGATTTCAATACCAATTTATAGGATAGCATTTTATTGGTTGAAGAAAATTTTTAGCCTATACTCACTCATGATGCTATCTAAAAGTTTAATTCTCTTGCCTAATATGTAATAGTTGACACAAAGATGCTTCAGTCACCATCAAATAAACTAAACTTCTACAGCCACATTAAGTATTAAAAATTATAGAAGGCCTCCACATATTGTATAGTTTTAGTACTTGTACATACAGTACTTATCACTCAACCATTTGGCATGATTATGCCGATATGATCCAATTTATGTTTTTGTAAAAGTTTTAGCAATGCAAGACGACAGATTTAGAGGTAAGGTACGGAGGTTAGATTAGTTTAAGTTAGGATTCCGTCAAATCACAATTATTTTTTAGTATTGGCTCCATAATATCAATATATTAAATTTTAAAAAAAAATAAATAAAAATAAATTAAATCGAATGATTATGAATAATTTTCCATGTCTTGTAAAATGAAAAGCACAGAGAAATGTAAAAGCTTGTTGTTATTTCAGTTTTAAAATAAAATTTTACTATTTTTATATTAGGCCAAAAAGTTTGCGCCCCCCCCCCCCCCCACAATACTGCATTCCAGTTTTCGAACTGAAAAATCTGGACACCTTAATATGTTTTTCTCTGCTGATTTTTAATATCTCTTTGATCTCTTGTCAGTGATCACATGGTTCTTCATTCAATTCTTCTTAACAAAAGTGAATTATCGACTGTACACTCCAATTTAAATAATAATAATAATAATAATAATAATAATAATAATAATAATAATAATAATAAATACAACTAGAAAGGAGAAGTGAAAATTGTTTCTGGTTGGATGCCTTGAATGATCCCAAAATACTTCAATAATCACTTAACATCTCTTTGACCAACAAATTTTCAATCATTCTTAAACAAAAAGCATTATTTTCAACCTTACATATCTTGCATCATTACATATGTAATTCTATCTCAAGCCTTTGGCAGAGATCTGGTATTTAGAAGCCCAAACAATAAATAACTTATTTCATTCACAATACTCTTAATAAATCTGATGTGGTAAGAACTATCTGATGTACAGAGATCATTACACTGTGATCAAGTTTCCACATATACGTACTTTTGAAATGCAACCAAGATATCACAAAAAAGTAATAGGTGTTGAATCTCTCTTTCCTATGTTATGGCCTCTACCCTCTGAAGAAGACCTTCCACTAGATTTTGGTAGATAGCTTCAACAATTTTCTTTCATTCTTCCCAAAGAGCATTGACGAGTTCAGCCACACTTGCTTGGCCCAGCCCATGGTCAGTGGTCCAATTCATCCCATACCGCTCTGTGCAGGCCAGTCCAGTTCTTCAATCCTTGTCTCCTCAAACATTCATACACACATTGCTTTGTGACAAGGAGGTTGGTCATATTCATATGTAAACAGTCTAATACCAACATGTTGCCACAAATGTTGGCATAGCAAAATTGTCTTAAATACAAAGTTCAGTTGCAGATGTCACAGTTCCTGCTACTGGAGCAGGATAGTCCAATCCAAAGCATTATATCAACTCTATTCCATGACATTGCCTCTTCCTCACAGCGTACCAAATAGTCAGACATGAACCACTCTCTTGGTATCCACCAGACCTAAACTCAACCATTTTATTGCCAGAGTGCATGCCAAGATTCATCGCTCCATAAGACCACTCTAAACGTCACTGATTCTGCTGTTGTGGAGCTTGTCCTGGCAATTGTGACTGTACTGTGGTTCTTTAAGTGTCATTTCAGAACTGCAGCAATTGTTTCAGCTGAAGACTTCCAACTGAATTGTGTCACTTGATAATCTCTCTGTATTTCATTTCTTTGGGCTACCACTTCGTGGTTTCACTGATGTTGCTCCGTGTTATTTCCATTTGACAATAATAATGTCAGATGAACAAGGCGTTTGTTGAATGGAAGAAATCTTACGTACAGACTTGTTGCATAGGTTGTATGATGATAAATACACTGGAATTCAATGAGTTATGTTGAGCGACTCATATGCGCCAATATGAATCACAAATGATCCCAGTAAGGCATGTTTCTGTTTATATTACGTTAGGCATCATAGACATGTAAATATAGAACTCTTAACCTTGGTTTGGAGGAGTGTTCAGAAGAAACTTTTGATTACATAGTGTAAATCCTTTATTTAAAACCCTTTAGTTCAGTCCAAGAATCAAAGAATAATAGAAACCTTAAAGCCATGAAGTAAAGAATTAATAATCAGCAGAAGAACTCTTTATATTTATAATGACTCAAGATGCAAATTCTTTAATAGCTACAAAAAATAATGAAAGAAAGGGGAAGGGGAAAAAACATTGCCATTTATTTAAAATTCTTTTAAAAACACAAAGCCTAACATAACATGTAGTGAGGAAGATAAAAAAAAAAATTTAATAATTTGGAATCAATGTCATTTGGAGCTCAAGAAACTGAACAGTTACAAATTTATAGATTAGAATGGAATGTGGACCTTTACTTGGATTACAGTTCAGTAACTATACAAAAGAAACCATGACTATTATTTTATCTAAAAATAATAATGAACATCCAATTATAAAAAACACATTCACTGCAACAACAGTCTTTTTTTAAAAAAAAAACAAAGTATAATACACTTAAGTCAAATCGTGAGGGAAACGGGGAAAAAAAATTCAATTTATCAGCGGTGTAAAATATATTTACTTGTTTTTGACTTAAACTATATTTCCAAAACAAGCTTCAAATTAGCATGGATTTCTATTTTAATTCGACTTAAGCAGGATTTCTATTTAAGTGAGTGAGTTCAGCTTATGCAGGTTATGTTGTATACCAAGACTCTAAACATAGAATCTTTCATCGTTTAATTTGCTGATTAGCCTGTTTGTAAAAAGCATATGAACAAATAACAAATACAGAAGGCTTCAATGGGCGTTGCTAATCTGCTAATCAAAAACTCATCAAAGGGAAGAGTTAGTGTCGCCAGATGTCGCACTCACAGGAACAAACAAAGGAACCTTATTTTACAGTCTGGTTTGTAAAATAACCAGCTATCCGTTGGTTTGTACGTTTATCCAGCTATCTGCTGTTTGCATGATCCATTTTGTTGGCATGGGCACGTGCACGTGACGATCGCTATCTAACAGCTAAAGCACCTTTTTGGAATGTTGCAAGATTTTGTAAGAAAATTTGAAATAAAAATCTTTTCCCCTTCAAATGATATTCCATGTTGGAGACCCTGTGAACCACGCTGTACATGTAAATGTTTACTTTTAAGTCTTCTGCTTAAAATATATTGTACAAATTAATAGGAGAAGAAATCAGCACAGTATAGTGCGCTTCATAAATTAAATAGGCAATCCATATTTTTTCATAAATGGCTTGCCTGCTTTGCTAATCTGTAGCTGTTATGAACTGCATCCAACATTAAAAAAAAAAAAAACCTAACCTATATTTTTTAAAACCTTGCAAAAGAATCAAAATTATTTTTCATCATGATATTGCTATAATAACTATAAGAAATACCATAGTAAAAAAAAAAAAAAAAAAAAAAAAAAAAAAAAAAAAAAAAAAAAAAAAGAGAGAGAGAGAGAGACTTTGTTTAGCAATACAAGCAAGCTAATGGATTTTGAAATATAAACATAAAGCAAGCATTACAGAACACATGGTGACCTTTTTTAATTTTCATTCCATGGTGAATGATCTCGATTAGTACTTTCTCTTAACTCTTTCAGTTTCTCCGTACATTTCATACAAGATCCTGGATGTTTCAGCATCGTAAATCTTCTGGTGAAAGTAATGAAAGTATGTGCATCTTATCAGGCTCCATTTCTCAACAATATAATTCCTGAAGTAATTTTTGAAAATATACATGAATAAAGATCATGTGATTGTCTCCCCTACGTGTAAATATGGTTAAAGTCCAACAGCTGATTTACGAATTATGAGTTCTCAAAGGTAACGACAGAATTATGTTGCACACCTAGTAGTTAACCCATATGGTCCCTATGTTTCTATTTAACCAATTCCTTTTTCTGCTGAAAGGTTAAAATACAGTTGAGCTTCGATATCTCGAATTTCACGGAACAGAAAAAAAAAATTCGAGATATAGAGGGTTACCTTTAAATCCAGATTTTTAGGTTATTATAGGTAGTGTAAGAATACGGAGATGAAATGGCATATGTATAAAGAGTTATGCCACTATTGTCAGAAATGTACAACCTGTGCATGTTCAATCATCTCATACACAACAGACTTGCCAACAAAATCAAAAATTTTTACTTGAATTTATTTTGTACGCACGGGAATCGTCATAACTTTAAGGTAAGTGATGTCAATTTTTTTCGGTTTCATAAAAAATATTCTCTTTACAGAAAAAACTAAATGCTTAATGTTTTTAAATGCTTTGCATTTCGCTGGCACGTGAAGTCAAAATTCGACATAGCGAGGTTTTCCGAGAAGAAATTTCAAGATAACGACAGAAAAATATATTAAGTTAATAGTGAAAATGTAGAAAAACGAAAAGAATTCGAGATATCGAGATTCAACTGTATTATGAATGCTACACATAATCCCATTGAGGATCTTTTTATAATAAGTAATATTCTGTGGACATGACATAAAATTTCCTTCTTAATCTTATGCCACATGCTTTAAATTTATTCCTCCATCTAATTATATATCTTTTACTATAGAGATCAGTTTTCATTTAAACTAATAGCAAAAACTAAATTTTCTTTTTTTGTTTTTGTGTTTCCTTTAAGGGCATTAACTGCATTAGTGATTGACGAAAGAAAGCTTTTGATATTATATATTACAGAACATTTTTTATTTTTTTCTTTGAAAACTTTTTAAATAAATAAGTTTTGAATTAAGCAATTTCATCAACTATTATATTTTATTATTTTGGAAGCGATTAATGAAAATAGATTTTACACTCTTAGAAATACAAAATTTCAATCAGAGCCAGAAGAAAATTTCCCCTCTCTATTTTATTTTTTTAATTATAAATGAAGTTGGCTAAAAAATTCATAAATGTTTTATAATTTACAAATGAGAAATTAATTTTTACAAATACAAATTCATAGAAAATTCAGTTGATGTTTGAAATGCTGGTGCATTAAATTAGTCTCTTTCAATGTGAATCAATGGTAATAATTGTGTGGCATTATTATAACTAATTTTTTTTTAATGTTCAATGAACATGGAAGTGATGAACAGGGTGGAATGCATATGCCCTAATAATACTATGCACATATAATCTATAGCAATTAATGCTAAAAAAGAACATAAAATGAAACTTAATATACAAATTTTTATTTGTCTTCTTCCAAGGTGGAGATCAGTTTCAGTTTGAATTTACTTATGGATGATGCTTAATTAATAAAAAATACCATTTTATTTATAAATTAATAATTATTAAAAATGTAATTACTCTGTACCATATTACATAATTAAAGGCAAGGATTCACATATTTCTGATTATTAAAAGATTACTTTCAGGACTGGCTCTTATCATCAATATCTGTATCTGTCCTGGATTCCTCACATTCCTCCAAACTCAATTCACCATTTTCAAGTTTGTATTTCTGTACAAAAGGTTTCAATTCCAGCCCATCGACCCCATCCAAGTTTTCAACTGTTATGATAGCCGTGGTTTCATCAAGTAATTCTTCTTTAAGAGTAGATGCCCCATCAGATTCAGAACTTTGACTAGCCTCTTTTTTACCAGCCAATGTGTCCTTTGATCTGGAGTTTCTGGTTCGTAAAGAATTATGCCTAGGAGACATGCTTAACGGCACTAAATTCTTGCTCTGCTTTAACCTTGAGGAAATACTGGTTCCTTCAGGGGACTTTGCATTTTTGGATTTTGCTTGCTTTTTCGATACTACTGGATCACTCTGCTGGGATTTCCTCTTTGGAGGCTTTGAATTTTCTTTTCTCAGAGAGGAATCCGAATCCTTTGTTACATAGCTTTCATCCTTCAAATCAGAAATTACATTATCAACATTGCTTTCTACTCTTCTTATCAGACCATTGTTAAGTTTACCTTTGCCTGACAATCCTTGATAAGAAGTCTCTTTGTCACTGGCCAATGAATCTTTGTCGACAATAACATTGTTTGTTTTTTGATAAACCCGTTTTTTCAATGGAAGAATACGACTTCTTCTCTGTACACTGGAGGAGTTGGAAGCAATTTCTGATTCTATTTCTTGCTGACACTCAGTGCCCAGGGAGCTTTCAAAGGATGGATGAACTTTTTGTTCTTCAGTTTTAATTTGTGTGTCCTCTGTATGTTTCTTGGGTCTTCCTCTCTTTTTCTTCACTGCCTCAATTGATTCACATGACAGAGACATGTCACCTTTCAGTTTCTTTCCATCAGATTCCTTAAATTAAGAAATTAGGAAAATATTCAAAAACTCTTTTATATTAAAATGCAATTTTATGATGGAAAATAAAAAAGAAATAAACACATAGACGTTATGATAGTGAGCTGGAGTTGTTTTTAGGAAACAACAATTCTGAAACATATATTATACCTTTAATGTGAGCACTCACTGGAAGCCTTCATGCTCACCTGTGAGGTAACCCCACTGGAACATCCATGCTCGTGGCAAACCACTCTACCTCCAGGGAGAACCTTTATGTAATTGCCATGGTGCTCTTGACAGAAGGAATTAGGACAAACCGAGCAAAGAAGGATAGCCTGGTGACCACAGATGTCACAATGATGCCAGGGACATTCCCATCTACCTGTATTCAAAATATATACAATGCTAAAATTAAACGCCAAGTATTATCAACTTTTAAAACAAGTTTATTTTCTTTTCCCAAAAAATTTTAAGATTTTTTTAAAATTTTATAACATTAAACTTATAAGCATTTATTTTTGTATATAATTTTATTTTTTTTTTTTATTAAATTATACCATATGGTCATCTATCATCAAAGATATCAATCAATAAATAATAAGAGGTATTTATTGTAATATAGTGTTGCACTGGGTTGTTACACAAGACATATTGGATTTGGTATTGAAACTTCACACGTGACATGTTGGATCACAGTCTGGGATTCAGCTGAAAAAAATAGTTGCCATTACTTTGTAAGTGACCCTTGTAAATATTAAAAAAAATCTAAAATAAATTTATCGCTGGGCCATTTTGTAAGAAAACTGGGATCCCTTTTCACTCATGGGCCCAAGACAATGGTCTTTTTTGTCTATGCTGCATTCCATCACTGCTACTGGTTGCCCGGGATTATGACTGTCAACTACAGTGGCAACAAATCGGCAATCCCAACCGAATTTGTCAGCCACTCTCTAGACACTGGCATGGATAAAGAAAACTTCTTTCTACCGTTGTTTAAAGGTATTCTATACTAGAAGAAGAGTTATGAACAGCCAGAAGAAAATTGTGCTCTTCAACCTCAGATTCAGGACACTTTCAAACAGTTATAACTCTAGAAAGAAGAGTTTTTGACCCCATGTTTATATGACATTTTCTGCTTGTTTTGGTCCCTGGAACATCTCCTGAAAGTTTGTACAGACCATTCAGAATCACCCTATATAATTGAAAACATACTCAGAGAATGGAGATAGTTAAATACAATACTTTGTATACCGGTATAAAAAACAAGGCAATCATGAAAACATTAATTTTTTTTCCTTTCGGGGGAGTGTTATTGATTCTGTTGGGTCTGAATGCAAGAACTTTTCTGGATCTTCTGCTGTGCCTTCTGACACAATGTAGTTTGTGAAAGGAAATTCTCAATGATGAAAGTAATTAGAAATGACTGGTGCAGCAGATTACAATTTCCTGTGCTTACTGATTTGATGTGAAAATGCTACAAAGAAATGCTAATCCTGATGTTGATAATTTATGGCTTAAAGGGCAAATGACACCAAAAATTTCGCTATTGAGATAATAAATAATCAAAAAGAAAGAAGCATAAAAAAAAAAAAAAAAGAATGGCTCAGGTTTTTAGAGAAAAAGTTACAAATTTTTTAATAAAGAGGCAACAAATATGCAAAATCGGACCCCTCCGTTAGAAAACATTTTAACAGAGGGCCGCGAGTGACGTAAAAGTTGCCATAGAGAGGTGATTGGTTAGCGAACGTCTATTGTTGACAAGCGTTAGGCCATGACCACCTTAATTGTTACAGAAGAAATGCCAAAAGCAACAATGGAAATTCGAAAAAACTTACTTTTTCCCCACTCATAGATGTTGTAATTAAACGCGCAACAATAAACCATGCTGACGAATTTTTCAGACAGACTCAAGAATGATTAAAGTTGTTCTGAGCTTATGCGCAATCATTAGCAAAACTTGGGCAAAACTGGTATCATTAGCAACGCGCTCTTGTGGTAGTTTTTGACGAAAATCAAACTGAATTTGTATTACCGGAAGTGACCTTTAAATTATGATTTCTTTATTAAAAATGACACACAAAAAAAATTGATATTTAGTATCAGGAAGGTATTCAAAACTATATGAAATCAACTTCCGGTTTGGTGTCATTTGCCCTTTAACATTGGCATTCGATGCAAAAGGCCTTTTATCAATCCCTATAGTAAGAAAAAATGGGAAGGTCTGAAGCTGATATTGTAGAAGGTTAGACTGATGGTGCTGGTGGCATTATTGAAACAAGTACCAGTGTCTGTGAGTCAGAAAGGACTAGACTCTGAATAGCCCCGGTGATTACTCAGATTCATTCAGGTGTGATGGCATTAGAAATAAATATTAATTAATGTAATAAATGAAAATTAAAATCTTCAATCATGTGTAAATTTTTTCAGTAAAATTTAAAGCACTGCTGTTTTCAGTTGTGCGATTGTGTATATCTTCGTGATCATACTTGAGTAAAGCTACGAGGCTTGATCGAAAAGTAATGCCTTCATCGCTGTAACTTTTATTTGGTAACTGATTTTCAAAAATATCTTTTTGTACTTGATAAATACATTTTTCCCCTATATAATGCGCTATTCACTTTTCGGCATAGTCCTCATCCCTTTCCACGCACTTGCGCCAAAACATGACTAGTTGGATGAATCAGTCGGAGAAGAAATCATCGTGTCGAGGGTTGAACGAAACTTTCATATTTGGGAAGCGGTGAAAAGGTGCAAAAAAGTCTGAATTCTTCTCCAACAGGTTCACCTGACTAGTCACACGTTGGTGTCAGTGCATGGAAAGAGATGGAGACTATATCGCAAAGTGAGTAGTGTATTACATAGAAGACAAATGTAAGTATGTTAACTACAAAAAGAATTTTGAAAATCAGTTACCAAATAAAAGAGTTGCAGCCATGGAGGCATTACTTTTCAATTGACCCTCGTAAACCAATTGGCTAACCAAAATTTCATTCTATTCCGTTTCGGCAGCCAAATTTGTAAGTGGGCAACCTGATTTTTTGGAGTGATTGTCCACTTGGCAACCACACCTAGTAGCTAATTTCTACTTTTGGCAGAAGGCAGTATGACAACCATGAAGGTGTGTTATGACGAAAGTGTAGATAATTTTGACTTTGTCTGTTTTAATAATTATCGTTTTATAATTTGAACAAGGGAGTCAGGAATTATAATACAGTCGACTCGTGTTATAATGAAGTTTACATAGACCCGGTGAAATTTGTTAAGAAAAAGCAATTGCTTATTACGAAAAATCAAGTAAAACAAAGCGATTCTTCAATGACAACTGATTTTATATGCACCTTTACATCGAATATAACAAACTAAAACGCCATCATGATTTGGCAAGTTAATGATTTGTCATAAATGCAATTCACAATACATGCAGTTAGGCTTATTTTACTGAAGAAAAAAAAAAATGTAGCCTGATTTCGAGAGTATGGAAATTACTTCTTTGTTTGCTTGAAAACAGCCAATAAGAATCTGCAAGAGCAGAAGTTCTGCAAATGGAAAAACATCGAAAGCAAAAATTTATTTCTTCTATTACAATCATTACAACAAAAAACAAACAAATAACTCTTTCTAGAAAATATCAAGCACTGAAAAACAGAAAAAACATTATGAAAATATCAAATGCTGATAAAGAAGCATATATTAAAAAAAATTTATCCTAAGTCAATGCCTTTACACTGGAAGGGGAGGGGACATGAACATTTGAACAAGTTTGCCAATTTGTTCTTGGATATAGATCAAATAATGTAACCTTTAATTAGTCGTTTGGGGTACATTGGACCCCATACGACTTTATTTAGGTCATATTTCAGCAAATATGACATGTATGCAACTGTTCGTTCCAGTAGCTTCCTAGCTCACACGCCCCTCCCTTCTCAGCGTTATGCTAGCCGCAGCATTAACCATACGTGCCAGAAGGAGGTGTTTGGGGTCCAACAGACCCTGCGCAACTAATAGTGTAGTACAATTTTAGTGAGTATATGATTACATTTTTTTTAAATTTTTTTTCACAATTTTAATTAAACTTGTGTTTCATTTATTATTTGTTAAACTTTATAGGTAAAACAGCACGATGGCAAGCCGTCACTTGAACATAGAAGAAATATCAGTGATGCTAAATGAAGATGAAGAGGAGCTATTTGATGAAAGTGACGACGAGCTGGGCATGGAAGAACACTGTTGAACAACAAAATCGTGGTTCTGACTCTGAGCAGAGTGAAAGCGAATCAGAAGATGAAGCAGGTTCATCTTCATCAGAGTATTATTTAGGCAAGGACAAGCAAACCAAATGGTCCAAAAATTCTTCAAGCCAAAGAATAAGACTAAAATCTCACAACATCGTTTTGCATTTACCTGGACTAAAAGGAGAAGCTAAAAATGCTAAGAGTAAGACTGATGGTTTCAAATTATTTTTTGATAAGAATATAGTAGATTTAATTCTAAAATATACAAATGAATATACAGGGTGAGGCAGCGTTCATAGTAGGATATTAAAAGCACACCATTAGGATGTAAATGCAATTTATTTATTATCTCCTATGTTAGTTAATAGTTAAAGGTATGCCATTTACAAATGTGTAAGTCATTGACCATTGCGTGGATTACTTTTTGAATATGACTCCTGTCAAATGATGCCCCCTCTGCACAACACATTCATCTAGACGGCGTTGGAAGCTTTCCATAACTCGGCGTAACGTATTCCCTGGGACATTGCCCAGGGCAGTTCTGATGCGATCCTTCAACTCAGGAATGGTGGCACAACATGTTCAGAAAACTTCTTGCTTGAGGTAGCCCCAAAGGAAAAAGTCTGCACATGAAAGATCAGGTGATCGAGGCGGCCAGGGAATGTCACCAAAACGGGAAATTGCTCTGCCTGGAAATGTCTGTCGTAAGAAATCCATGCAAATTCTGACGGTATGCGAGGTCGCTCCGTCTTGTTGAAACCATAATTGTTCCACATCCACATCGACCACACCTAATTGGGGAAGAACGAAGTCCTGCAGCATCGTTAGGTAGCGTGCACTGGTTACAGCCACACCGCAGTCATCCTCAAAAAGGTAAGGGCCAATAATCCCAAAGGAACCAACTCCACACCACACTGTTACACGAGAACTGTGCAAGGGCTTGATGTGCATTTCATACAGGTTTACATCACTCCAATAACGCATATTCTGTTTATTCACTGAACCACATAACTCGAAATGAGCTTCATCTGACATCAGGATGGTGTGCAACATTTGTGGATTTTGGCGAAGGAGATCACGCATGGTTACGCAGAATGTTTCTCGTGAAACCCAATCGCGAGGCCCAATTTCCTGAACAATCTGCAGCTTATATGGGTGAAAATGGAGATCTTCGTGCAATATTCTCCTGAATGAGCGATTGGACATATGCAAAGTTTGCGAATGACGACGAGCAGATCTTTTTGGGCTACGCAAAATTGCAACACGAACGTTTTCCACGGCTTCTGGTGTCCGCACAGTTCTTTCACTTCTTCCCAGTTTGCCATTGCAAACAGAACCTGTTATTCGAAATGCACTGACCCACCTCACAATGGTGCGTCCATCTGGAACTTTCCCATGACGTCCCACGTTGAAATGTTGCCTAAATAGACGCTGGGTAGCAATAACAGAGTCGTTATTCTTGAAAAAACTTTCAACAGCAAAGGCACGATGCTGTGCACTCAACCGATCCACATCACTGTAACAATCGAAATGGCAACTCATTAGTACACGAATGCGGCACGAGACGGCGCGTCTACATGCAGTACGTCATTGTTCTACGCAAGTCAAATTACGCTATGAACGCTGCCTTACCCTGTATTTAGAAAATACGTGCACATTTTCAAAGAGAATATGAAGCAAAAAAATTGACGGATGAAGAGTTACAAGTATTTTGTGGTTTGCTGATGATGTCTGGTGTTCTCAGATATTCACTTTTGAATTTTCTTGATCTTTGGGCAAATGATGGAACTGGAATAGATTTTTTTTTCTGATGTGATGTCTTCTCGACGTTTTCTGTTCATACTTTGTTGTCTACAATTTGATGATGCATCATCCAAAGAATCCAGATTACAGCTTGATAAATTGACACCGATCAGAGAATTTTGTGACCTGATGAGTAATAATTTCAAAAAATGCTACACGATTTCAGAGTATGTTACAATAGATGAACAGTTACCAGTATTTAGAGGCAGATTTTCTGGTTTAGTCTACATGCCAAGAAAATGAAATAAATATGGGATCAATTTATTTGAAATACACCACACTATGGTTGACACCAAGACAGCTTATCTTCAAACATTTGAAATATATGTAGGTACTCAGCCAGACGGTCCATATAAGCAACCAAATGACACAGTTAGCATCGTGAATAGACTTGCCGAACCAATCAAAGGTACGGGGCGTAATATTACACTTGATAACTGGTACACTAGTATTCCTCTGTCAAAGGCTTGTTACAACATAAGCTTACTTTGGTCGGTACTCTACGAAAAAACAAGAAGGAAATTCCATCACAGTTTTTACCTCAAAAAACAACTTTGAAGTGCATTTGTCAAAATTTGGGTTTTGTAAGGAACTGACTCTTGTTTCATATGTACTGAAAAAAATCTAAAGCTGTGATTTTGCTGTCTACCATGCACCAAGATAAAGCTATATGTGAAGATGATCAGAAAAGGCCAGGAATAACAGAATTTTTTGACCTTTACCCTCAATATGATTGAAGCTCCCTCCCCTCTTGTTCTCTTCAATTACAAGTTCTACTTCATTTCAGTCAAGAAAATCAAGATTAATAAAAATTAATTAAACACTAGCTCAGTATCTTCTTACTTAAAATATCAATCAGTGACAAAGGTCGGGTTCTTGAAAAGGTGGCAGGTTGTGTCTTATATATTCCAATAAGTTAAGCAAATTTGAGAATCAAATAATAAAGTTTTATTCAAAGTCAAAGAGATACCAATGAGATACAAAAATGAATCTTAATTCTAAATCAATGAAAGAAAGGACAGATCTTAATACAAAAGAAGAAAATTAATTCTAAAATACCCCAGTTACCTAAATATACAATAATAATGAAAGAATTCAATAAATGAAGAATGTATGTATATCTATAATAGTTCTAGTTCTTTCAACCACACACAGAATATTTAGATCTTTCAAGGCTCAATTTTAAAACAGCTCACTCAAATTACTTATTAATCAACATACGGGCCATGACCATTTATGAATTTTAGCAATCAAATGTTTCAATTTACTTACAGTTTCGTAGTACACGTATCAGATTGTCCACAGATCTGCAATCACTTATATTCCACATTTATGCACTCATCACACTTAATAACAACAGGCCATTAGATTTCACTGATCACTTATCACGTTGAAGCACAAAAAAACAAACATTAGAAGGATCCAGATCAATCAATGAGCGAGTCCACTGGCTGGCTCAAACTGTCCTCACCAATTTCGACGGAAAATTCCAAGCATGAAGTTGTCTTCTTATCACAATGACACGCATTAAACCACGCTGATTGCTCACAACAGCTATCTCCTTTGATTCGCCACGCTTTGATGAATATTGATATCGTATGTCCAATGATGACTCTACTATCTACAGATGATGTTACTCTTTCACTCGTGAAACCATTCGGAAAACAGACTCCACTCCTCGCAATCTGTATAAGATAATTAAATGACCACTTAGAGTTCGGAGGAGATGCCACCCTTCACAAGGGGTTTACCCATTTTCCTTTTATGATGAGCCTGCAGAGCCCTGATTTGGAAGGAGAAGCCACCAAACCGAATTAACATGCTGCGAAGGCTTCGCAGCAGCCTACGAATCTCGACCAGCCCCTCCTCCAAAGTTCCAATTTGCCATCATAAGCTCACAACCAAGAGAAGAGTGTGCTCAGCCTCCCTCCTGCTGCTTCCTTGACAGACTTATGAGCTTCCCTTCTTTGCTTTTGTTTAAATAGAGAAGCCGTTTCCGGACATCTCTCCCTTTCACATTTTATTACAATCCCACATGTATTAATGAAGAAAACATTATTATTTCAATTCTTACTCATAATCCATCTTACAAACGGCATTCCTATTAATTCAATGCCTCTATAAATCAATAAATTCAAAGACCAAATTTACATATAACCTAACACAACTCAAAAGACAGTTACATCCTGTCTCAACATTTCTCCTCCTGCTGATTCATAATCATATACACGTGACTTTTATCCCTTTTTAGAGTTCCCAATTCTATCAATACTGCTAACTCATAAGAATTATCAAAAATTTGCATTCGCACAACTAAACTATGCAATGTAGATTCTCATTTCAATGACCAAGTCTTTCTCAAGTGATCCTAACAATTCAACACGTGAAAACGTCACAATTTTATAATAAAACCAAGGGCAGTGTTGACACAAATGACAAATTGTGTGCAACTTATAACGTTACCCGGTGAACCAAAAGATGGCCCATGGAATATTTTTTTCATCTTTTCAATGTAGCGGCAATAAATGCATATGTTATTTATTTATATTATGAATACATGTAATAACAGTAAAATAACCAGTAAATAGAAGAGAATTTCTGAAAAAAATTTCAACAGAACTTGTAAAAAGTTTAAAACCAAGCTGAAATTCCCACTTGGCCATGGCCCTTGAAAAGACTACTCCAAAATGACACCGAACCTTCAACTTCTGAAAGCTGTTGTTACTTATGTGCGAGGTCTAATGATAGAAAAACAAAAACCATGTGTGGTAAATGCAACAAATTTATGTATAATGAATACCATACTAAAAGTTTGCATGAAGTTTGAAGGATGTTTGTTTGTGGATTTCTTATACAAATCTACAGTTTTATTCCGATCTTGATGAAATTTTGTATACTTGACCTTCAAAGCATGAGGAAGGTCACTGTCTACCTCAGATTTCGAAAAAATAATAATTATTGATAAAAAATCGATATTCATGGTTATGGCAAGCCATATTAATGAGAAATATCTCATGACCAACAATGCAAGGCAAAGTTTGTGCAATATAGATAAGTTTTAAATTTGTAACAATGCCTAGAATTCATGTTATTCAGGCTTTTCTTAGAAAAGAGAGTTCTTAGTACAATCTCTTGAAAATCTTTAAAAATGATCAGTAACTGGAGATAATGGAGAGTTAGCAGACTATTGAGAAAGAGTGAAAAGGCGATAGAAGAAGCACTCCTTTAGCTCTGTGCTGTATTGAGCAAATGGTAAGCATATAAATAGAAGAATCGGCAACTGCTAGACTACACAAAGTGATGAATGTCCAAGTTTTGCTTCAAGACATTGAAAGAAGAGTGAGAATTGCAAAAACATCATGTGTACACCTAAAGTAAGATTACGTGAGAAGAAATTATTTAAATTAGCAGTAGCATTCTTGGAGAGGTCCATCCATTGTGAGCCTTTGAAAAACTTTTTTTCGAATTTTCATTAAGAGTTTTTACTGTATTAATTCTAAGCGTTTTCATGTGTTTATTTTTAAGATTTGCAAAATTTAATCCAAAAAAAAAAAGTCCGAGCCACGCCGGGGTTATCACCTAGCGTATTTGGTAGCACATCAGATCCAAACATTTCATAAAAATACATTTTGACTATATTCTGTGGGAATGTGCATATTTTGGAAACTGAGATGGTGATAATGCGATGACTGAACGTTCGTTTCCAAGAATTATTAATAATGATGATGCCGTGATAGGACATAAATAAGGCAGCGTCTATTGATGAGGCAAAGGAGTCAGACGTGTCTCCCTTGAGCTCCCTATCAAACGTACCGACCATTGGCAAAAATTTATGTGCCTGGAAAGGAAAGAGAAGGAACGAGTATTGGTCAGAGAAACTCTGCAGCTAAAACAGAAAAATCTATACGGGCATTGGAAACATCTGAACAATGGGAGTTTCAAATAGAGCAAGAGGGTATAAGAGCTTCTGCGTCAAGGGCAAGAAAAACTTGGGTCTAAAGTATCCAGTGATGATCCTCGGTGGTGAAGATGGATATCATTTTAATCTGAAGCAAGTCAACAAGAGGTAAATTAAGTCCCAGTATATCTCCTAGAATTCCTGTTTTTTGAATTTTTCATAGAATGGATAGTCCCTTCTCTGTTTGTTGTATTCATTGAGTTATTATTTAATCAATGAGTATAATTATCCCAGGCAACACCAGGTCCTCTGCTAGTTGATAATAATTTTTAAATACTGTTTTAGAATTTTATATTTTGTTGTTTTCTAGAAGCCTTATATTTTTAGTTGGTTAAGATGGTCTTGAAATTCCTATATAAAATAAATATTTGTTTCTTTTTCACAAGTAAACCCTGGGGTCCATATGGACCTCACGGGACTAATAGTAAGTATTTTGGTGCGACTAGCTAAAGGTTAAAAGACCTATTTGTTTATATGTAGACTGAGCATCGAATCAGTTGAAAAGACAGATTTTATACGATAAAACCTACAATATAATTTCTTCGATTATGTTCGCTTACTAATATTTCATCACCGCTTAGTCATGATCATTCAAATTTCAACTAACATGGAGACTCCACATCCTCTGACTCATTGATTTTGATAAAAAGTATTCTACAAGTTGCTTTCACCAAATTAAAGACCCATGCAGAGCCATTCTACGTGCTTCTCAAAATTTTCTGAGAAAAAAATTCATGCAGTTTGTTATAATTGCCTGCACTTAATAAATGCTCGAATTGTAGCATAGATTTTTATTGTGTTCAGATGGTGTAGTCGTAAAACTCTTAACTTCTATTTTGCAGGTATGAGTTCAAATCCAGTCTTCGATAAATTTTTTTTTTCCTCTTCGTAAATTTTTTTAACATGTTTGGGAATGTGTAATTCATTTTCTAAATACACTTCCGGTTTTTCAATTTGCTACTATCATTTTTTTTTTTATAAAATACATATACAAATTATTATAATAATTAATGATCTGCAATGATAAATGAGCATTTAAAAGAAAAGGTTTATTTAACCACATTTAATTAATTTTATAAATTTTGCAACTTTTGAGATGACATTAACTCACCCAAGGATTAAATAATTATTGCAATATGTACATACTAAATGTAATGCATCATGTAGGTATCTACTGTCCGGGACTCAAGAGAAGACCTCTGACTTGCACAATTCCACCACTACACAGCAGAAACGTTTGGGTGAGTTCATTTCTAAAAAGGTTGGACAGGGATATTGCAATTGCTGTCATATTTTTCTCCGGCAATTATTGTCTAAAGCACACGTGCAACAAAAACAACGCAGACACGAGGAAAGACAACATGCGACGGAGGAGAAAAATATGACAACAATTGCAATATCCCTGTCCAACCTTTTAAGAAATGAACTCACCCAAATGTTTCTGCCGTGTAGTGGTGGAATTGTGCAACTCAGAGATCTTCTCTTGAGTCCTGGACAGTATAGACGGGGTGCGCAGGAAGTAGGAACGCACATGCACCACTTTCTGTGCCTTCCTTTACTTCCGACCATAGAATTGTCTGAGGCAGAAAAGAGTAAACAACGAACGAATTAACCAATAAAAATGCCGTATTTTGTTGCTCCTTGTTCAATCAATTCGCAAAACGCAAATTTATTGAGTAAATTTCATCGATTTCTGTATATAGTTTTATGATCTCAGACTTGATAAAAAATTAATGATAATTCGTGGCATTTTGCAGTCAATCTGAATTATTTCAACTTTTAGTCACAGCCAACAATGAAAGCTTTTTCGTTACCGGAAATATGTCTAGGCACGAAGAAAGCTAATGTTTGTAAACACGCACCCCGTCTATAGTTTATCAATTACCCTTCATTAAACGTTTTTAACTAGCACATTAGCTACCAAATTGAAATTTCTTATTTCCAGGAGCAGAAGTTAACTATTACCTCTGTCTTTACCTACATATGAATTATGACTTCTTTTGTGTTTTTTTTTTTAAAAAAAAAGGAAATAAATATAACTTGTAACAACCTTTCAATTTATGTAAAAATAACCATAGCAAATCTAAAATGTTAGATTATGTTTAATTATAATAATTATTATATGCATTTAATAAAAAAAAAATGATGGTAGCAAATTGGAAATTTGGAAATATATTTAGTAAATGAATTACACATTCCCATAAATGTTAAAAAAAAATTTATGAATAGAAAAAAAAAAATCACCAAAGACGGGGGATTTGAAATTGTACCTGCAAAATAGCAGTCAAGAGTTTTACCACCAGACCATCTGAACACAATAAAAATCTATGCTACAATTCGAGTATTTATAAAGTGTAGTTAATTATAACAAACTTTATGATTAGTTTTTTCTCGGAAAATTTTGAGAACTGCGTCGAATGGCTTTGCATGGGTCTTTAATTTAGTGAAAGCTACTCATAGAATATTTTTTATTAAAATTGGTGAGTCAGAGGACGTGGAGTCTCCTTGTAAGACCTACAATTTCAAAGATGGAAAATGTATTTTCTTACATTAAGAAATTGAGATTCACTTATAACAAAATATCAGTTTTAACAAACTTTTTATGGATTCTAGCGAACTTCATTATAACGCGAGTCAGCTGTATTCCTCTTTAAAACAACGTGAAATATACATGCAATTAAAAATTTTTGAGGAACACGTATTTTTTAGAAATGCTAAATTTTCTCTTTATTACTGAAAATATAAAAAATTTTAAAATGCATTCATTTTAACTAATCAATTGAAAGAGCATGAATGAACAGTTAGAATTCATGAACTGAAAATAGGGTATAGAAGATTTAAAATTAACAAAATAAAACATTGTATATATATTTTTAAAGACTGATAGCAAATTCATAGCTTCCCCAATCTTAGAGTTCAAACCATTTTTTAATATAAAAAACTAAATGAAATTATCTCATATTAACCATAAGACAAAACAAAACGATAATGATGATAAAGTTTAAATTATATAAAAATAATTTCTGTATCTACTCATCTAAAATAAGTATAAAGTAAGTGTCATTATAAAGTTCATTTTAAACAGACTTTGACTGTATCAAATTCCTTGTTTCTTTACTGTCCATTGGCACAAGATGTTAGTTGCTGTCTTTATTTTCCTCTTCTGATTTTTTACTAGCACAAGATAAATCAAATTAACAGTACTGTAAATCTACTTGTTTCTTAATCAAATGTTTCAGAAACTATGCATCTTACTTGTAATCTTTAAAATCTATCAGGTCAAAATTAAAATATCATTTACTTCTCTTTTTTTAAATGACAATATCAAAATTAAATAATCAATGCAAATCCGTTGTAAACTTCAAATAACTATAGCATTTTGCATTATATATTGCATAAAGTGTTGTCCGAATTGAGTTTCTAAGTCAACAATACGTGCTAGGTTATAATTATGTTTATGCAAACAATGTTTTTAACCCTTTTGCTGCGTAAAGCAGATATATCCACACAAAATAACATTATCTCTACCTGCGAAAATCTGATTCATCTCACAGGGTTTAAAAAAACTTCTTGTTATGCTCCTAAAAGTGGATAATTCCATCTCTCAAGAATGAAAATAAAATTTAATTATGCAGTGAAAGGGTTAAATGAAATTTTTGCTTTACAATACATAATGTCTTAGAAACCAACTGCACTTATTCATCTAATACGACCCCCAGTTTTTGACAGGTTGCTGACTTATTCAAAATAAAATATGCATGTGTACAGGGTGACGAAAAACAAATGGTAGATAATGATAAACATAATAGATCAAGGTATAGTAATGCATTTTGTGCCTATGAACATGGGTCCGAATTTGAACGATAACTGAGATATGAACAGAAATAAAAATGCCACCGCCAATATCAACAATTTAATAACTCAAATTCTGCAATGTCTAAGATAAGGAATTTTGGATGAATAATAGGGTACATAAAACTGCGTATACCGTTAAAATTTGATCGTATTCCAACGAGTAGTTTCCGGTTACGCATTCAAAATCGTAACAGTGCTCACATGCGAGTACTAACCAGCACGTGTTACGATGTTGAGTGCGTTACTCGGAAACTACTTGTTGGAATTCGATCCAATATTAACGGTATACACAGTTTTAAGTACCCTATAATCTTCCCAAATTTCATCATTCTAGATATTATAGAACCTGAGTTATTAACATGTTGATCTTGGTGGCGGCATTTTTATTTCTGTTCATATCTCAGTTAACGTTCAAATTCGGACCCATGTTCATAGGGACAAAATGCATCACTATACCATGATCTATTATGTGTATCATTATCTCCATTTGTTTTTCTTAACCCTTTATATGGAAAACCTCGGTTTTATGTTTTTCCTTTTACATTTTTAAAAAACAAAATCTGAATGCTCTTCAATTAAAAGCCTTCACAATCCAACTCAGAGCTTTAATTTTAAAGGTAAATTCCACGGAAGGTTTTTTTTTTTTTTTTTTTTGGGCATCATAACATTAATCTAGGTTAATAAGTATATATCATTCAAACCTTTTCGATTTATCCTAATATTTTATTAAGAAAAATGCTTCGGAAGATTGAAAATGGGCCCTCTGGTCCTCTAGAAGAATCAGCGGAGCATGAGATCATTTTTTGCCGTGAGAATCTGAGGGAATTTCATCACGTAGTCGCTTTCGGTTCTAGCCTCGTTTCCATTCTACATATAGCAAGAATTTGCTATCCTGTTTTCTAGCAGAATGCTTTTAAATTGTTCAGTGCTTGGGTGCATAAATTAAGAAATCCGATATGAAAACTTAACGTTTCATAGATTTTAACAATCGGAATCAATTAAGAAGCAGTGGATTAGCTTTCGCCAGCGAGAGAATATATATCCAAATGCGAACAGCATAGTGTACTCAGTTCATTTTGATGAGTCACCTTTTTTCTATGATCCTACCGTTTTAAATTCATTGGCATTTAAAAGGAAATTCAATTAAACTAGGTTCTGTTATAACTCTAAACAGGCAAATTTGTTTTTAAAAGATGATTAAGCCACGGATCTCTTTATATTTGGCTGTCTATCTTAATATGAAAACTTGTTTTTTTTTTTTGAGATTAAAACAAATCTACTGTTGTTATTATTCTGTACAAGAAAGCTATGTGCTTATAAAAGCATCTTGCCTAATAGCAGCCACTTGCTATTGCCTGGGCACTGGGGGGGGAGGGGATTCTATGAATAGCTTTAGTTCACATGCAAAGCTATTCGATGCGTTTCTCAAAATTTGCAGAGAAATACAGTGCAGGACCACAAATCCGGAATGCTTGGGACTAGAAATCTTCTGTATTCGTGATTTTCCAGATATATTTAACGCATGTGTGCATATTTAATTAGTTTCTGATGTTGGTTATTTTAAATTTCACTTAAAATAAAAGGTTTCACACGAATACAATAAAAGCAATTATAATCCAAATTGGATTCTAGCAAGTCCATTTAAAAAAGTCAATTGACTTTAGAGGCAATTTTTTAAAACTATTTTCGTCTTATCTGTATGATAGATTTAGTTATGTAGCAAATAATAATAGATTGTCAAATCCTATTCATATGAGAGTTGGCTTTCCCCAAGGTAAGTATTTATATTGTTTGTAAATGACCTTTTTCAATTAGTTAAGTATGATTCTTTAATGGTTATGTATGCAGATGATATGAATTTAGTAGTGAGAGCCCATTCAGTCGAGTTACTTCAAGAATATGCTAATGATAATTTAATTTCACATTGGATGTTTAAAAATCATTTAAATGCAGAAAAAAACGAATTCTTATTATGTTCTCTGAGAAAAAATAATATTTGTAAGGATGTGCAACAATTAAGTTTGAAAATCAATGAGAAATCTATCGTGCAAAATTCTAAATTGAAAATATTAGGAATTTGGTTTACCGAAAATTTGAAATAGGGGTAATATATAACCGAAATAATAACGAAGATTGCACCAATTATAGGCATAATCAGAAGGAAGAGGAATCAGTTAACTTTCAAGGCTTGTTTAAATTTATATCATGCTTTTATAAATCCATACATAGCATATGTTAATATTTGCTGGGGAGATGCTTCAACCTCTTTTTTATATATTTTAAAGAAACTTTTAAATCGTTTTATAAGAGTTTTGTATAACTTACCAATTTTTACCTCGATTACAGATTTATATTTTAAAAATAATAATATTTTAACCTTAAAATAACTTCATGTTTTAGCTTTAACTACTCAAATGTACAAAGAAACATATTTTAAATATATTTTTTTACTGTGTATGTTCCGTTTTTCGTCCTTGTCTTAACCTGTTAAATTTGTTTATGTATCAGGGGTCTCCTTTGTTAAAGTGTAGCTTTGTTTGATATACCCCTTTTTTCATTCTTATGTTTGAAAATAAATGAATTAATAAAAATAATAAAAGTCGGGTGGTGCTGCTGCAACTGAAAGTAGTGGGCATCTCATGATGCAAGTTTGGGGTCAAATCTAGTAACTATGAAATTCTTTTTTTTCTTCCTGAATTCCTTAAGTATGAAATGGGAAATATATTTTGTAAATGTAAACAAAATTTCCTAATTTATTACTGTTATTTTTTTTGTAGCAGAAAGAATAAAATAAAATTTTATTTAAATTTTTTAAAGACCTCTAAAGAAACCCCATGCACGTACAGAAACAGAAAATGGTAAATTTGTCATAGGAAATAAGAAATTACAATTTACCATAGTTTTGCTGTTAAAATGTTTCTCTTCACCACTGATGAGCAAAAATGCTAATGTGGAGCAATTTATTTAATGAAATGTCAGTGATGGCTACAGAAACAAAGGGCAGCACGGCGTGCTCAAACACAATAGGGCACTGAATGCCTGAAAGGGGCACTGAATGCAGCTAAATTCTTGCTTTAAAGTTAATAAAAGTACGTGGGCATTTCAGTGGCCTACATTTATATTTTTAAGGCATAATGCTAACTTCGGAATCTGCATGCAATTAGGGCACGTCAGTGGCTTCTAATTTCTTCTAGGCTAATCTCTTCCTTACTTTGTGATGTGACGAAAAGACATCATCTGGTGGTACAGTCCTCAATAGTTTTTAAAGTATATTTTTCAACAATTTATCCACTATTTTTGAGGATTAAATTACGAATAATGATTGCATTAAGATTTTTAAACTTTATACCTTATACAGTTGATCTGTATTATCCTCAACATTTTATTAATGCTAATTTAAATATGAAAGCTTATTGAGGAAATTTTTCCCCGTGCACGAAGCTGTTTGTTTTGACAGTAAAGCGACCACAGGAAACCACCACACACGAATACAAAATGCTCGACTTGTCAGTGCGGAGGATAAAAAAAGCACAAGGATAAACAGCTCGTCACGGCTACCAATTAAACTGATGCAGTTAGTTAATATTTTAAATGAATCTACGTAGCAGATTAATTAAAATGTTTAGGCTTTAAATCACTCGCGTCACAATGATAAGCTCCAATGAATACTTAAGCCGCACATTATTGGCATTTATTGGTTTCAGTTTCTTGCGTTTGTGCAGCGCGGAGGGGCATCATGGCGGTGTCGAGGGGCAGCGTGGCGGGGCAATGGGTAGCAGGGAAATGTGAATGGTATAAGCAGTATTTTATGTTTTGTGTTTGTATGACAAATATCATAGCGAAGTTATGAAGCCCCTTTTCCCCATTTTTACATGGAGTAGCTGTTGAGCCCTTGCTCAAATATTTGCTTTTGGCAATGTTTTTACAGGCGGATGCCATTCCTGATGCCAACCTCAAGGTAGAAAGAAACAAGCACAAACATCTTGGTAAACACTGGTTTCAAACCTTCAGAGAATGCTCTCATCAAAAAGAAAGAAGGAGAGAAGTGTGCGATAGAGTAGAAGAAAGAAATAAGTAAAGAAGTGAACTAAAAGATGAACTAAGAAGTGATTGTTCAATGTAGGCTAATTCTTTTTAAAATTAAGGATTGATTCTTATTAATAACAACAGAGACACAATATGGCTTAATCTTTCACTTTGCTATTTCCTTCCTCTAACCAATTACTTTAGGGTGTGTTTGTTTAATGCGATGAACGTAACGTGGATGTTTTTGTTTAGTCTTGCCAGACTGGCTACTTCCTTTTGCAATTGCCAGTGACCTTCACGCAAGTACGCTTAGTCGCCCAAAGAATCTTTCTGCAGGATTAGCATTAGAGAAGGGGATCAGTATTTGAGCCAATGTCATTACAAATGAAAGGATTAGTTCAAACAAACAGAACTTTCATACTATTGATGTTTGGAATCATTTCGAAAACCTAGTTTAATTAATACACTATTTATAGACAATCGAATTTGGGTGTGCACAACATTTGGATCCCCCTGTACAAACACACCCATAATGATTACATATACCAGGATTAATGTGAAACTTTCAATTATTAAAAGAAATTCATTAAAAAAATTAAGGTAAAAAATAAGTTTCAGCAAGCAAGGTAGAACATCTAAGAAGTTTACTTATGTAAATAATAAGTACTGGTCTTCAATTGTTTTCTGTAATATATAAATTAATTATGTAATATATAAATTGATTATGTAAGATTTAAAAATTAATTATGTAAGCTTTAATACTTTATATAAATATTTCAATAATAGAATCTCTAAATGTCATTTTCATATCTTTGAAATACTTAGCGAGTATTGAAAAATTTACCATAAGGTATCTTGGCAAGGTCAAGGCAGGGCAAATGATACGCTTTGGGACAATTCTTTTTATCACACATGATGAGCTCCCCACCTTCACCACATCTGAAACACTCGTCCTCATGTTCTAGTTTTTCATTTCGCATCCTCTTTTTTTTCCGTTTCTTTAATAAGGAATCACGAGATTTTCTATCTGGCAAATGCAAACTTGTAGCCTAAAGTTATAAATAAATAAATAAAAAACACCCCCCGATGATAAATTTATAAAAATTTTAATAAACAAATTTTATTAAATTAGTAACTATAAAAAAATTATGTCACCTACAAACAATTAATCTTTTTTGTCACCTGCAAATTAATATACAGTCGAAATCGGTTATAGTGACCAACCGGATAAATGACCAGATTTTTCTCTTAAGTTTGGTTTTCTATCTAAATTACATACAAAAATAATGTTCATAGCTACATGCCTATAACGACGAAACCATGTATAGCAGCAGACTTTTCAACCAAAATGAGGGTCCCCTGTCGGCTAAAACAAACTATTGCTAGTAAAATGCTGTGGGAAAGATCTCCTTAGATGTGCGCTTTAGAGGGTTTACTCTCAATTCCATGTGATCTGCAGCCGTTCCCTTTCATCAGTCAGTCTGTTCCAGGGTTTCCAATTTAGCAGATATTCCGCTAAATTTAATGAATATTACACTAAATTATGCAAAAACCGATGAATTCAATTATACAAATACAATGGAATTCAGCAGATCATTAATTTGAACAGCTGAGGTTGACGTACAATTAAAACCCTCACTGACCATCTAATGATTTATTCTTTAGTTCTGTTTTAACGATAAAAATTTTTTTGAGTTGGGAAACTGAGTTAGTTTTCATCCCCAGATAGATGAGCTCTTGTGGCTGTCGCAGTTGTATTAACAAGAAAGGCTCCTAAAAGAAAATCCTTAAAGAAATTCTTAAAGTAACAGAAGAAAAAGCTAACATTATTTGGCTGGTGGAGTGTTGTACCCACAGATCGCGATGTGGCAGAGAATTCTACATATCTCACTCTGCCATGTCAATGATTTGGAAGCTTTGCGAGATATAACCGGCAACCGGATATAACAACTGATTTTTCATGGTCTTGTGGAGGTCATTATAAACGATATCAACTGGTCATTATAAATGATAAAGAAATAAATTTCAAGATATTTAAGGCATTATTTCAATAAATTTACAGTCAAGAATCATATAAAAGTCAAATTTATTTCTTTAGTTTACATTTTGCTATGATTTTTCAGTTTTTACTTAATATTTCAATGTTTTCTCATAAGCCAATCTTCTTCTAATCTGTTGCACAAGGTACAATCAACATGAAACAAGAAAAGTTATATTAAAAATCTCTCCTAATTGATAGTTATCATTGAATGTTGTATATGTGGAAGCATTCAAATAGATGGCATTGGTATGCACACCTGGGAAACAGTTGACCAAATTGACCAAAATTAGAAAATATATTGCGTAAGTAGTGATGCCTCCAGGATGAAGCATATTTAGTAGAAATTCAATTTAAAAAAAAATACAAATATCCTATTGAAACAAAATTTCCAATCTTGCACACGTAACAATTAAAGACCATTATGTTTACAAAAAAATCCCTCTGATGCATTGTAATTGGCTTTTCTTTCTTATTTAGAGGGGGCCATGGCCTCCTTCTCTGTATAGTGACACCCAACAACTAAATAGATACCTTGCTCTTCAGTCATTTATTTATTATAATAATTGGAAAATGGTCTTAGGAGGATTTTTTCACGCCATTACCTCCAATATTGATAAATAAAAAGAGAAAATAGTAATGAAAATTCCACGGCCTGGGCTCGAACCTGGCCGGTAATCCGAAGGTCCCTGGTTCAAGTCCAGGCCATGGAATTTTCTTTATTATTTTTCTCTAATCATTTATTTATTGCATGAAAAGTATTTGGTACAAGTATTTTTTACACATGCACATCAGAAGTCTGTTGCTGTGCCTTTTGCTTTCTATAGAGCTTTAACTCGGTTGGGCATGGAATTGGGCGATCTTGGCCTGTGGAATTTAGATCCACTCAGTATGCAAACATTTGAAAAATTCTGCACGGGAAACAGGTTTTTGTGAATGTTTTCTCACGGCATGATCAAGCATACTCCAGATGTGTTCAACGGGATTCATATCAGGTGACTGACTAGCCCATGGTAGTTTCTGGATGCCATATTGTGCCTGCCAAGCCTGCATTCTTCCAGCAGTGTGAAAAGGAGCACCGACCTCCATGAACAAAATGGATGTTTTTCCAAGAACCTGCTGGAAAATACTGGCAAAAGGCCCTTCTCCAAAATGACAATGTAATTTTTCTACATTAATGGTAACGCGCACATTCCACGAGCTCTGAT
This sequence comes from Rhysida immarginata, assembly GCA_023313115.1. Classification (NCBI taxonomy): domain Eukaryota; kingdom Metazoa; phylum Arthropoda; class Chilopoda; order Scolopendromorpha; family Scolopendridae; genus Rhysida; species Rhysida immarginata. Next base: position 637,264 of record JAHWFO010103605.1, read on the forward strand.
CACCCAGTGTTCCAAATGGCACCCCACACCATAACAGAAAATCCAGCATGCTTGACAGTTGGTTGCAATCAGTTCATGCTGAACTCTTGGCTGGGTTTTCTCTAGATCCACATCCAACCACTACAAGAAAACTGAGCAAAAGATGACATGATGCCAAAAACTCAAAGGACGTTCCACCTTCTCAGTTGCCCAGTGTTTCCTCTTTGAAATATTCTGTATGGTGAGAAGTGGATTTCGCCTTACAGCTTTCCCATGATAGCCTAGCAGTGTAATGACTCACTTGCAAGTATTCTGCCACATCCGAAGCCTTGTAATAGGGATTTCTCTCAACCAATCCGTTCTGCAGCCACTCAGTTGTTGTGCTGTTGGTCCAGGCCAACCTGAATGTGACTACAGTTTCCTTTTTTAGTGTTTTGAACTGTGTAATAACCCTGTTGACAGTGGACTGTGGAATCTAAAGTGTGCAGGAGATTTTCCTTTGGCTGACACCACTGCCTCATTGAAAATCACTCAATTCTGTGGCACCAAGCGTTCGAGGCATGTTTCTTCAAGATGAGAGTAAGTTCCTGCAAACTTATTGTAAAATATAAGTGCACATTCACAGTTATTTCTGTGAAAAACATAAATAAACCTGAAATGTGGGGTGTCTATTTACTTTTTAGGTGTCACTGTCTATATATGCTTACAGTGATGGACAAAAAAATATGCTTTCTTAAATAAAAGATTTGCTGAACTCCTATTTTTGGCAAGGTAAGTAGTGCCTATGTACTGGGTGGTGCAAAAAAAGGTGTTAGAAAGTTTTTATCTACTACAACATAATATGAGGTTATAGATTCTTGTTATCATATTTATGCTATAACAGACATCCTGAAATTTAATGAAGAAAGTTTTCAAAGTGATTTCCAACTGCGGCAGTCAGTGTGTGTATGTAGCTTTGAACTGAATTCCGTGATGACTCTCTGAAGAACATTTTCGACTGCACAAATCTCCCTGGAAATTGCAGTACGAAGATCCTGAAGGGTTGCAGGTGCACCTTTGAATAAGATTCTGTTGAAAAAGCATTTCACCACAGAATTACTTCTAGCATTTTCATAAAATTTCTTTTTGTCTTCCATTCTGAAATGTACCATAATGAGAGACACCAGTGAGTGAGCTACAGACTATTCAGAACTGCAATAGAATAGTATCACGAGGAAATTCATTTACGGCGTATGATTAAACCACGGTAGACAAAAACTTTCTAACACCTTTTTGTGCCACCCGGTATATTATAATGTAATACAAGTCATTAATTAAATGGTATTTACATAAAGTTTTATCTATAAAAGTATCTAAATTTCTATCAATAAAAAAAAAAAAGTGCATAAGCAAAATCTGAAACTCTATATAAATAATAAAAAGTTTTCACCTTTGGCCTAACTCCTATGTAGCCACTGCAATTCTCGGCACCGCAACAGCAACGTGTTTTTTCATTCCCAAGGCAATCCAAGTTGTAGTTGAATGTTAACTCTGTCTCTTTATTAAGTATTAAAAAAAAAAAAAAAAAGTCAAAAATATGAAGACAGGGACAGACATTTTTTAACTCTTTGAAGGCAAAAGAAGACAGCCCAATCGCATAGCCCCCCACCCCCTTTTTATACACGTTTACTTAATTTTCACACCACTTCTGTTTTCTTCAAATCTTGCAAACAATTTTCACCCACTTCATGTTATTCACATGACTCCAAATTTGGCAGATTGGTTCATTTCTGGCGACAATACAATCCTGTTTAAAAATTTTCAAAATTCGTATTTTAAAAAAGATTAAAACTTGGTTTCATTTAATTTACATCCCAACCAGAGAGTAGGGTCACCTCTTCAGGTTTTCATCATTTAATTGACAGCCTATGTGCAAAGTGGACTACCTATTCAGGATTTTTTCATTTTCACATATTTGTAGCAAAAGTATGGATTAAAATTGTTTACAAACCCAAGACTAAACAGTATATTAAAAAAAAAAAAAAAGAAAAAGATCTTCTTAAGCACATACGTTTTATTTAAAACATGCACTTAAAACATAAAAATAATTTTTTTGGTGTCTCTTATTTAAATAGGAATTCATAAAATTAAAGGTGAAACTATGGTGGCACATTTAATATTTTCTAAAATTTTCTAGACATGTAAAATATTGAAAGATAATTTTAAAAATATTAAATGTGCCACCGTACTTTTTTTTAATTTATTAATTCTTATTTAAATAAGAGGCATCAAAAAAATTACTTTTACTTTTTGGTGCATTATTTGAAGAAAAAGTGTGTGCTTAAAATAAGAAAAATATTAGGAAAATCTTTCTGTTTTAAAGTAAATGCTAATGGTAATCATGATTCCATGAAAATGCAATGAAGCATTCATATACGAGGGTTAGGGCATAAATTATAGCAACTATTATTTTCCTTGGAGCTAAGGGATCTTATCACAAAATATCATATGTATCAAGGAAGTCGTGCATTCATAGCATGTTTCAACAACACCAGATGGCTCTATGATTTCTTGTTGTTGCACAGAGAGCAATATACCTTAAACTATTGACGTACATTTTTCATAACCTAATTGTTGATGTGTGGTCTCTGAGACAATGACGTTTGAGTATCCACTGTGATAAAAATTTCCATGTGACATTTATTTATTTTATTACCAATCACCAGAATGGAGAGTATATATTATGAAAACATAAGTGAAAGTACAAAAATATATTAATAATTGCTGTTTTTATTCTTAAAATAGTTAAACATGTTTCAGCAATGATTACATATATGAGATCACTCTTAAGACTCAAAATATTAAAAACAATGTCAAAATCAACAAAAATGACATAGAATTTACCTTATAATTCAACAACTAACAAGAAATTAATCCTCCCGGGGAAGGTATAGGAAAGTAGCGGAAGCGCGGCGGTCATCTATTTTTACCCTTTTATATGCACTTTTTAACCCCCACCCCAATTTTTTTAATCGAAAAATTGATTTTCTCGTCCGTAGTATTTAGAAAATGAAAAAGGGCTCTATCTTCTTTCGTTTCTCATCATTTCCTGTCGAATGATATATCACATGCTATATGTTGACATAGTTCTAAAGATCAAACGACTGCCACCCCCACAACTCCGATCCTATTGGGACAATTTGGCCCAAACTTTACAGTAATGTTGATCTTGCTTAGAGGAATCTACATACCGAATTTCACTCCTTTATATGCATAAATATGCGTAGACCGTTTGGTTCCCTCTAATTTCCACCCCCGAAACTCCGACCCCAGTGGGTCAATCAAAACAAAACTAAATAGTGAAGGTGCACATGCCCATAGTAAGTTACATTCCGAATTTCAACCTTCTAGCTCAAAAAATGCGGAAATTATGAAGGGGACGGACGGACAGACAGACGGAAATTGTGAAAACAATAAGTAGCTCCATTCTTCCGCTACTTAATAATTGAAATAAAGTAAACCTGGTTCACATTAAGAAAATAGAAAAAAAAAATTGACAATGCCTGAAGTTATATAAAAATTAGACACACACTGCAGATTTGTTTTGCACAATAGGCAAACGTACTTTTTTTACACAAATAACACCTGTATGTTGATGTATGATTGAGTATTGGTAGATAACAATAACAGATTTACCATTTTTCATCAGCATTCGAGGCTGGGGGCAAATCAGGCATATCCATTCCTAAAATTCTTGTCAAACTCTTCCTTATTGCACATGGCTTGTCAAATTCACATTATAAATCCATGTTTTGCATATGAACAAACACTAGAATGCGAAATAATTCTTTTATAAACAATCTCCAGTCATTATTACTTTATTTCCTGGAAAGAAGTGCACGGATCTATAAAACGTGTTTCAATAAAAAAGTTAGGAGAGTACCGATGTGCAATCTCGACAGGCCACTCCACAATTTCAAATCAACCATGCAAACTGAATTTGCTCTTGCCAGTACTAAAACTACTTGCGATGGTGTGGGAACTACTACACTTGACGCGACTGAAGAGCTTAAGACAACCACGCACAAGGAAGAGGATTTCACAAAACCTGACTATCGTGGGACCTGACAGACCACACATCAACAGTTAAGTCGGTTCTTAATCAACTGCTGTGCAGGATGCATGTAATCAGAGTTGAACAACGCTCGTTCTCTATTTTGATTTACTTGTTCTGGAATACGAAACCTGTAATGTCAACTACTTAATAAACATGAGGAGCAAAATATTGGCATGTTGTTAATGTCCGTATATTTCATCCATTCCTTGTCCTTTCATCTGTATATCTCACATATTTCCACCCATGCTCGAATGCTCACAGAAAAAAAAAAAAAAAAATTTGCCATGAATAATGCCCCAACCCTCATATAAATAAAATTATGTTCTATATATGTATAATATTTAGGTGTGTTCATCTAAGATGGCAACTAATTATATGAAAAATTTTCAAGAACAGTACAAAGAAGTAGAAGCTGTGTCTAAACATTACAACCCGTATGAAAAGTAATGAAGAATTAACATAAAAAAATATTACGCGGTTTCTCTAAGAAATGATTGAGCTTTGCTTAACAGCATCTCTACTCTTTTCTTCGGGCTACATCCAAGTGCATCTTGAAATGCAGACTAATGAATCAAAAACATTTGCCTACTGACAATTTATTTCATTTTCCAATTTAATTTTACATCCACTATGATGGAAAAAATTGTAACAATCATTCAGGGTGCAAGGGCTGGCAGCCATTGCAGTTGTGCAAATCGAAACTGAATGCGAACACAAAATAAAAATTCCATTAGGTTGTATGCGAGCGTTCAATGAATGATGCTCTGATGAAAAAAAAATTTATATGTACTAAATGATGAACATGCGTTTCCCTCCTCCCATTGGTTGTTGGTTAACTCTACCCCATTGGAGATCGGCGACTGCCTTTTTCTTATATAAACGTTGTAACGTGCCGTTATTTTTTTTTTTAGGTTTTAGTAGCCTTTCTATAAGAATTTTTGAGTCACTTCTACTACTAATTTCTGGATCTCTGCTTGTTGGGTTCCTTTTATCACGCAAGTAAAGTGTACCTTAAGCGCTCTCCTCCCGCGCTGTGTCTTTCTAGCTTTCCACTTTACCGTTATTCCGGGTTTCTGCCGCGAGTAGCTTTTCCCAAAACGGGGGTGCCCATCGGTTGGCTCGGACGTGAGCTTTGGTTATTAGATGCTTAATTAATTATTATTATGGAGGTTACAGTGTGCCCCCTCCTTTTTATATATTAAAGGGTACACATAACGCGCTCTGTTCGCGTTGTTCTTGGGTTAATGATATCTCATTTGGGGAGTTATTTGTTCTATTTGATTTTGTCCTCGCGCTAAATAATTTTTTTTTTCAGTGGGATTTATTTATTTATTGACCGAGATCGCGATTTCTCATGTATTGAGCAATTAATATCGCTATTTCGTGTCATCGGTTGTTTATTCCGTGATGAATATTTTTTTGCGCTTGACGGACAAGTGGATAGTTAATTCCCCGTTGAGTCAATTATTTTAAGCATCTAGTTTTGGAACGTTCTTCGTCGCATCATTTTTTTGACTCGTCTTGTTCGTTATCCGATGAAACTTTTTCCGTTATATATTAATAAACTTTAGATGCGTCCCTCTCTTTGATTTTCCAGTCTGCAATTAGATTTTTTTTCGCTTAACAATTTCCTTTAAGTTATAAGGAAATTTCGTTTTCGGGTTTTCTCCCTTTGACAAAGGATAGACGAAGATTTTTGCCTTTGGCTATAGTTTATGGAAGTATTATTTATTGTTAAAAGAAGTATAATTATCCAATTCTTTTTAATTTGCTTTGCAAACTAAAAAAAATGATTTTTTTTTCTATTTTAAAATATTTTTTTTTACTACGATACTTTTGAAATGAAATGAAAAAACGAGGGTCCAAAGAGATGCGGTAGAAACCTTTATTTGCCTGACGCGTTTCAACTAGACGTTATCATCGGAGGCGGTTAAGCTACAGAGATGTGAGGCTGGCCAGGCCTGGTATTTATACATATAAGACAAGTTGTTAGGGCCAATGGAATAATTACAAAAAAGAGGGGGAGACCTTATGCCAAACGGTGACTGGTTTTTTCTTGAAGGGAAGAAGAAAAGCGCGGACCTTGTGGAGGTCTTAATTTCCTGTTCAGTTGGAGGCGGTTTTTACCTTGGTGAAGTTGAGGAGTAGCTGGATCGTATCTGCTCTTTGGAACATGGTTTGGTTGTTGAGCATATGCGTTGGCTTCAGTTCCTTATGTTTGGTTATTTCGTATTCTTCTCGCAGTAATATCTTGGCTTTGTCTTTTCCAGTCCATAATATTTGCATGCACTGGTCTATGTCAACTATGCGGTGTTTATTGATTACTAGATGCTTGGCGTAGGCGGATACATTGTCTTTGTTGATCCACGACTGTCTGTGATCCTTGAATCGAATTAGGAACGATCGGGTCGTGGATCCAATGTAAAACGCCTCGCAATCTGGGCATGATAGTTTGTACACTCCCGCCTGGCTGTAGGTGTTGTTCGTCCTCATGTCTGGTTTGGGGTTCAACATTTTCTGGTTGGAATACTTAGTTCTGTATGATATGCCCATGCCTTCTTTTTTGAATATTTTGGCAATCCTATGGGTATCGGGATTAAGGTAAGTTAGTGAGGCGTATCTTTTTTGGTCGGGTTGAGGTGGTTTTGGATTTCGTATGTTATTCCGTACCTTGTTGAGGATCGATGTGGTGACATAATCTGGAAATGCGTTCATACGAGCTAAGTTGAACGTAGTGGCTATTTCTTCTTTAAGATTGATGTTGGAGATTGGGTACGTCAGGGCCCTTCTAAAGTTATAACTGATGGCCGCGGATTTGTGTTGGCTAGGATGATTGGAAGAATATGGAATGATGTTTGCAGTGGTGAATGGTTTACGGTAGATGGCGAATTGTATATTGTCATTGTAGCGTTGTATCTTGACATCCAAGAAATTTAACTGTGCCAGTTCTTCGGTTTCCGCGGTGTATTGCATGGCTGGGTGGGCATTATTAAATGTTGCGAAGATGTCATCAGCGTTGGTGATTTGGCTATTATATATAATGAAAGTGTCATCGACGTACCTTCTGTAGTATAAAATGGATGAGTTGTTGATTAGTTGATCGACTATGGGTTCTTCAAGTTGCTGCAGGAATATTTCGGAAGCGACTGAGCTGATTGGCGATCCCATGGCTATGCCTTCTGGTATTTCATAGAATAAACCTTCAAAAGTAAAGTAGTTTTGTTTCTTGAGTAATCGTAGGATCGTGATGGCATCTTTGCATTCTTCTTGGTTGACGTCAGTTTGTTTTAATCTTTGTTGGGCAATGGCTATGGTTTCATCGAGGGGTACGTTAGTGTAGAGGTTTTTGATGTCAAGCGACATCATTCTGGAGTGGGCATCAATTTTAATTTGGCGTAATTGGTTCATAAGTTCTGTACTATTTCTGATCACGTATTTGTTATTAAGAGGGTAGTTTGTGCTGAGCCATTTGGCGACGTGTTTCGCAATCTTGAAAAAACCTGCCTCTCTGCAATTCACTATCGGGCGTATGGGGTTGTTGGCCTTATGAATCTTAACCTGGGCTCGTAGTTTAGGGGGTTGGGGATTCTTTATCGTGAGCGACGTGGTCTTTTCTTGGAAGAATTTGGACTGGAATTTCTTGAATGTAGATCTGAGTTGATTGGCGTATGTATTAGTGGGATCTTTGGGGAGTTGCTTGAATTGATTACTGACGAAAAATTCACGTACTTTTTGGCTGTATTCATTATTATAGATGATTACTGTGGCTTGTCCTTTGTCAGCGACAGTGAGCATGGCCTGGTTGACTTGAAGTTTTGTTCGAATATCCTTGACTGTTTTAGAGATTTTCTGGTGAGAACTATTTGTGGCAATCAGTCTTAATTCGTTGAGAGCTAGAGTTCGTACTCTGTTGCGTTCACATGTTGGGATATTGATGATAGCACGGTCTATGTCGATTATAATATCAGTAATGTCTTCAAGAGTTATCTTCTTATGGTTATTATATTTTAAGCCTTGTTCGATTAGTTGTATTTCATCCTGGTTAAATTCTATGTTGGTTAAATTGACAACTTTGTTATGGAATTGGAAAGAAGTAACCTTTTGGCTGGAGTTTTGTGGTTGGCGTGATTGGAGGCGTTCGATTTTGGACATCATGCGTTGGAATTTCTCTTCTTTGATTTTCTTGAGTTGGTGTTGGATGTCTTCTTTAATGGCTAGGAAAAGTTCAGGGCTAGGATACTTTTACGTTGGTTTCTTATCAATGCTATTGTTAGTTACGCGTGCGTGCCCTCTATTCGCTTAGTTTTTCATTGTTCAAACGTTTTGTTGTATTCGACCGCTCGTTTTCTTAGAGCGACTAGCTGTCTTCTTTTCCTTGAACTCGGATGTCGTGTCGCGTGCCCGCGATATTTAAATTTTCTTCTGATTTTTGTAATTTCTCGGTCTTGGAAAAATTATCAGACAGAAATAGCAAACCAGCAAGAGAAGCAACATCAGCTCCTCAGCCTTCTCTTGAGACAGGAGATGGCTTTCCTTTGGAAAACAGACTTACTAACTTAGGACATCAACGACCTTTACTTTAACACATGAACGGGTAGCTCGTGTTTGATTTCTACATTGGATCTCGCCCAGCCGCATCTCAGAACCATGACGTTCATCACAGCTTCCTTCCCGGTTCTTCCCTTTTGCGTAATTGAAGTGGTTCAAACATTACGTCTTCATGAGAGCGTCCACTAACTCATCGTCGACCGGTTCCAGTCGCGATCACAACCTTTTAAGATGAGTTTTCGCCCCAGCGATCTTTGAATTTGTGCTCTTCTTCAGATGCTTCCAGAGTGGACCTTCACTTGCTACGGATAGTCCACTTATGTCCCGATTTATCGTCTTTTAAATAGACTTTGTGAAATGTCACGCAAATTTTTTATTGTAGCAATGTCACTTTTGTTTCGTTCGATATGATGGATTCACTCAACAATCTCACTGAGTCATAGTTTCTTTTGTTTTTTTATCTTTTTCTGATTTCTTAACTGTAACCCGTTCTTTCCGATTATTGGAAATGATAATTTTTGGTTTTAAACAATTTTCTTTATAATTATTTTTGTTTTCTTTTTCCAGGACCTTGTCCATGTTGTCGCCAACGTCCGTCCTTCTCCCGCCCTTCGTTATTCGTAAGAACCTGTTTGTCCGTCTTTGCCCTTCTTTTTTCCGTTACCACCTGTTATTGTTTCTGTCGTCCCTATTCTAGTTTATATTTTGTATCTCATTCTTAGGTTCCGTCCGGAGGAGGTCCCCGGTTTATTGTTTAAAAATTTTTTTTTTCTAAGCTTTCTTGTATTCCTTTTTTTTACTTTTTGGGATTATTAATTTTTTTTCCCTCTATTTCTAATTTTTTATGTTTAAAAAAAAAAAAAAAAAAAAAGAAGAAGAAAATGATATTTCCAGTTTGTATTTTCCTATGATGTTTTCTTTTGATGGTCTCGCTTGTTTACAGTGTGGGCGTTTCTTATTGACCTTCCCGGACTCCCACCACTCCTCAGGATTCTCCGAGCCTTGTGCGAATCGACTTCTTCCACTCTACTAGTCCGTTCTGCCCTCGCCTTTGATCGGTCTTTTGATTGTTACGCCCTCGGTTGGCTCGTCGCTCCAGCACCTTTGACTATTGCGAGAGTTTGTTCACCCCGCTTCTCCTCTGAGACCATTTTCAGTTTTTCTTTATTCTATTTTATCTATGTTCGTCTACTGTAATAAAGGAAAATATTTATTTGGAATTCGCTTTTTCTACTTTTGATTTTCTTATTCTTAGTTTTGGGGTTGTTTTGAGTGGGGGTTAGTCATTCAAGTATTTATTGGGGGTTATTTCGCAGTGTAGGTTTTTTCTCCTAGGTTTCTCTCAAACTCAACCTTATTTGTGGGACCTCTTTTGCTCCTTCAAGTAAGAGTTATTAATTTATCTTCGCGGTTACCCTGGGTACTGGTTACTGTTTTTTTTTTTTTTAGTCAAGGGGAGGGTTTTTTAGTCTTTTACGCTTTGTTTTTGAAGCGTTGGCTGTACGTGCGGGTAAACGCAATTCGCCTTTACTAGCACGTTACAACGTGTACTCGATTTACCAAATTCATTTTGCATTGAATAATGACCTTAATCAGGTCGAAATACGTAATTAAAAGGTGCACATGCTAATTAAAATTATTTTGTGGACAAGAGTTTGCTTCCCGTTGATTATGTCCCTATCCACAGTTATATCTTGTTTCTCATGCTTTTAGAAGTGCCTTGAGGCATATACTTCACTCTTCCATTGTCAAATGCCAGCTTGATATCGAATTTTTGACAACAAAAAGAATTCGAAACCGGTTTTCCGATCAACAGAACGGAAATTCAAGGGGGGGGGGGGGGAATTTTCTGTGCAGTTTCAAATGTGCAACAGATATTCATATCATAAATGTCATGAAATGAAAAAATAAATAGTCAAAAATTGGGAGGAGAGATGCCTTTTGGTAAATTTTAGAAACCAGAAGTAGAATTCAGAAGCCAAGTAAAAACCCGATTGGAGTACATTTTGTGTTGCAATGAACTGTATTCAAACAGGTCCCTGCTGTACTAATGTGCTGATTGTAAAATTTTATTAACAAAATGTAAGAAATAAACACTAGACATGAACAATACTGGTTTAGCAATAATGATTATTCTATTTGTCTGTCGATGCGTTTTGATATTATATCATTTCCATTCGGGCAAATAATATGGAAACATGGAATGTAGCAACTTACATACACTACTGTTTATAAAAATCGCAACACCCTGATGGAATGGTCTAATTCATATGCAATTTGCAATATTTGCATACAATGGGTCAGAGTATAAATGATTAGATTTTCAGAGTAATTACTTGAAAGAACACCATGCCTCGACGACGACGAAGGGTACTATATCAACAGCTGACAGACTTTGAAAGAGGACGCATAATTGGTCTGCGTGAAGCGGGATGGTCGTATCGTGACATTGCTGCTCGTGTAGGACGTAATGCAACAACAATTATGCGTGCATGGAGGCAGTGGAGCGAAGAGAATAGGGCACACCGAAGACCAGGCTCAGGAAGACCCAGCACGACGACACCGCGAGATGACAGACACCTCTATCGCATGTGTGTAGCAGATCGTACAACCACTTCCACAGTGTTAGCACAACAGTGGGGTGCTACAGTAGGCAGGACAATGTCTGCTAGCACTGTACGACGCCGTTTGATTTCCAGAGGATTGATGGCACGAGTACCATTGTTGCGGATTCCTTTGACTCAAAACCACCGGCGCCTCAGATTGCAATGGCCCATCAACACCAACAGTAGCAAGCTGAATGGCAACAAGTTGTGTTTTCGGATGAGTCAAGGTTTAACTTGCAGCACCATGACGGCAGGATACGAGTCAGAACTTGCATCGGCGAGCGCGACCTTCCAGAATGCATCCTGCAGCGTCATTCAGGACAAACGCCAGGGGTGATGGTGTGGGGTGCAATCAGTTACCATGGCCGTTCCCGTCTGATCAGAATCCATGGCAATCTGAACAATGACCGGTACATCAGGGAAGTTGTGCAACCCGAGGTCATCCCCTTCCTGCAGAACCTTCCAGGCGCTGTATTCCAACAGGACAATGCCCGACCGCATGTGGCCAGAAATGTCCTCGCCTTTTTCCAAGCACATCAGACGCCCTTGTTCCCCTGGCCTGCTCGTTCACCAGACATGTCCCCAATTGGCTCGTCAGACTCCTGCAGCAGCAACTGTGGATGAACTGTATACCCGTGAAGACAGAGCATGGCAGGACATTCCCCAGGCCCTTATTCAGAGCTTGTTTGACTCAATGCCACGACGTTTAGAGGCTGTAATTGCATCCCACAGTGGTTTCACCCGATACTAATGTGACAATAAAACGCATTGTATTGACCTGAAAATCTAATGGTTTCTTTTCTGATCCATGATATGTAAATGCTCCAAATTTAATGCAGATTGGGCTATTCCATCAGGGTGTTGCGATTTTTATAAACAGTAGTGTATTAACAACAGTAAGCAATGGCCGCTTTGTTTTTAATGTCTTGTTACTTGCAGTTCTCATCTTCCGTAATTCCAATTGGAGATGATAATCTAGAGTCCACTTGGCTGAATGTTGTTGATATGTAAGTTGCAACATTCCTTGTTTCCATACCATTTGCCCTTTTGAAGATGATGTAATATTGAAACGCATTGGCACACACAAAAAAATTAATCATTATAGCTGAATTACAAATGTTTTATATCTGTCTATTGAATTGATATGGCCAATATGAATTCTTACATCATGAATAATCCAATACTTAACACTCTGATTTAGGCCATTTTCATAATCATTAGTACAAAAAATGTCATGCCTTAAAGAATATTTTAGTTTTTATTTATTAAGGTTCATTATTACCTGCAGGTATATCGCAAATGGCAAATAAACCAACACGTGTCTCTCCGTTAACTGTCCACTTTTGCGTTTCACAGTTAGGTTGACAAGAATGATTCATATAACGAGCCAAGTTCCCTTTCGGGCCAGCATCTATAATCCAGTCCTTATTAATGGTCAAAAAATAAAAATCTGTGCAATTTTGGTTGTGCATTTGATTCATACGTTCTTTACACTCTTCTTCATCTATGATTTCACCAACATATTCTATAACAAAGTCGCCCTAAACAAACAAAGGACAAAAGCAAGTTTATTTAATTAGATTCTTCAAACCACATTTTAGTATTTATAAAAAAACTGAGGCACACCAGTAAAAACAGAGACATAAAGAAAACTCAAGTTAAAGAGGAAAGATGAAAATTACAAAAGCAGAATAGTTTTAAAGGTTTAATAAACATTACCTTTTTAATATCAACTAGTGTTTTTAAGCCCCAACCTCTGCTTTCTGTCTTAAAAGGAGCCGTAGGAACATACTGCCGCTGCTGGAAGCGTTGATTACGACATTTTCCACGTGCAGGACAGACATCAGGATGACATTCAAACATCAGCATGCGGTTTAGGCAATCTGTATCTGAACTGCATGGCGCTTCCGAATCAGGCTTGCATTCGCATGGCGTTCTTTCCATTGGATTAGCAGCAACAGTTTGTACCTTACCAACAGGCCTATTTACCTTAAAAATTTGGTTGAAGCTTGAAATTAGTAAATTACAGTATTATATTTAAAATACAACAAAAAGAAACAAAACTGTCTCTTTTTACTCCAATTACTTTTATATGTCTATATGGTGGTGGCTTCAGAGTATTGTTACGATCACGAGTTGCCCTTACTTCTTTCTGAACTTCAAATGCATCTCTTACTTCACTTAAAGCTGTTACAATACATGATTCATGTTTTATAGATATTTTTTAAATTAAAAATAAATTAATCTAAAAAAAGCATCTGTTTACCTAATTTGAATGTTTTACTCAAATTGTTATTTCCAAATGATGCTTTGGCCCCTGTATCACCTTCTTGATACAGAAATACTCGAGACCTGGTTGTCCAGTAATAATCATGGGAACCAAAGAAACGAATTGGAAATTCACCAGTTCGGTGTGATAAAGCTTGAATATTATCTGGAACTGCTTTAGGTTGACAGATCTCAGCAGGCCACCATCTAGAAGAGAAAAATGTTTTTATTAATAAGTCTGATCATTCATTTTAAATATGCTGGCGACAAATGAAAATGGATGATGTTGCCATATTGCTGAGATTTCGCTCGGAGTCCTGTGAATGAAACAACACTACAATCACAACAACTAAAATTAAAGTTTTTTTGGGGATTTCTCAGGAAATTTAAATAATCTAAAATTCTACTGGGACCCCAGAAGAGAATCCCTAATGGAAGCATCTCCCAATATTTTATTTCCCAATGTTTTCGCATTGTCTTTTTGGAAATACAAACTGTTTTATATGACACACTGTTCAGCCTTGATTTTGTCTGCCAAACACTTGCTTTAACTGATAACCTGCATTGATGATTCATTCTCACAGAAAAAGAAATAATTTATTCTTTTCACTTCTGGTAAAACAATATGTAAATGCTCTCAGGTTTCTCAGGTAACACACTTCATCAGTTAATCTTCTTATATACTAAAATTCTTGCGTGTATTTATTTTATTTATCTGTAATTCTATCTCCTCCAAGACGGTTTGAGCTAGCGACTTGAAATTTTCAGGGCAGGCTTATCAATAAAGGACCTGCTCTATCGCCAAAAATCAGCCCCCCCCCGGACCCCCCCCCCCCCCCCCCACTTTCTGGGTTTTTCATTTAAAATTATCTGCTTTTGCTTTGTAATTCCCCTCAACAGATGGCACGGGCAGGCGAAGCCGTGGGTAACAACTAGTAAAATGTTAATTTTAGATGTAGGAACTAATCATACATTTATCATTATTAACATCTGAAAAATTTTAATTGCTGCTAAGTGAATCTATTTCAATCACACTAATTCCAACTCTGATACACAACTAAATGGATTGGAAAAAATAAAATTAAGATTTTACAATCCATAATATCACGTTATTGGACTAGTTTTGCCTTTATTTCAGGCTATATCAAGGAATACAAAGAGCTCTTTGTATACGGAACACATGTACTTTACAGATTGAATACGCTAAATGATTGGTTGTAAATACTTTGCTACAATTGGAAATGCAAGAAATAAGACAAAGAGATGGTGAGTCTTAATAATTTTGCTAAGGGGGAAAACACTATATAAATATCAAAGGTCATTTGAAATGCTTTCTAGGACAGAAGTCTTGAACGGGTCCTGTGTTTTATAAGACACTGTGTTTTACTGATTGATGAACGTTTTTAATGAGATGATTAGCATAGTTGATTTTCCATCTTTGCTAAATATATAATTTTAAAGGAAGATTATGAATGCACAATAAGAAGTATCTAGATAACCATTAAAAGCTTTCTTTAAAAAAAAACAACAAAAAATTGAATGGCACAGTTTCTGGTTTTGCCAATGTTATTTAGTACACTTGATATCCCTTTCTTGGAAACCATGAAGCCTCGCTTCTTGCATGCTCTCATAATTCCGAATTTGACTTCGGAAAGGGCTTTTGTTATGTAGCCCTCCCAATACCTGTCAATTTTCGGTGGCATAACTCAAATATTTTTAGCTCTCTGTTGGAATACTACGGTAACTAGAGTATTTTAATACCTGCCTTAACAATACTCCACTGACAGCTCACGTGAAATGAACGCACGCAGCACATTTAAATACGCTAATTGTTACCTAATAAAAAGATGACAGGATCCAATAACCCTGTCAATGAATTCCTCTTATTTCAAGAGATGTACAAGATGTTATTTAAGATGATGCCACTTGGATCCTGTCATCTTTTTATTAATGCAATCAATGAGGCACAATCATTGCTAACACAGTTCCTTGTAGTTAAGAGATGAAATGAAAGCGACACTCCACTTATCCACAAAAGAAATAATTTATTCTGATCAAATTTCTTAAGAAGACTATGTTTTATATTGCTATGTGAAAATTAAATTTTAATTTATGATGTAGTTACGTACAGTGCAACCTTGCATTCTTTCTAATCAATACAAAAGAAGGGACAACTTGTTTTTGTCAGTGAAGATTAGTGATGTCACCTACAGGTTGGCTGTCCAACTATCAAAGAATGCAATATGGTAGACTTGCATCACGTAGTGGAGAAATGCAAAATATTAAGCACTTTTTTCTTAGCTTCAAGTAGCTAATGTGGGATAGGATGAATATTCTGAATGTCGGCGGCAATCTGCAATTAAAGAAATGCTATGCTTCCTACAAATATACACGATCAATATATACGCTCATTGTCCCCCCCCCCCCCTCTCCCAAGCATGTTCACTCTTTCTCTTCTCTTATTAACTCAGTCATCTCTTATGGCTTTTGCAATTTATTTCATGCAAGCTTACTACATGTTTTTACAATTAATGCTAAAAATTGGAAAAAAAAATTATTGTTGTAATAAACAACCATGATTGTCAACCCTGTTCCGAATCCGAAAGATCCCTTTTGACTTTCCAACTGTTCTCCTGCTTAATGCAGATGCCAAATCTCACTCCCGCTTTATTCTATCGGCTGTTAAAGCCTTCCTGGCTAATCTAACCTATTTTCGAGGCTTCTTGCTCCCTCCCTCAAGGCTTTCAAATTACTTAATGCCCCTTAACTGTTTTTGTCTCTAATAGGGATAGGTCATCTCCTAATCAAGAGGAGGCAGGACCTGGTGAAAGAAGAAGAAGAAGAAGAAGAAGAAGAAGAAGAACCATGAACAGTGTTCATAACGAAATACAAGACCAAATAAAAGCAGATAATATTACCTCCAAAGCTATATAAATTCATAAGAAATTGCAATAAAGTAAAAACTAACACAGGCTATAACTTAATAATATTATACAAAATTTTCACACTATCTTATGAATTTACACTAGCAAATACATAATCAATGTTCAGAAATTGTCCTTACATTTCACCATTTATTAAGGTTTCGTCTGATATAATTGTTTAACTTGATTACTTTTGAAATATAGTCCCGAGTTGAACAAACTGAGTCTCATAAATGATTTAAGTCTAATAATTGATTGTAACGCCTTGTATGAGTCAAATTTATTCCGTTTTCGAGCTTCAACATTTTCACAGTCAAGCATGATGAGATGGGACAACCATTTTCACATCCCATTCCTAGGCTCTGAGGCAACTTCCACTGCATATCATGCAACAAAATGCTTCCTGTGCATTGAACAGAATCTGTACAAGGTTGCACTGTATGTAGCCACTGTGTTTAATTTAATTTTCTATTGATTCACACAATGGTGATATTTTAAAGCAAACATTCTAGTTTGCAGAAAGGAATTTTAGAATAAGGAAAAAAAATAAATTTTTCTCACCTGTAAGAACCCAATTTCACCCAAACAATATCTCCATATTTAGGCTGTCGACCAGCAGTGCAGTCACTACAATAAAAACTGCCTTCTGGTGGTTCTATTCCCAAACAATCTACATGAAATGATGCTGGACAACCCTCACAACATATAAGAGTACCACCTAATAACAAATAAATCAGTGAATATTTTTACCAAGATAATGGAAAATGTTCCTATTAAGAAACGTTACGGTTAAATAGTAATTGACACTCTCCAAAACTTCAACGATAAATTTAAATAAAGATAAATGAAAATATATCTGATCAAATAAAAGATTTCATTTACTATATAAATTTTTAAATTTTTTTTAACTATTTGATTCTTTCACCTGAAGAACAGATAAAACACCAGTTGACATTCACTTGCTTCCATTTACTAGAATTCTTTGGATAATGCAAAGGGCAAATCATTTGAGTATTGACAATGATCTCACTCCCTGCTGCTAAACACTGATCTGTATTATGATAAGCTTTTGGGCATTCCACACATCTAAGCAGACGACCTCCTAAAGAGAAAAGAATTAAAATATATGATTTTCAAATACTTGATTAAAAACTTAAAATTATTTCGTATTATAAAAGACGACCCAAAATACATTTTATGTTGGTGCAAAATTAATGGCCGATAGCGTTTTTTTCGACGTAAGTGAGTCAGTATACAAATTTCTCGACTAATACAGCCATGTAACACATCATTTTAAAGATGTAATTCTTCACTTTAAACTGATGCTAAGAACTTGTTCAAATGCCGTACTTTGTGAAAGATCAAATCAATTTTGCAAATGCTGTCTTCAAATCAGCATTGTTAAATATCACACACACTTTCACAAAAAGTAACAACTGGCTTTTGCGATTTCATCTTACAAAATTTCAGCTTAAAATGGTGTATTATTACTTTTAAAATTATGCATCACATTATTCAGTTTTCCTTTTGTCTAACCTTTGCCACTAGCTGGAACACGTATATTTTCTGCAGCACATGTAGCACAAACATGATGAGGACAAGTCAACATTTTACCATCCAATCTGGTCACTGGATATTTCTCTAAACATTCTTCATGATAAAATTTTCCACAATTAATAATGGTACAGCATCTAGTGTTTTCAGAACTTTCTTTACACACAAAGCATGTATGAGAACCTAAAAACATAAATACAATGGATGGAGAGATCATTCACCAAATCCTAAACAATGAAAATTTAAAATCTAAGTGAATAAGCAATATTTACCAGTTAAGCATTCATTACACTTAAAAGGATTACTGGTTTGCACGTCAATCAACCCCACGCATGCTGCATGGAAATAAGCACAGCATGCACCATCACACTTGACTAGTTCATTAGCATTTTCAAATGTTTTCTTGCATTTCTACAGACAATAATAAGAAAATTAACATTTTTCTAATAGTAACTTACAAGGGAACCATCCAAACTGTACCACACAGTTTCAAAAATTATTAAATTTTTTGTTTACCTAAAGCTACTGATTGCCCGTAACAAATAAGAAATCGCACCATTTTATTTATTTTTTTATAAATGCGCCACAAATCTATGCCTCTTCATCACAAACTGGGTACATTCAAAAATGTGGTGTTTTTTTTTAAAAATGGTTGCTGTCAGTCGAAACATGGACAGCAATAAAAATGAATATATGTAATTATTAATAATTTTCTGGGTTGTAGATATTTATTTTAATATTTTACAGTAAAAAAAAGTGTTTGTTTAGAAACACGAGAATCCATTCAATGGATTGTCATCTTCCATTGCTTTCGTGTGCAGTGTATATCTTGTTGCACTGCTTTCGTGTGCAGTGGAGGAAAGCAGTTCCGATGTTTTCAAACATCAGCCGGTGCATTAATACACATGCTGCTTCATCTATGTGCACAACAATCGGTTTTTGTATGGCACGTGCGTAAAAACAAAGAAATTCCTTTCGTTTTCGCAGCCCATTTTGAAAGACACAAAATAGTACAGTTATTATTTTGCAAGCATCAATACCTTGTATACCCATGAAAATTCGAATTTTTGGTAAAAAATTTTGGGAACCCTACATTTTTGTATTCCCCTGGGGTTTCCAATGTATGTAATATTAGTATATTCCCTTGTATTCCCCGCACCTCCCTCTGCTGATGTAATAAAATATATATTTGCGGGGTATACTTTTACATGGGGTATATTTGCGAAAATACGATATTTCAATTTGATTTGAAAACAAAGATACAGGTTTGGATGGTTCCCTTATTAGTATAATTTTTAAAACTTCTTTCCAGTCGATAGAAGTTTTTTTTTTTTTTTTTTTTTTTTTTTTTTGTAAGTAAATTTGTTCAGGAAAAACTCAAGAAGTATTGACAAGGTTACTTTGATTAAAATAAATATTACCTAAAGAATAAATAAAATATACACTGCTCAACAAATTAAAGGGAAAATCCACCCATAATGAAAGTACGTTTGGATATCTTTAAATTACGTTGCTAACTCATGTTCGATATTAATTAATAAAAACACAAAACATCACACACTCTATTTGCCACAGAAGTAATTTGTGATGCGGTTGATGATGGTTCATAGGGGTAGGGCAGGATAAATAGGAAAGAAGCATGCATGCAATGCATTAATACAATTACCAAAATTTCATCTATATTTCATCTCTAGTGACATTTTCATCATCAATGTGAAGAGTATCTGACTTCAAACACGTAGGACTGCAACTTCTTTTCTCTATCATTTAAATTTTTATGCAGCTATTCACCAGCACATTTGCAATAGGGAAAATGTGCGCTGGTGATCAGATGCCAGTTGAACGCGTCATCAGACTGCATCACCATCTACTTCTCTCCATGTATGCATCAAAGAGTGCCTAATCATTTCCGATATTTAGAGATTTTTTTTTGATCTATTATCAAAACAAATTATACCTTTCAGATACCCTTTAAGACTGCTAAATTTTAGACACAATTCAGATTCGGCTGGACTTCCCCTTTTAGTATCCAACTTGCAATAATTAGTTCCGTGCGAGTATAGAAGATTTTAATTGCAAAAGTAACATTCCATGTCAGTTTAGGGTGTTACATATGTCCGACGGGAACGAGGAATGGGGAAAGAAATGGGGTTTGCGCGAGCGATGCAAATTAGAACGCAATTGTTCGTTATCCCGTTGTTCTTTTGTTTTGTTGTGTAAGTGAGGGAATTGTTTCGTTGTATGGGTGAAGTGTGTGAGTAAGCTTGCGGTTTTGGTTGTGTAACGTTTTTCTTTGAGCGTGAATACATTTTCGGAGGTTTATCGCGTTGTTTTATAAGTTTTTTGTTTTTTGTTGCACGTAATTGTTGCCTCGGTCGCTCCACTCCCAGACAAAAATATGGAGATTTTTGAAAAAAATGAAAGGTTCATCTCAAAAAATTGTTTTAAAAATAAAAAGGACTTGTTCATGCATTATACGATAATTTATTTGAACGTTACCTAGTTTATTTTCTATACACAATACATTTTATGTACTTCAAACAATTTCTTTCAACATAAAACACAGAAAAATAAACACTACTGAAGCCAAAAGTTTGGAGATTCTTTGTTTAATATTTACTCCAGCCCCCTTTGGCATTAACAACTGCTTGCATACGTTGTCTCAGACTCTATGAGAGACTGACAGTCATCATCGATGTTTCACACCAAATATCAGACTCAGTTTTGAGTAAATCCTTCTTTGCTAGGATTTTACGTGTCAACGTTTCGCTTCATTTTACCCCAAATTGTCTCTATAGGATTAAGATCAGGACTATTTTCTAGCCATTCTAGGTGAATATTTTGTTCTTCGAAACAGCTTAGTGTCACTTTAGCTCTATGACAAGCTGCTCCGTCTTGTTGACAGATAAAGTCACCATAGGAAAGTATAATGCAGCACTTGGTATCAGATGATCAACCATTATTTCCGTGTAATAGGAACTGTTGACATTTCCGTTGACTGCTATACTTCCGGTCCCATATGCAGTTTTTGTACCATGAACTATGATGCTTGGTGGAAATTTGACTCTACATGATACTCATGTAGGGTGTCGCGTTTTTCCAAACTAATCGATTTATTCGACTAATCGAATAAATCGTGGGGGAAAGGGAAAAAAAAAAAAAAAAATCGACTAAAAAAAATCGATATTTTTTTTCGAATAAAAAAATCGAGTAATCAAATTTTTGTTACATAAAAATTTGATTTTCAAATTACTTTCAAATCCTAAAGCCCCCCAATGATTTCTAGTGCTGCTAGTGCAGAGTTAGGTTGCATTAATGAGATTATCAAAGTACTAAAACCATTTGAACAAATTACATTAGAGTTAAGCACCTGTAAATATTCCACAACAAGCAAAATCATTCCTCTTCTTGATTGTACAAATAAAGTATTAACAAAAGAAAGTCCTACATATGCCATTGCAGAAGATTTAAAACAAAATTTGATTACGGGGATGAACGAGCGATTTAAACACACCGAATTTTGTCATCCTGCTGCTATAAGTACTCTATTGGATCCTCGGTTTAAAAAAATGCACTTTAAATCTATTCAAGCAGTTAGTAGAGCAATCGGACAGACGAATAATTTAATGAGAGTGTCGAGATCCAACAACGCTAATGATACTGAAGTAACAGCTTTGAACCCTGAAGATAACATTGAAAAAGAAAAAAATATTTGGACTGTCCATGATGAAATGGTTGAAAAGTCGGCTTTTAATCTTGATGAAGCTGAAGAAGTATCTGTCAAATTATGTCAGTACTTGAATCAGAAAGTGGTAGATCGTAAAATTGATCCATTAAAGGCATGGCAATCAATGGAATTCATCTATCCCAATGTTTAGTGTTGCAAAAAAATATATCAGGTTGTTGAAAAGTTTCTTCCGGTTCTAGAACCCGTACCCAAGAAGGGCTCTTTTTCCGAGGGGGGGTGTTCATATGTTTTCAAACAAATTATTGCATTCGATTCCTGAATATCTTTGCTATATTACATCCAAGAATCAACTTTCCGACTATACATCTGTGGGTACCATCAACGGTCTGAAATGGACCTTTCACGCGAGCATATTCAAGCAATAATCTTCTACGAGTATTCTGGAAAGATCAGTGCTGCGCAATGTCACCGAAACATTTGCCAACGTTTAGGTGATGGCACTGTTAGTTTACGTACAATAGAAGAATGGTATTGCCGGTTCAGACGCGAAGATAGCACTTTTCAAGATGCACCTCTCTGGTCAGCCAATCATGATTTCAGATGGTGATCTACGCCAAGCAATTGAAGAAGATCACAGCGTAACACTGAGGGAACTCGCATAACTGTTCAAGGTTCACTTTTCAACCATTGCCCAGCATCTGCATGAGCTGAATCTGTCATTCAAGTTCGATCGTTTTTATGTTGGAATAAAAATCCGGAAAAAACTTTTGCAACAACCTGATATTAGCTTAATTTCAACTTCTGTTCCGTCAGAATGTTTATTTTCTCAAGCAGGAAGAATTATTTCACCGTCAAGGAATGGACTATCTGGCAAAAAATTAAACATGTTACTTTTTTTTACAGAGCTTAAATGTTAAATACTGGAATTTGTAAACAATAGTTTTTAAAATTTAGATTTTGTAATCTGTTCTCTTTAAAATTCATATAATTGATGATTTTGTTCAATAAAATAAATAACTATTACCGAATTTGTATTTTTATTCGATTAATCATTATTTATTCGATATTTGTTTTAAAATTATCGACAGATTAAAAAAATCGAGTATTCATTTATTCAAATAATTTTTCCTAAGAAAAACAGTACTAGGGTGCAGCTTTTCTTCTTGCTTGCACACAACTTTTTGTTTATCATCATTCAAAAGGCTAAATCTAGATTCATCACTGAATATGGCTTTTTGCTATTGTTCTGTAGTCCATGTTGAATGTTCATGTGCCCACTCAAGTCGCTGTTTCTTCAATCGTTTAGTTAGGAGAGGCTTTTTTGCTGCAGAACGAAAGGAGCAACCCTTCTCTTTCAAACGACGGGTTGTTGTTCTTTGCCGAAACTTCTTTCTTGGTGATTGCATTTTATTTTGCAGTAATTTCTCTTGCTGTTTGAAAGCGTGATTCTCTGACAATTTACCTCTTAGATGCCTATCTCCAGCTTTACTAGTGATGAGTTTTCTGCTGCACCTTTGCTTCACAGCGCAACTTCTAGTTTTCTTATATTTTACAAAAATCTTACTTACAGATTTTGCAGTTAAGTTGAGATTTTTTTGCTATTTTGATTTGTTTTTCGTTTTCTTGTAATTTCTTAATAATTAACCCCTTGTGCTCTGATTTGACCTTGAGTTCGCAGGGTCAGAAGTTTCTATTTAAATGGAGAAAAAATTCTTCGATAGACAGTGCAATAAACAACATGAAAAAAAAAACACTATTTATTAAGATATTGTATGAAATTTTGACAGGATATTAATTAGACATTATAGTTAACATTTTTAGTAGTTAGAATAAGTATGATAACGTTTACATAATCGTCATATGTTTTCTGTTTATACGTTTGGCTATCGAAACATTACTTGACGTATTTATTAGTTTCGGAAGAAATCATTTCCCAAAATGTATCTGGTAAAATTACAGAAAACACATCTAAAGGTTGGGGATATGATCCTAATCCATTTCTGAATCATTACTTTCACATAAATATCTTTCAATCGCAGATGAAGACACTTGCTTCCGACTGCACATGGCGAAGTTCGAACGAGAACGACAAGCATTAAATTCTTTTCGATTTTTGTGCCACCTATTGAAGATTTTTAAAAACTATAAAATGTATATGAAAGAGAAAGAGATACAGAATGATAAACAATCACCATCTCTTGTTAAAATAAAAAAATAAAACGGCAGTGGAAACTGAAACTTCAGAACGAGTCAGACTCGTGGTCTAGCGACAAGGCACTTGAACCAGACAACGAGTCAGACTCGTGATTAGTAGCCAAGGGGTTAAGTCACAAATAGATTGAGGGATCTGTTTTATAGGAGACTTTTTCACAAATGAAAATTTAAGAAAATAAATAAAGCACAAACAAAAATTATAATGAATCCACCCATCCTAGATTAATTTACATAATCATGACGTTATGGTTAGATTTCTGGAACTAGAAACTTGAAATGTTAACGTTTTTAACAAAATCTCCAAACTCATGTCTCAGTATAATTAAATCTCCAAACTTTTGACTTCAATGCAGTCGTTGTTTTTTTTGTTTTTTGTTCAACGAAATTAGTTATTACTCATGAAATTTAATGTGCAGTTAATAGGATGGTGTATATTTAGTATACATTGCCGTATAATGTATAGTGCAATTTTATTTTATTTTAATAGCACTTGTCTGAGATGAATCTTTTAATTTTTTAAAAAATCTCCATATTTTTGTCTGGAATTGTATTATGAGTGCATTGAGGTTATTGTAGAGTCGATCGTATCGTGTTGCTTTGTTTGTTTGTTGGAGGTTAGCTTTGTTGACAGATTTTCTTGGAAGATATGCTCAGCCTCCAGCAGACAGTTGTCTTTTCTTCGTGG
This sequence comes from Rhysida immarginata, assembly GCA_023313115.1. Taxonomy (NCBI): domain Eukaryota; kingdom Metazoa; phylum Arthropoda; class Chilopoda; order Scolopendromorpha; family Scolopendridae; genus Rhysida; species Rhysida immarginata. The sequence continues at coordinate 661,826 of JAHWFO010103605.1, forward strand.
AAAACGTATATTGTATATAAAAATATATATATATTTTTGTTTTGTTTTCTCTCCGAGGAAAGCGGCTGGTTTTTTTTGTTTTTTTTTTCGCTTGCTGTTCTTTTGCGAGAGATGGCAAAAAGAGCTTCCACTGAATACACACCAATTCTGGAAGTTAAGCAACATCAGGCATGGTTAGTCACTGGATGGGCACACCATCTTCACCCCCCCCCCCCCATCATACAGCACTCGTCAATCCATATTCATCCAGGGACCCAACTCGTCGGCCTCTGGCCATAAGGCCCTGGATGGATTCATTAAAAAAAACAAAAAACATCTTAACTTGTGTGATACCTGAAAAATGTTCTTTTAATCTTATTTTGAAACATCTCAAAGTTTGCCCATAATAAGAGGCATGTTCAAATGAAACCTGTTCGAGTCAAGTAGCTGTTGTAAGAAGAAGGCAGGGAATAGGAAACACAAGCAAACATATTAACAGTATCGTATTAAAATAATGGCAGGAATTCTATTGTATGACAGGAATTTCCCATCTCCCCAAACAGTGATACGTGCCTAGATGCCATGGGTGACTTCTTTTGAGAAACGTGTACAATACTGTTCATTAAATACTACTGTTTTTATTTGTTTGTGTTTTCTGTTCCCTGCCTTCATCTTACAACACCTACTTGATTCAAACGGATTTCATTTGAACACGTCTCATAGTATGAGGTACATGTTATTTTGTAAGTGCCCAATTTTTGCTCAGTCAGTATAATCTCTTTAGCACTATCCAAGTTTTTCTAAGTGTTTTTATTTATACATACCTGCCAACCTATGGAGAATGAAATGCGCACGTTTACTCAAAAATATACCAGGAACAATTTATATGTTATTTCAAGCGAAAAGCCGGTCATGTGACCAGTTGATCTGGGGTGCAATTTCCTCACTAACACGATAATGAAATCCGTTTTCCTATATCTCTATTCATTTTCGAGTTATCGCTTGTTATATGCTATTAATCATAAATAGATTCTGAAAACAGCAGTTCTTGTTCTTGTTATTCTTGTAATTGTAAAAAAAAATATTTAAGTTACACTATTTATACCCTTCTAGAGCCCATTCTGCTGATCGGATTTTGAAGAAACTTGCAATATACGTTATATAAACCATGGGGAAGCGATTTTTTAAATAAAATATATTAGTTCAAATTTTGACCACTAAGTGAAAAAGTGGCGCATAAAAAACATAAAGAACAAGCAAATTCGAATAGAAATCATGTTTTTGGTCAAAAATGAGTTTACCAAACGAATGAAGCCGTATCGGCGTATTCTATAATCCAATTTTACTGACTAGAATACTAAAGTGCATGACAATATACCGATGCAAAATATTATCACGTGTTCGTTACAGCACACTTAATGCGAAGTCTCAATAAAGTCTCCTTATGATGTACAAAAACTCCTGTACAGAAGTCTTTGGATACACTACAACACCATGAAGGAAAGTTATAGTCATGCCTCAGCTACTTTACATAATGCAGTTACTCTCAACAACAACTGCCACATCAGGAAAACTAATAGTCACACCATTCCAGCAGGACAATGTCTACCAACAGCACGGGTACGATGGCTGATACCTTTTCTTCTTTGGCCTACACGGTGTTGCCTATTGAACATGTACGGGATAATGGACACTGGACTCGTCAAGATCCTCCAATTCCAATCAACAGTGGAGTAGCGTAGAAGCAACTGCACAGGAACACATCCGCAACCACTTTGATTCGATGTATGATTTATGCTATAGGTATATTATTATTAGGATATTGTTCAGTGGCAATTTTCAGAAACCACTAGTGAACTTTGTTTTATTTCACGACATTTTTCCAAGTGTCTTAGCCTATTTTGTTAGCCATTTTCAAAGCTTCGTACTTTTATAAATCTGTCCGTATAATCGTACAATTACATCAGAATTCGTACATTGTACGGAAAAATCGTACAAGTTGGCAGGTATGTTTATATATGCTAATTGTTAATTCGAGTTTTTCAAGCCATTTATAGTTTAAGCGGGTTTTTGGTTTTTGCAGCCTTCTATTCTAGAAATGTCCAATTTCGCTGGCTTCTCTGGTTACTTTTTTTGAACAGGATGCCTTGTCAACTTTTGCTAGTTTTATCATAAATGGACCAATGTTATTGTTTCCCTTTATTCTAGCAGGGTTCATTCTGGACTTAAAAAAGGGCAGGGTGCTAAGGGCTAAAAACAGCACTCAATTTTCAAAAACAGGCATTATGTTTTCAAAAAAGATTTTTTTATATAAAAAATGCATAGTTCTTTTTGAAATTCCTTAACCCTTTTACAAAATATTTAGATTTTTCTTTTTGGGTGTATTTTTGGGTTTTGGGGCACGCGATCAGGATCAAAGGGCAGCGGGGTGGAAATTTTTCAACAAAAGGGCAAACGGGGTGGCGTGCCCCGTAAACCCCGCCTAAAATGAACCCTGATTCTAGTAGCACAATCTTTAATCTTCTAAAAATTGCCAATAAATTTAGTATTGAGAAACGATCAATTCCATTGATTCCTGCCATTTGACTTGTTATTTGGGAAAGGAATAAATAAACATTAGCGGGTAACATTTTTAAAGACCTAAGAAACTTCTGAGATACAGTAATAGAGTAGTTTGAAAAATTTCAGTCTAATGACTATAGAATACATTCCATGAGAATACATCAACTTACTTGACACAGTTTGTCCAGCTTAGTTTCACTTGCACAACGGTGATTGCTAAGAGATGGCGTATGAGGTATATCACCTGTGGAGAACTCTGTATCAAATGCTTTGCTTGTTTCTGACGAATCATCATTTCCATTCTCTGCTTCTATACAATCTTGCCCAAGCTAACGAGATAAATGAAGAAAATCTTATATTCATAAGACATAAAACAAGTTTTAATAACAGTTAATGAATATTTATTTATTTATTTATTCTCAGCTATCAGATCTTAAATTTCTACAGTAGACAACAAAATAGTGAAAAGAGCACAATAAAGAATTGTAAGACATAAAGTGAAACTTGTCTATAATGGAACCTGGATATAGCAGAAATCTGTCCTGTGAACTTGATACAAGGAGTGCTCAACCTTGAAATATGGAAGCTTATCTTAAACGGAAAATTTTTTAGGTTCCTTGAGCTTCTGTTATAGACAAATTTTGCTGTATATTTTTATTTATTACTGATAAATTTATTACTGATATACATATTACAGACTATTCAGATATTTCACACACAATCTGAAACCTTTAAAAATTCTTGAATCTGAGATTTAATGTTGGACTTCTTGCTCAAATCCAAAACATTTGTCTCAGGTACTATGTTGGACATTTTTAAGATGTCTACTGAGTAACAGGGATAATACAATTCAGTTTACTGCTTAATTTCAATTCTGTATTTGTTTTATACACTGAATGACCATCTTATTAGAGAGACAATCCTTTTTTAACTTTAGCAGGTCCTACGTAACATAAGTGTGTAGTGCCTGTATGATGTCTGCGTAACACTTTGGCAGTACAGCTAGATTGAACATGGGTAAGACTAGGATATGAATGACTTCAAAAATGGCATGATCATAGGAGAAGAGCCGGTCTGAATATTTAAGAAAAACCATCATCATCAGATTTTCACATACTACAGTATCTTAGATTTTCAGATAATAGCAGTTCTGCAGTAACCTCAAATGATAAGCACAACCATGGCCAGAAAAGGCTTGTGAATGGCACATACTGTAAGCCACAACAGAAAGGCAACAATACAATAGATTATAACTCTGTACAACAAGCCCTAAACGGAACCAGAAGAATCTCATAATGCCACAAGTTTCTTTAATATTGTTGCAGATCATTTATATCCATTCATGGCTAGTGTTCCCAATGCAGATGGCCATTTTCAAATGGCCATGCACAGTTGGTCTCAGATTTGTTCATGAAAATGACTCTGACTTCCATGTGCACCAATGGCCAAATCAGTTATCTGATTTCAACGTGATGCAGCATTTGTGGATTGGGGTAGAAAGATCAGTTTAACTATTAAGGGCTGCTATTATGTCAACATGGGCTAATATTCTTGTAGAGTGGTTCAGACATTGTAGAATCTATGCTTTAAAAAACCACAACTGTGACCAGAATTAAAGATGGGCCAAGTCATTTGCATGATGTCACTAATGAAATAATTTCTCGATGTAATTTACCTGTAGGAAAAACACATGGCATTAATAAGAATGATTATATGATGATTTGCTAGTAAAGCAATATGGCAAAAATCACTAGAATATGATTTTTATATTGCACAATTGGAACTAAATAAATGACATGGTCATTTGGCAAAGCAATTGTACAATGAAGTGTAAAATATGTAATAGTGTTTATTAGACATTATTTAACTAATTATTTAGACCAAAAGACACATTAAAAATTGGTACAAAGAATATCTAAATTCTTAAGGAATAAAATGTCACAGAAACTATGGATAAACAATAGGCAAATAAAACAAATAAACCATTTTTCCACAATAAATATTTATTCATTTTATATTAATTTTATGCAAGATAACAGTAAAAAATTAAATAATAAGAATGAGAAAGGCATATTAGCAAATTTTTATACGATATCCATACCTGTAGAAAAGAAAAAAATGGCCTTTTGAGGTTGGTGACTGATCACTAAGATGTGTACGGTCCCCTCAATGTATATTTGGCAGCATGGAATTGATGAGGTTTTTTAGGATCTCTGCCTCAATGAGGACAGTCTCTAGTTCACATGAGCCACAGCCTAACATGTCCCAGGCATGATCAGCTAGAATTAAGTCAGGGCAGTTTGATTCCTGCCAGCAATATCATCCATAAAAAATAAAAAAATAATTATACAGAAAGTCTGAGAATCTCACCACTATACCTCTGAGACATCAGATTGCCGCTTTGGATAATGTCAGGTCCGTATGTCTGTCTATATAAATGGCTACCCAGACTAATCAGGGAAAAGCTGGGTTATTTCATGTGCCATATACTCTCCAGATTAAGATAATTGTCAGACTTAGTTCATCTAGAAGAAAACTGAAATCCAATTAATTCCCAACCATGACATTCCTCAGTCTAGTTTTTACATGCCATATGGTGTCCTGCAGTTAAAAGGCCATACAGTGTTGTTCTGCATGCATAAAGGCCACCTTCATGACATCAAACTTGGTACTCTGCATTGGTAACTGCTATCTTCTCCCATGTAGCAGAGTAGCATTTTTCTGGTTGTTCTGATTGTTTTACCAAAGTGCTTGTGGCACAGCCTTCACCTTGCCTTCTTTTAACTCTTCCCATATCCTTGAAATCAAGCACACAGTATCAGGAAATGGCATCTCGTGGCATTCTTATGGGCTTCTGTTACCAAACACTGCCTGATCTGCTTCCAGCTTACCAGTAACTCTGCTAATGGCCCAAAGTGTCGTTGTATAAGGGAGAAACCTTTTTCTTTACCCCAAACGGTGATTTATGCATTGTAATGTCATAGATTTAAACCAGCATATAAATATGCACGATCCTGGCGTAACTTCTTTGTTGCTTTCTGAGCACTTCCATGTGAAATCTGATAGTCTCCTCAGACTTTTTGAGAGGATGAACACTGCAATATTCTCTCAATGTCAACCAATTTAGCTTCAGCCAATATGGTCAGTCTTCCTGCTTGCGACTAGGGTTGCCAGATTGGGCTACTTCTTCGTTAGGCGGATTTGGGCTATTTGAGCTATTTATTATTGGCATGGTTTTTTTTTTTTTTCCTTTCCCCTTTTTTACTAGCTAAAAAAAATCCGAAATAACTCTGGAGAATAACCGCAATAACTAAAAGAACTCTTCATAGCTTACAGAAAGCAGGAATTAAAAAACTGATTGTTTCCTAAGCTTGCAACATTAACTTTTTGTCAACTAACTACTTTCTTTAGACTCCTCTTACATAGGGATGGGAAGAGAAAACAAATTAATTCTATAACGGAAATTTTGCTTAATTTTTAGTGATTAAGCAAAATTTAATTCAAATACTGCCATGGTTGTCAAGTACCACTGATTCAGAAATCTACTAGTAGTTTCAAAAAGTTCCCCAAATTAATTTTTATTTCTGCACAAGAAAACATACAAACATTTAAACAACATTCCTTCAAAATACTGTCCGTGGGCAGTAACACACTTCTGCCAATGTTTGCAAAATGCTTGGAAACACTCTGCAAAGCCAGTTTGCGGAACAGTGCGAAGTGCGGAGATCGCAGCAGCTTTTGTCTCTACACTTTGGCATCTGTCTTCTCGCACGATGTTGCTCACAAGATTAATTGTGGATGAATTGAAGTTGATGGACGGCCACTCCGATGATCATCTTTGATATTCGAACGTTGTTCCATAACTGACATTTTACTTAGCGAAATGAGAATGCGATGCTTACTCTACATTACCAGTTAACAGACTGCCAGTGCACAGCAGCATTCAGTTTAAATCACGTCAAAACACAGTCTAGCGTGATCTGCATATGGTAAACAATGCGGGGAAGCCTCGCTCGCTCACACACACTAGCTCAATTTCACAGCATATCACGATTCAGGGAACTTTTTAAGCTACTAGTAAAAGGTTGTGCTAATTTTTTCCCACACCATCGAGTCTCTGCTGTTGTTATCTGGCAACCCTACCTGCAACTGATCCACATTCTCAAACACGGTAGATTATTTTTGTTACCATCAATTTGCTAGGAACTGCAAAATCCAGACATTTCTAACAAAACTCGCCTGCAACACACATGGAGTTTCTACATAATGGTAATCATTCAGTAATGTTTTTGTCATAAGAGACAATTAAAATAACTGTAATACAATTTATAACAACTCTTAGTTAGATGTGCGTGACTTTTTCATCACTCTGTAGGATTTTTCCGAATTCCAATTAGATTTTTAACTTTTACACTCTGAAATCCTAAGAGTCCATCCATAAATAATATCAACAGCAAATGTGAGCTAAGATAGATTGACAACTGTCAACAACAAGAAGAGACTCAAGTTAACTGCATATTTCTGAAGTCTGTTTATTACCGTATTTATTCATGTATAATGCGGCCCCCAATTTTTGGCTCGTTGCTGAAAGAGATTTCAGTGTACAATGTACTGAATTCCATTTGCCTGTTCAATCAACGCTGAACAATCAACAGAATTTTGGGCAGCAGTTTTGACCAACAGAATTGTGAATGTGAGACATGCCCATTGGATTTGAGCTTTGAATACCCTTTAGCATGAATAGGGTTCAGATTTTGGATATAATGCATATTTTTTCCCCGAGCTAGTAACCCATTTAAATGATGTTTTATGCACTGCTAATCCCCTCTGGAATTCGTAGGCTAAATTTTATTGTGCATATAAATTCATATTTCAGCTTTAACGCTTATTTTTGCATATTTCGAGTGTTGGAGCATATTTTTCCATATTTAGATATTTTTACTTATTAAGGCATATTTAAAGTTAATTTTACAACCTATTAAGTATGTTATTTAAAAAAAAACAAATAAAAAACCAGTAGAAATGCTTTCCTTGACTTAAAATTTGATTGGGCTACTGTAAGCCAATAAACACCAGAAAAATGTACACTCTACTTAAAGAACCAGTTTTTGTAAGGAGATCTTTCTCTGTATTAAAAAATTTACTAACGGACAGACAGTAGGCTAAATTTTTTATGTTGATTGCTCTGGTCAATAAATTTTAATTTTTCCTATGGTTTAATTTGTTTTCATTTTATCATCGATTTTCATAAGTATGACAATAAAGCAACGCATCAAAGTGTTGGCGCATTTTTTAGTGCATATACAGGGCGTTTCAAAATTATGTACAATAAATTTAGTGACATATTCTTCAGGTCAAAAGAAGACAAAAATGTTCTATAGCACTTTGTCTGGAAACGATTTATTTACGCAATACAGCCAACTAAACCCGTGTCTCCAAATTACAGGAATTGTTCTAAGTGCCCGCCACAAGCTCACACGCACGCTTCGGCTCGTTGCATGAGCGACCGTCTGATGTCATGGAAGAGTTCATCGCCAGCATTACGAACGGTTTGGCATGCATTTTCAATTCGTTGTCGCAGATCCATAATGTTAGGAACTTCTGTGCTGTAGACGTTCGTTTTCACATGACCCCACAGAAAAAAGTCCAAGGGATTAAGGTCGGGTGATCTTGCAGGCCAGGCTACCGGTCCACCTCGACCTATCCACCGATTCGTGTATGCAGCATTAAGGTGTGCTCGCACAACACGGCTGAAATGTGCTGGAGCGCCATCATGCATGAACCACATGTTAGATCTTATCAAAAGAGGAACATCTTCCAGTAATTCTGGCAATGCATTCTGCAGAAACAAAAGATACGTTCGCCCAGTCAATCGTGGCGGCAACACATAAGGGCCAATTAAGTTATTTCCGACAATTCCACATCAAATGTTCACGGAGAAATGCTCTTGATGCGCTCGAGCTCTGGTAACATGCGGGTTAGCATCTGCCCAATGGTGCTGGTTATGAGAATTTATGATTCCTGTCCGGGTGAAGGTTGCTTCGTCCGTGAAAAGTATCTGGCTGAGACAACTAGAGTCTGCAGCATGACGACGTTGTATCCATTGGCAAAATCGTTGTCGGTGTGGATAGTCCGTTGGGTTCAGTGCCTGAACCAGTTGCAGGTGGTATGGATGCAAAAGCTGACGGTGAAGAATGCGCCAAACAGATGAGTGCGGAATGTGTACCATGGAAGAAATACGACGGGTGCTTGTCTGTGGTTCATCATGTATGATGTCAATTATCACATCCTCCTCATCCGGAGAATGTGCTACAGGCCACCCTTGTCCTGTTTGACGGCCAAAGGAACCACGCTCCCTCAAATGTCTGTCGACAGATACAAATGTTTGGTTATTTGGCAAACGTCTATTCGGAAAGCGTCTTCTTGCTTCCACAGCATTTCCGTCCGCAAGACCATACATTAGGTGCATGTCAGTGTATTCTGCACTGGAATACGTGTACATGACTTTTTTTTTACGTAAATCGTAATGCGTATGTCAAAGCACGCAAACGTTCTGAAATTGATATTCCTAGTGGATGTACATTAGTGAAACTACAGTAATGGAAACAACCGTACACAACTAATGGAACAACCCTAAAGTAGGTTTAAATGGAACAAACCACTCAACCTAGTGTTGGGTCGAAAGGCTGGAACTGCTAAAATATTGTCCGCTAACTACCGTACTTCCCTACTGTATGATATTGGATTACTCGCAAACAAATCGTTTCCAGACAAAGTGCTATACAACATTTTCGTCTTCTTTTGACCTGAAGAATATGTCACTTAATTTATTGTACATAATTTTGAAACACCCTGTATTTTTATTTTAGGCCATATATAGGTGCATATTTTAGCATCTTTTAGTGCATATAAATCCAAGCCCTAAACATGACCCATGATATGGAGAGGGGGGGGGGGGGGGCCACGGCACTATCAGAGGTTATTTAATTTTTTACAAAGACAATATTTATTATTATACAGTGAAAGTTCTTTAAATGTTTAGCATCTATGAAGATATAATTTCAGTTTCCTTTTTAAATGGTTTATTTAAGAATTCATTAAGCTATTGAAATAATACTGTATAAAATAAATTTCCACTAGCGATAGTTTTTTCGGTAAATTTGCATTTTTTTGTTCAAGATTTGCTTTTGCAGACTAACAATTCATATATCTCGTGAAAATTCTGAGCGGCATTGCCTCCTTGAAATTGCGTAAAACTATATTCTTTATAATACAGTCATATATAACAAATTTTTAAATGTCTGCAAATTTTTTCGTTATAACTGTATTTAGTTTTAAACATATAGTGGATATAACAAATTTATTTTTATTTAAAGTAGATTTCTTTATATCTGATAAAGAAAAACCTTTCAATTGTGCGCTTTTCAATGTTTTTTAATAACCAGAAAGCAATACGTCCCTTTTTCTCCTTCCCAGCTTCTACTTCTTTTATGATCTTAATTTTGGTATCGAGATCTAAATATTTCCTTTTTGCCATCATTTCGAAAAAATGATGGTGTACACATGCTCTTGCCAAGTGAAGTAACCCAATGCTAAATTTAGATATGAAATTTTTTTTTATTTTTCAAAATTTCGCTATATCCAAACAAAAGTTGTGTAATTGCCTATAAAATGATTCTTTACAGTCTGTTACAAAATTATAAGAACACCGCCCGAACTACTGGAAATGACATCAAAAATTTTGCTGCTAGAGTGATAGTCCAAACCAAAAGGAGTTACACGTGCTTTGTTATTTTTAAACAAAAAAAATCTCAAAGCTACACAAAAATTGAAAAACTGCCGTTACATAAGAACAAATTCGAAAACTTTAAGGACTCAAGATCCTTACAAATAATTGTTTAATATGCAAATATGAGAAATGTTCAGGATGCAACCACTTAAAAAGGGGTGACAGAAAATTTTTTTCAATATTAGTCTGATTAAATGCACAGGGTTCGTATGCTTTGCTCAACTTCAAATTCCAGGCTTTTCCAGAAATGTTTTATAACTTTTCCAGGCCAGGAATTATGACAGTATATACACAGGAATCTAGCTAGAAATAGGGGAGTGCTGGATAATTTTTCAGAGAAAAAAAGATATTTTTATATTACAACAAGAGTCATAATCAGCTACCGTTGCAAAATTTGGAATACCAATGGCATTTTAAATCTTACTGATACTTTAAACTTACACCATATAATGCATAATTAACTTAAATCTGAATGGTAGTCACAGAAATGATAATGTTTAAAATGCTGGTCACAATGCTGGTTACACGCAAACAGTGCAGTTGGATTCCTGACATGTATTTGGGGGGGGGGGGGGGTTGCATTTCTTTCTTTTTGGTCATGACAGACATAAGATGCATTAAGTAGTTTTTAAGAATTATGTTTTCGTGTCCCATTGGACATGAAAGTCGTAAAGTTCAGTCAGCCAATGAAACCTGATTTCAGAACAAATTTTTATTTACATATCCCGCAACATTAATGTGGGCAGAGTTTTTAATGTGGAAATGAAATTTGAATAAAATTTTCCAGTGTATGTAAAAGAAATTCCAGTGGAAAAATGTAATTTTATACTGTTTTTTTAGCCTTTCCAGGCAAGGAAAACTGTTTAATAAAATTGCAGGCTTTTCCAGGAATTTAAGGCCGCATACGAACTCTGAATGCAGAATCAGCATGCCACTAGCACAGCAGCTGACAGAGTGAAATACGGCAAGTGTATGAACTACATGGTAATGTATGGTCTATCAGAGTCATAGCTCACACTTTAAACAGTTCACCTACTGCTGTGTTTAATGTGTTAAAAAAAAAAGAGAAAACTATGGAAAGAAAAAGTGAATGGAAGCAAGACAGACGTGCGATTTTCCACCTATCAATAAAAAAAAAAGATAAATACTAGAGAAGTGGCAGCAGTGTTACCCAAAGAAGTGTCGCATGCAACAGTTAGAAGTTTGAAGACGGACAAACGTGTAAAATATAAGAAAATGCTTTCTCGGCCTGCCTTAACTGCACAACAGAAGAGATAAGAAGAGGCTAGGCAAAGAAATTGAGTTTTGGAGATCAGTGGAAGAAAATTGTGTTTTCTGAAGAGAAAAAATGGAATCTTGATGGTCCAGACGGGTTCAAATATTATTGGCATGATTTAAGGACGAATAATCAAGTGAAGATAAGCTGTCAGCAGGGTGGTGGATCAGTTTTAACATGGGAAGCATTTGGGTATCATGGCAAAACACGACATAGTGGTAATTGATGGAAGGTTAAACTCCAGCAAATACCAAGAACTATTGTACAATCATCTAATACCATTTGGTTCGACATTCCAGCAAGATAATGCTGCTGCACATGCATCTAAGGCAATGAAAGCCTGGTTTCAACATGAAAAAATCAACGTTCTCGAATGGCCCTCAAGAAACCCCGATATGAATCCCATAGAAAATGTATGGGGGATGATGGTACAAAAGGTATATGGCCGGAATAAGCAGTATAACACATACAAACGAAAAAGGCCAGAAACTGTGGACAAAGGTTACCTAAAGAGAAGAAATAAAGAGCGAAACTACTATTCCACAACAAGAATAGTTATGTAATAATGGTTTCTCTCTTTATTTCTTATCTTCAGTATAACACAGTTAGAGAAATGGAAATCGCCATAATGAGAGCTAGGGACAGAGTATGCGATAAAGACTTGCAAAAACTGATTGAAACAATGCCATAAAGGATACATATGCTGACTGAAGCCAAGGGATGCTCAACATGTTATTAGAAAGTTTACTTCACGTTATGTTTAATTTGTTCTCATTAATTTTCAAACTGATCCTATAGTTATGTAACAGCAGTTTTTCAATTTTTGTGTAATATTTTTTTTTTTGGAGATTGTTTAAAAATAACAAAGCATGTGTAACTCCTTTTGGTTTGGACTCTCCTCTAGCAGAAAATTCTTTTGTTCTGTGTTCATTTTATGTCATTTCCAGCAGTTCGGGCAATGTTCTTATAATTTCGTAAGACTGTATATACGTATTTTCATTATATCAAATTTTAATGAACCTGGTGTTGGCGATTTCAGTTAAAGCACTTTTTTGTTATAGCCGAATTCGAGTATATACAAATAAAATTGATCTTTACTGGTGAAATTTCTAGTTTATTATGACAATTGGTCATTTTAAACAAATGTATAACAAACAATGATGCTTATTTCTCCAGTAGCAATCCATCACGTGACTTATAGCAGCCGCCACGCAAGTTGAACGATCTTTTTGACATGCGCAATAAGTCATCTCATCAATATGCTTTGTCTGGATTTTACCCATGATGCACTTGTTCTACTATAGTAATGGTGGAGATATCGTTGAAGCATGGAAAGCCTATTAAAAGTCATAAAATAAAACAAATTGCATTCGAGTCGACTATTCTGCTTCATTTTTTAATTTATTAATTAATTAATTTCATTTATCTATTTAAAAGAAAAAACGAAAATAGAAACTAAATATAAATACGAAGACAATGTTTTGAAAACGAAAGCGGATGTTTCCTGGAATAGCTAAGCGATTTACTTCCAGTTAACGTATATTGGCTGGCTTTAGAAATGACGTCATCCTGTCGTTCAACTTATGTGGCGGCAGCTATAGGATAGGAGTGATGCTATTTTGTTATTATTGAAATAAAAGATTGTAGCTACCACTAACTGGTCGAATTTTATTTCACTTTTCACCTTTAATGTTACAAATTCACTTAGCATGTTGCCTCTAGTGTTCAATTATTGTGAATAAATGGCTTTTTGTCTGAATGATTGTAGTTATCTTGTTTTTGCTAAATCGCTTTCGCATTAGCTTTTGGCGTGTTCGTGTATAAAGTGACCCCTCCCCAAATTTAGGTGCTTTTTAAGTCAAAATTTTTCGCATTATACACAAATAAATATGGTAAATGCAAATAATTATCCAAAAGTTTCTAGCCTCACTTCTGATTTTCAAAGGTCTTCAAAAACAAATCCCTATTACAAATTTTTAAATAGATTCCTTAACAGGTTACAATTATATTTTTAAATAAATTTCTTCCTGTGCTGTTTTCAAATGCAAAATTCAGAATAAAAGTTATATAAATAGTTTACCAAGGTAATTAAAATTCATACAAGCATCATTTCAAAAACGTATTTGCCAGGGTAACTATATATGCTTTCCGTTCATGGCAGTGGAAGTGACACGAGCGTTTTGCCACATAAGGTGTGGGGCAGAATCAAACAGCCAAATACACATTTACTATCATTACTCATATCATGCTTTAACATCTGCCATAACAAATCTATGAATCAACTGAGGATGGAGTCCTCGCAATGTTACCATCTGCTGAGAGCCTAGATGTTTTGAAATTCTGACTTCGGATTCTTAAAGATGTCAAAAAGTAAAACAGAAATGTCTCTAAGACCCATCCTCTATCTGTCTTTATCGATAAAATTGGGTTCAAAACTTTGGAAGTTCCACACTTTCAGTGCCTCCTAACAGTTGGATCAATTGTAAAAACACCTAGAATAAAACATTTCTCAAATGTAAATCTGAAAATACCATTAAAAATAGGGGTTCCTATTTAAGATTTCCAAGTTGCCCCTCCCCCACCCTCAGGAGAGTTTTTTTGTTATGTTGTGTTATTTTTCGAGTTACGTTAATTTGTCTGGTTAAATGGGACACCCTGTATGATCCATTCAAGAGATCTAATTCTGTAGTCCTCCATAAATAGATCCTTTAACGAGGACTAAGAACAGCATCTCACATCAATCAAGCATTATAACCTAAATTAAGGTTAATAGCAAACTAAGAGTCTAGCAAACTTTGAAAATGCAGCAGGGAGAAGTATCATATGATTTATAAAACAATGGAGTCCCATTAGCTGGACTAATTGGGACGGAAGCCTATTTTGATAACCAGATTTTTGGGAACCAAAATCCAAACAAGTTTAATTCTTGCTGGAACTGTCAACAAATTAGTGTGCACATGTCTGCACACATCGCAACAACGATGAGTGGTGAATAATCGTGCTTACAAAGAGACAGATTTTGATGTAAAAAAAATTCATAAATAGCTTATGTCCAAAGAAAAAAAATTCATAAAGTTTAACACAAATATGTGCATTTTATAAATGCTTAAACTGTTGTATAGGATCTCATAAGTTCTGGTGTAGCAGTAAGTTGTAGCCATCTTAATGATGCAGATAGGTAGTTGATGTATTATTTTTTCCCCCCATCCTGGATTCACTTTTACATTTATTGGTTGCATGTAATAATTTTTGCAAAAAAATAACAAAACTTTCCCAAAAATCACCATAATTTCTGCATAAAATGCATATATGAATTATATTTAATTAATAACGCATAGTGATAATGAGTGTTTAAAAACATTTACGTAAAAGAATATTACATTTTAATTATTTTTATAAATTTCACAACTGCTGGGATAATATGAGGCGTGACTTTTTAAGTAAGTACCATTTTGTAATAAAAACAAAACTACTATATATCTTTTCAAAATTTTTTCTTTACCAGATTCTATATACACAACCTTGCCAAAAGTCTTGGGACACCCCTATTTTACATAAAAATGCAGCATTCCCATGCAATTTAAATGTTGTCATTCATCCCAACACTATATGCTGTAGAATGGCTCAAAGAAAGCAGCATTCGGACATCAAGAAGGGTACAGTTGTTGGATGCCACATAACAGGCAAAAGTGTTAGAGAGAAGTCAACCTTGCTAAACATCCCCAAATCATCAGTTCAAAACATCATCCAGACATGGAAGGTTAAGTGTACGACAAGTATTCAGCCCAGGACCAGAAGACCCTAGATTATGTCGGCAAGAGACCAAAGGGCGCTTCGCAGGGTGGTCACTGCAAACTGTAAAACACTGGTTGATGAACTGACAAGATCCTTCACAGAGCCCATTGGGGCAACTGTAAGCATCAAGACGTTTGCAGGGAACTGCATTCACTGGGTTTTCATGGCAGAGGTGCGGTCCACGCACGCCACATCAGCATCTGCAACCAGCGAGAAGATTGCAATGGTGCAAAGAGAGACATCACTGAAATCTGGAGCAATGGCAGATGGTTGAATAGAGTGACGAGTCACAATACATCATCAATAGGATGGAAGGATTTGGGTATGACAAATGCCTGGAGACCGTCATCTGGCAAGCTGTATAGTACCCACAGTGAAGTTTGGTGATGGTATGGGGGTGTTCTTTGCGATTTAGTCTAGGTCCAATCGTTTCTGGTCATCTGATCGTGGAGCGTTACCAAGACATCATGGGTAGCGCCACACTACTTGCTCTCTGGCAGCACAGAAGGAAATGGCCCTTTTTTCTTTCTACATAATTTACCTTGACACAAAGCAAGAGTTGTAGGCAGATGGTTTGATGAAATGAAGGTGCAAGAACTTTACTGGCCTGCACTGAGCCCCAATCTCAACCCCACTGAACATCTTTGGGATGTGTTGGAGCATCAATGCACACAGGAGTGGCATGCCCGATATCTGTGACTGAACTGTCGAAGGAACTTTTGGCGAAATGGCGAAAAATTCCTGAACACGTCAAAAACTTGTGGTCAGTATGCCCAAGAGAATAGAGGCTGTGATAGCAGCAAAAGTTAGACCAACTAGATAACACACATCCATTTTTCTAAGTATTTTCCTTAAATTGGTGGTGTCCCATGATTTTTTGGCAAGGTAGAGTACCTTTAACTATTTTCCCACAGTTTCCAATTTTATTAAACACCTGTCGTAGCCATCTGAGCTTCTGCATGCCCACTTCATAGAAGTCGACACCAGTGAGGAAATCCATGCAGTTTTCACTTCTTCATTGTCGTATTAGGCTGCCGATGAACTCCTTTAGATACTGGATCAGGTGGTAGACTGGACAGGAGGTTCGGACTGTAAGACAGGTGGTCAATTTGTTCCCAACTAATCAGATCGCCTGTTTTTCAGTGATGACGAAAAAGTGAAAATTGCATGGCTTTCCTCACCAGCAGCAGACTTCTATGAAGTGGGCAT
>JAHWFO010103605.1:678445-720955 GCA_023313115.1 Rhysida immarginata
GCCACTGAAAATTTCTAAGTCCCAGGATAATAGGTTTTGCAACAATAGGTATAGTCAACAGTAGGTTTATTCAACAGTAGCTTTAATCAACAATAGGTGTGCTGCGAATTGTGTGCTAAATAAACATACTGTTGAATAAACCTGTTGTTGCAAAACCTATTGTCCTGGAACTTAGAAATTTTCAGTGGCAAGTTTTTATTGGTCCACCCTGTATACAATCTGGTAAAGAAAAATATTTGAAAAAATATATAGTAGTTTTCATTTTATTACAAAACAGTACTTACTTACAAGCATACAAAATGTAAATGTTGCTTGTTCCATATACATTTCATTATATACAATCAAAGGCTAAAGTGATGGGTTAGCAATATGCAAATTGAACACTGCTATCACCTATATTAACATAAGAGCATATAATGGTTGTACCCATGTACACTGCTTGAAAAATCTAGCCTATGTGACAATATCTCTTTACCATCTCAGAAAACTCGGGAAATTTTCCAAAACATAGTTGTGCTCTGACTGATTGACTGCAATGCTGAATTGCAGTTGCTAAAATTATAAGGTGACCAGAAGTCCCAATTTTGATCCTTTGTCCTGATTATTGTTTCGATTATTTGTTCCAATTTACCTGATTTATATAGAACATCTCCACTTAATAGCATAAGACACATGTACATATCTGCAAAAGTAAAAGATGTAACTGCAAAAGTCATGGGAGAGATGTATACAAAGTGAAAACTGCTGTGAATTATACATAACGACATGGACTAATCCAAAAAAAGCATACAATGGTTGTGCCCTTGTACACTTTATCTTCTTGTATCTGTGTCATCCTGATCCTGGCAAGGCAACGAAAATTATCCTTGTTCAAATGTGTCATGATGGTGGGTGATCGAAGCCATTTCTGAGGTTGTTCAAGAATTCAACATTCCATAAACCATGGTGCCACATTTGTAAGGAAATATCTTCTGGAAGGCATTACCACAACAGTGACCGACCATGACTGTTTTATGGCCGTGACCACTGATGACTGGCTAGTATTGTCCATTCTAATTGAGAAACCACAGCACTTGAAATCACTGCCAAATTTAATAAAGGCATTTCCAGACCCATATCCAGCGGGTCATTACAGCATGCTTAAACATCCATGGTTATGGTAGCAGAAAAACCAACAAAGTATCATTGCTAACATTGCAACACCTGACTCAGCATATCATTTGGATTTGTGAACATGTTATGAATATTTAGTCATCAAACAAACATCCATTTTACAATACAAATTGTTTTCATTACAGTAACTAGAATCAACTTTCATCCTTTCCAACATCGTCAATTTGTAAAACTTGGAAGACTAGAAACGGGTTGTGATATCCGACAAATCAATGTAGGGGGTCGTTGTGTATCCCATAATGAAGGAGACTTCCAGCACGATAATGTTACATGTCATCAAACGATAGTTTGCAGAAATGGTTTGAGGATCATTCAGGAGAATTCCAACGATGATATAGCCAGACATGAACCCCACTGAA
Organism: Rhysida immarginata; assembly: GCA_023313115.1. NCBI lineage: Eukaryota > Metazoa > Arthropoda > Chilopoda > Scolopendromorpha > Scolopendridae > Rhysida > Rhysida immarginata. The sequence continues at coordinate 679,978 of JAHWFO010103605.1, forward strand.
CATTTATGGGATGCATTGGAAAGCCCTGTGTACCCAAGATCAGTTATCTCCTAATAGTAGGGAACTGAGTGGTAATCTAGATGGTATGGCTCAACGTCTTGCCACATGTCTTCAAGCCTCTTATGGGATCAATGCAACATCTTTCTGGCTCTTCATTGGATCAGAGAGAATCCGACATGTTACTGAGCAGCTATCCCGTGATCATTGGCCTTTTGAGTGTATAAGCTGTGCTAATTTCGAGCCAGTTATTCTTTCTAAGAAGTTTTTAATAAAGAAACTGCACAATCCCCACCTTCAAATTAACAGCCAAAGAGGAATCAAATATAAAATTGCTTTTATTATTGGTAATAATAAATATAGAGTCAAAAAATGCAAATCAGAATACATTTTACTGAATAAAATACGTTAATATTTTTATTTCTATTTTTTATTACAGTGTTACATAATTAAGCATGATCTTGGATACATTGGCTACTAAAAGATAATACGATTAAAACTCAACTTTAAAAAAACACGACTTATTTTATCTTAATTCAGTTTCTAATTTAAGATACAAAATTTCACCAGATTTAAGCATTGTTCGTTAAAAAATAAACATTTAATGTCAAATCTAAAATTCCACTATAAGGAAATATCTACAGAGAACATTCACCTTTCCAAATATCAGTGATAAAAGAAAGCAAAATACTGTTTGTTAATGGAATTAAAATTGGGACTCTAAGGAATATACTTTTTTTGCAATTCATTTATTGCAAAGACCTTAAGATCAAAGTATAAACCCAGACATGTACATGAATAAGTATCTTTGAATTAACCATTCATTTAATCTAGGTATTTGCAATTCGTTTAATGTAAATTTTTTTTGGATGTTAAGAATGAATTACAAATCCATTGTGTACATGTGTACACTTAGTAAATGTACTTGGATAATGACCACTGGCTAAATTAACACAATTCTAAAATTTTGATGGAGAACCATTTTTCCTCTAGTCTAAATATTTTCAGTCTTCCCATTCATGACAAATCTTAAAAGTCAAAAACAGGAGGGGGCAGTGATGTTACTTCTTTCGGAAAATTGTGTTCAGATTCAAACTACAGTATCATGAGTAAAAACATTATAGCCTTAACAATTACTTTTAATATTAGTCTTACACAAGAAAAAATAAAAATAAGAAATGAATGAGAAAGATAGTGCATCTGCTACTATAGATATATACAGAAATATTAAATAATGTAATTCATTGTTTTATACCGAACTTTCTGAAGATGTTGAGGTAGACGGGGTATTTTCTTTTTTCTCCACACTTCTTCTAACTGGAGTGCGATTATGACTGGTTGAGGTTTTAGAGGAACTCTTGAAATTAAAGAAAATAAAAGAGGAAAAAATGAATAACAAAAAATTATAAAATCAAAAATATTCTAAATCGGTTTTCTCTCTAATATTGTTGAACATGCTTAGAACGGGAGGGAAAAAATTTTACCGTACTTAACAAATTATAAGAACCCCTAAAATTTTCGAGAAAAATTTTCTTCGAGACATGTAACATTATCGTGCAGGCTTTTCAAGAAAAAAAAAAATTTTTTTTAAACCAGAAAATGAAGTACAGTAGAACCTCGATTTTCCATCTCTCAGTAAACCGTTCGGCCAATTACCCATCATCTATAATTTTTTCCCCCCACAATATACAGGGCGAGTCTCAAACCCAGTCACATACTTTAAGGGGAGTTAGTATGGATGATTCTAAGCAAAAAAGTTCATATGAACATAGGTGCGAATTTGAACGCTAAATGAGATATGAACAGAAATAAAAATGCCGCCACTAAGATCAACAAGTTAATAACTCACTTTCTATAATACATAGGATGATGAAATTTGGGAGAATAATAGGGTACATAAAACTGTATACCATTAAAATTTGAACGAATTCCAACGAGTACTTTCCGAGTTACGCACTCAACATCGCAACACGTGCTCACATGTGAGAACTAACCACCATGTGCTCACATGTCACTACGTAACCCGGAAACTGCTCGTTGGAATTCGATCAAATTTTAACAGTATACACAATTTTATGTACCCTATTATTCTCCCAAATTTCATCATCCTTGATGTTGTAGAAAGTGAGTTATTAACTTGTTGATCTTAGTGGCAGCATTTTTATTTCTGTTCATATCTTAGCTATTGTTCAAATTCAGACCCATGTTCATATGAACTTTTTTGCTTAAAATCATCCATACTATCTGCTCTAAAAGTTTGTGACAGTCAGACTCACCCTGTATATTTACAATTTTTCATGAACACGTGAACAAAATTTATAGCAACGTGAAACTACCAGGTACCCCGTGTGAGGCTGCTTTTCCCGTTAGCTATCCTTTCTTTGCCGCATGGGAGATGTCCTTGCCTCAATGCCACTACCTGTCCCTTTTGTAGTACAGTATACGGGGATGGTTTTAAGTTAGTTTTAAGTGTACAACTGCAACTGCAGTTATACCGTACATTTATAGAGTTAGCATGGAGGTGATTTACTTACAGGTTCACTATGCCCTTGTGTATAATACATACCTTAATAATTCTGTTTATTTAAATAAAATGGATAATCAGTCATTTTCAAATAACCGTCACCCCTTTCTCCTCCATTACAATGGAAAATCGAGGTTCTACTGTATATACACACATTTATCTCTTACAATGAAATTGACAAACCAATTGCAATTATGATTATTTAAAAATGAACAATGATTTTATTTCATTAGTATTTACAAAGAGTGAAAAGTATAGTCAATATCGTTTATGAAAAAAAATCTGTCACTATAATCCGGTGTTGGTTATAACCAATATTGCTCTTCATCTGGTCCTCATGCTTCATATCATGTCAATATGTAATCATTTGATTTGAAATAGTTAGATACGAAGGCATTCTTAATTTTCTAGCAATCCTTTCAAATCACTGAAATATATTCAGCCCTCTGCACAGAGTTTTCCAACTCAAAAAAATTTTCCCGCTAAAACGAACCAAAATATCTGCTAAAATCTGCTAAGTTGGCAACACTGAAACTGACCGACTGACAAAGGGAATTGTGGTGCCGCACATGAACTTGTGAATAAACCCTAAAAAGTGCACGTCGAGGGTGCCTTTAATTGGCCAGCTGGCATCGACTCATGTTTATTTTGCCTAGTATCACTCAACGGAAGTGACAGACTGTTCCAGATAGCTCCATAAGTCACGCCCATTGGCTGAGGGGAAGTTCTCACATGCTTTGACCACTGGCCTGAGAACTTCTTTTTGCATGGGCGGTGGTTCATTGTGAACTCGTGGCTCAGCCACGAGCTCAAGTGGATCAAACGGCAAACCTATCACCATATGGCACTTCAAGGCAGTACTGTATATACAATCGGATAAATCTTAAGCATTATGCTCTCGTTCGCTATTCATTGACTTGTGAGAATCATTGAGACATCAATAAGTCTGATGAATGCCACAAAGAGGAACGACATCAAATTGGAGGAATGAGTGACAACTATCAGGATGAACTAGTAGACAAACACCCATGCTACTCTCGTTAGCGACAAACAACCATTTAGTTCAGCAATAATAAACGCAGCTATCTGTCTGAAGAAACAGAAATTTTGAGCACACACTCCGAAAACTTCAAAGAACGCATATCTCCAGTTTCGAATTCGTACCATTGTTGGGAACGGAGAAAAAAATTGTGGTGCATTACTTTCTGGGCTAACCTTGTAAAACTGCTACACCAACCTTCTTGATTTCTAAGTAAAACTGACAATAAGATGAATAGTAACTCCTAGGAACTAAAAAGATTTATCAGCTGTTTAAATTAATAATAGTTAATTTGTCAGAAAGAGACAAAAGTTTTTACATATGTAGAATTAATTTGATTCCAATTTTCTGTATCTTTAAGTAATTTAATTACAATTCAGTGCATTTTGCAAATTTTCTATTTTACTTTGAGTATGGATAATTTTACTCATGTTTCCAATCTTAATATAACTCATTTATTATATTTTGTCTTCTTTTAAACTGATAATAAAGTTGGTTATTTAGTAATTGTTGTGCATTCATTCACAGCAATCACTAGGCAATATTAATTTATGTTCACAGGATTTTATTTTATTTGATGTATACGAACCTGGGATCTATTGATCCAAAAACGCCACCCAACCTTCTATTTTTACCATGTTGTCACAGTTTCAAATGGTGGCGAATTGAGCTAGTAGGCATCCAGAGCAACAAGTGGCAACTTACCACAGATGAAATTCATACAATTAGTCAAATCAGAGCCAAAACTAATTTATATACCAGAAATGAAGTTTTATGTGGATAAACTGAAACAAGAACTTTACTCAAGAATCTAGAAACGAAAACAGGTTCTAAAAGCAGGCGTAGTCTACAATCCGGGAATTTTCCCATCAGCAGTGCCCTCTGAAATATTAGATAAAAACATATTGAGAACTAGCATCCCTGTCTGCCCGAATGGCACGTATGGATAATGAGGAGCTCCACTGATATCAATCTGAGCAGATATTTCAACAGAAACTACAAAATTTTAGCCGCAAGTCATTCCCTTCCTTCAACATAGGTTACTGCCTAACCAAATGTTACCAAGAATGTTGTTCAGAACATGGCAGACAGCATTTCTGGACTTATATGGGTTCACAACAGCTAGCCCATGCAAGGAACTTGTCAGGCAATTCCCCAGGAAAACATCCGATTCGATACCATGACAGTGCAGCTGTTATTGCAGCTCACAGAGGCTTCACAAGAGACCCATTTTTTGCAGAAAATTGTTTTAGTACTGATCTGAAGCTGTAATCAGTAAAGAATATCATGGTGTTGAAATTTACAATACAAACACTAGTGTTTCAAGGAAGTTGTAGGCTTTTTATCATCTACCACATCTATTCCAATTAATGGCACTTGCAAGTTGCAGCACAGTACTTTTGCTTTATTTCACCCAGTTTTTCCTGGTGTCTACAATTTCAAACTCATACTATCAAAGTTATCCTTACAATTCCAAAAAATGTGTACAAGTTGGCAGGTCTGCTCATGGCAGCCATAACTAGCATTCCTCTACCGTACAAAGTAAGAAAAACTGTGGATAAACAAAGAACCATAAAACGAAAATCAAAATATCTCTTAGGCTACGGCCATGCAGACGCAAATTTAGAGCGGGTGAGCGATTTCTGACGTCATCACGCTCGCGTAGATGCGATCATGCAGACGCGAGACACTTGAAATATCGCACGCGAGAGCGAAAATACGTTTCTCGCTTGTATCTGACACTGCTTGATTTTCTCGCTGTCTGCCAAATCTCGCTCAACGCTGCACAGGTGTAGTAGTCCATTTTTATTGCAAGATGCCTACTTCCACATGAAATGGCAGCCATGTTTGTGAGAAAAATTCGCTTCCGTATAATCACATACGGCGAGAAACGACGAGAGAGAGAACTTAAAAATTCGCTCACTAAACATAGCTTGCAAATGTGATGACATCAGAAGTCGTCTGCATAGGCGTAGCCTCAGTCCACAATGAAATGCAAAAAAACAAACCCTAGAAGATTGTTTTAGGTTCTTACTAATGAAGATCACAAGTATTATTGAAAAAAAGCACATTTTTTCATTTCATAGTGAACTAAGAGGTATATCGATTTTCATTCTATGGTTTGTTCTATCGTTCAACCATTCCTCTTCTATTTAATAAAGCTACTGGTGGTTTAATTTATTATTCTCCTGTTATTAGAACTAGACTTGCAGTGGCTAATTATGCTTTATTAGGGTTTCCTTTTTTAGCTGGATTTTATTCTAAGGATTTGATTGCTGAAATATACTTTTTTGGTTATAGAAATTTTTTTATCTTCTTAATTTTTTTATACCAGATGTTTTCATCCAGTCAGTCCTCAATTTGTCATCCAGCTATTAGTTTGGCATCTGAAAATCTGTCCTTGAAGTTCTTTTGTCGTTATTCGATTTTCTCACCCTCAACTCCCCTTAATGATAACATATGGAGGCAATTTCGTTCAATCTACTAGAACACCTTCCATAATTTATTCTTAACTGGTCATAGCCAGTAATGAGTTTGCACCCTTATGATTGTCACATTAAGTTGGTATCAAAAAATACCAGATTCTCATCAGCAAGGTTATTTGATTAATAAATTAGAATTAAAAATATTTCTTCCTTAAATTAATAATATCCACTTCCTCTTCTCATAAGGTTTTTCTGCTTCTAAGAGCAAGCCCATTATGCCTCATCATCCTGGCAATCCATTTCCATACTGGCTTTAATATCTCCATGTGGAATTCACAATCACACAGAAACTTCTACAGCTTTTATCTGTACAATTTCCATCGTCACTGGCATGGCATTTTGCTTTTTCTCTCGAATAAATTCCACAATTTCAGTTTCAACAACCTGCTGTTTTCTTCCCTTATGGCCTCGAAAAGCTTTGCAGATACAGTATATCCTAGTTTCCGATCTTTCATTAGGAAACTGTTCAGATATAGAGCTGTTTCCCATAAGTTTCTATAAGGAAATTTCTAATTTGTTTTTAGGGCCCAAAGAAAGGCAAAAATGGGAGGAAAACAACGAAATAAAGTCGGGAAACAGCTCACCAATGAAGAAATTCTTAGTATCTTGGAAGCTATGGAGGAATAGGAATAGTTCTTGCTAATAAGTACCATGTTTTTTGAAAATCATATTCATTAATAATGCCCCAATACAAATAAACGTTAGTCATGTATCTAATTACTTACCCTTATTCATTTTAATAAACTGAAAAAAATATCGCCGTTCATATACCACAGAACCGCTGTACTAAGAACACTAAGTGTACCCTTAAGCTATTCTTTACTTTTCCTTCACTGCCTGATGTTTGCTTCAGTTACGGAAAATAACATCGCAGCTTCTGAATTATTCAACAATTCTGCATGCCTAATTGTTGCTAATTTAAAATTAGCATCATAACCCTGTCGAAAACTTTTGATGGTTGATCAACAGATATTCCGTATTCAGTATAACCATGTTAATACACTATTGCTTTTGCATTGGTCCCTTCCACTTGAAAGCTATTTCTTCATAAATTCGGCCTGTTCATATGTATTTTTTTTCTCTGATCCCAGATAATATGTAAATTTTTAGCTCAAAAAAATTCTAGGAATCTTAAATTATTTGCAATGTGTTTGCAAAAAAATTTTTTTATTCATGCGATATTCAATGAGACTCTGCGTATTCTGATTGGACTAAACGACGAAGCACATGTTTTTACATAGCTGCGAATTCTGATCAGCTCCATCAAGCATCAACAATGACTCACATGTTTCGATAGCTGCGAATTTTGATTTGTTCCTTGATAATGATGTTCAGAATTTCAGTTCTTCACAATCCTATTCACAGCATTTTTATATCACTCGTTAGCATTTAGCATTTTTATTTCGTTAAGTTTCATTTTTATTATCAACAGTTCTGCATCTCAAAAACGCAAAGAGTCTTACGTCGGACCAGAAATTAGACATTTTGGATACTGCAAGGAAATCAACCGTGAAGAGGACAAAATTAGCAAAGATACTTAATATCCCCTATACAACTCGTTATAGCTTCTTAAAATGAAGAGAAAATTAGGTAGCAAGCAGAAGCCAGTGGGACTTTAAAAAGGAAGCAAATGCAGCCAGCAATGCATGAGGATTTGGAAGAAGCTTTACTAACATGGTTTAAGCAATTAAGTTTTCATTTTCCGGTATATAAATTTTTTGAAGATTTGACTTTTTATTAACTGTTTGTGTACGTATTTGCTATAGGCACATCAAAAAGATAACGGCACTCCAATCAAGGGTGACATCTTGAAACAAAAAGCTGACCAAGTTTGCAAGGCAGATGAACATAGAAAATTTTTTGTGTTCGAATGGCTGGCTCTGTCACTGATTATATACAATCATGTAAACAGACTTCAATAGCAGTTCTTTCTAGAAATAAACAAATAAACATTCATGTGTCTCAAGCTTATTTCATAACATAACACTTGATTTTCAGCAAACTGACAATTTTTCAATCCCGGATAATACGTAGTTTTTGCTCGGTCCCTTGTAACATGTATTAACGGGATTCTACTGTATTTCAACAGCAGCCGTTATAAAATATGGTATTTACAGTGCTTAACAGTGTGTTTTGTTGTGCAAGCAGTTCTTCTAATCTTCAAGATAATAATGTGCAAACTGTTTGAATCAGTCTGACTAATTGTATATGCTTAACAAAGTAACATCATTGGATAACTCCCAAGGTAATCTAGAATAAAAGTAAGTCCAATTTGTCAGAAATGCTTAACGCACATGCGTATTGTGATGTCGCTGGATGACTTATGGCGTTACTTCCAGCAGTGGTCAGAAAAGAAAACATTTTCACGTCAAAAAACAAAACTCTTTTGTTGTATATCTGAAGAAACGTATATTTGTAAACTTACCATTTTATAAATTAACATAGTAAAATCTCGTTATAATGAACTTCAGAGGACCATGGAAATTGGTTTGTTAAACTTTCAGAAAATCAATTATTTTATGAAAGAGTCGTGAATTTTCATCTGCTTCGTTGCTCTTAACGTTTCTGAAGCAATGAAGTCACTTATTTTGTTTAAATTGTGATGAAACTGTTCTGGGGCTCATGTTTTGAAATAAATTGAAGTTTATTGAAGCATGCAAATGCGTCTCGAAAAGCTGCAACTGTTATTTGCTTTCTTCCGCTACCGATTTCTTTTAAAACATTTATTTTATTTTCGTCTTTATTTCTTCATTGCTCAGTTTCTTGGCAAATATGTATGTATTTTAATTTAAATTCAATTTATTTTACAAATGAAGTTGTAGGGAGAGAGAGAGAGAGGAAAAAAGCAAAACAAAACAAAAAAACGTGTTATGCATCATCCTTCATATTCATTTCAAAATTATAAATCATATTGGGAACGAACAACTAGGCAAGACGATAAGAAAAATTATACGCAATATACTTTCAAAAAAGACTGTATATTTTCTTATATTTTCTTATTGTATTTGCTTTCAGTGTTTCCCACTCAAAATTTTTTTCCTGCTAAAACCAAACTAAAAATCCGCTAGATTCTATTGATTGAATGTAATTTTAGCAGAAAGTTTGCTAAGCGAAAGTGAACGATCGTGAGTGTTCACCAACGACGGCGAGATCGGGGAGTCTTTAGATGCAGCACTCGATCGCGATCAGAATGAACTTTTATTTATACACAGTCTAGATAATAATTAAGTAGAACAGCAAACAGGGCAGGAACACGATTGGCGCGTTGGTGCTATTTCAAAATGGCAGTTGCTGTGAAAACCAAAACTGAAGTCTTCATCCTGAAAGTGAACTTCCAAAAAAAGTAACTTATATTTAATAAAGTTTGTTAAATCGGTAAATCAATGATGAAGAGCATCATTAAATAATTGGTTATTTTGAATTGTTCGCTATTTTGAAATCGTTAAACTGAAAATAATTAACACAGTAAACCTAGTAATTTTTGCAATGTATAAGTTCGTTAATTGAAAAGTTTGTTATTGTGAGGTTATTATAACGAGAGTTTACTGTATTTCCTAATTCCTGCATAAATAAAATTATTATGAAATGATATCAAAATTATTATCTGGGTCTCCTAACTGCTAACGGTTCGGACAAATCAATTTCGAAATCTTAACGAGAAATGATAAATAGGCCTAATGATAACGAGAAATATGTTATCATCCTTGTCTCCATGTTCATATTAAAAAGAAATACGCAAGTACATTTTACAATAATTATAAATCCCTCCTTATAATACAGGCCTCGAAGTGAGAAATAAAAATATAGGAGCTAATATAAAAAAAAAATAAAATAAAAAAAAATAGGATCCCCATTTTTTTTTTTATACAATGACTTTTATGTCGTCAGGCATGGGGGGGGGGGGGTAATGAGTTCAAACGGACTTCGACCTAACAAACTAGTGTATTATATGCTACGTTCGTTTGAAATTCGTGAGATCTAAGTTCGTTTTACCCCCACTCCCCTCACCAGTCATTGTAGCGCTAAATTTTCCGTCTTGCAGTCCCACAAATTCGGGTGCTTTTCAGGTCAACATTTTTCGCATTATAGTAGAATACTTATGGTATCTTGTGTTGTTGCTGTAGCCAATGTACGCGGCATTAATCTAACATAAGAAACAAATCCTCACTTTTTACTAATTGCCGCCAATGCAATGCTATGAGCACATCACATGATTTTATTGGCAGTTATTCCAGTGTTGCCAACTCAAATTTTCAGGTCGAACTAGTGGTGTTGCTGAAACGCGCCAAAAAAACTCTACAATTCGTCAAAAACGCATTAAAAAAGCGCTAAGTTGGAGCAAATATCACCAAAGATATGTTAGCCCCGTTTATAAAAAATTTTTTTTTGCATTATGTGAACATCTACATCACTTTTTATATATAAAACAACGAACATGGGCAGCAGCAGCATTGCCCTATTGGCTTAGAGGAAAATGAAAATGACTTAGATAAGTGGAGTGAACATTTATCCAGGACAGAGTCAACACTCTGTATATCTAATTGATATAAAGGATGCTGGAGGAGTTTTACTATATTTACAAAAATGATAATCCATCTGTTTAAAACGTGTTAAAATATCGCTAAAATACTACCATCACGCTAAATTTTGTGCTAGAAAAAGAAAAACACGCTAAAACAGTGCCGCAGCGCAAAATTGAATCTTGTTTAAAAGGGTGTCACTCTCTCTCGTCACTTTCACTTTTCTCACGGGAAAACATTACTGAGTAACTGGCCACGAAACTCATGACGATGTAATAGTGTACATTTGATATCGTGTAGATAATGGAGTTTTTCCCTCGATTGAATTTTGGATGAACAGACATATTGATAATGTTTCTAATGCAGTAACAGTTAGACTATTTATTAAAATATAGGAGGATACAAAATACAGGAGAGATATAGGACATTTTTGGAAGATTTCTTCAAAATATAGGAAACATAGGAGAACTTCGCAGGGCTTGAAATTCAAATTTTTCAGGGAGGGGAGCATCCCCTTCCTATGTTTATAAATGGAGGGGAATTAAACTCTTTGGGAGGGAGCCAATAAGTTACGTGTTATGCAAGTGATTTTTCAACATATTTTAATTTAAGTTTTGTACATAAATGTGTTAAGAATAATAAAATACCAAAAACTCAGTCAAAAAATAAATGTAATAAATTTTTATATAGGGTCTTTATAATTAAAGTTCCATTTTGACATGGCCATAAAAAAAAAAAAAACTACTGGACCAAAAGCTATAATACTTGGTAATATTATACAAGAGGGCATGGGAAGTTCATACCCACCAAAAAAAAAAAAAAAAAAAAATTAGTTCAAAAGGTCACCACCAGCATGGAATGGCACTCTATGCAATATTCGTATACGAAATTAGACACGATGACACAGGTTAACAAGTCTTTAATCGTTACTAAAAATAATTTTAGTCATGTTACATATGATTAAATGTCATGGGTGGGGAAACTCCCCTCCTCCCCTCCTGAAAGTTTTTTTGGGAGAGATTTTAAAATTTTCTGCAAGAATCCCGCCATCCTGCCTTGAATTTCAAGCCCTGCTTCGAGGCCTGTATAATGGCATTTGGCTGTTAATTAAAAATTGTGAAGGGAATGAACAAGTCGTCAAGTGTCACTATTGCAAGATTTATCATTGCTGCCATGGGTTTGGTTTCTGTGGAGGTTTCGATTTAGCAGGTGTTGGTTTCGCTGTAATCTAGTGACTTCAATATATGCATGCGCAGTAAGGCATTTTTACCACTTCTGATCAACTGACCCCCATCCTGCTCTAGATCACCTTGGATAGCTCCATCATGGCTCTGCCTCAGTCTCACTTGCATTTGACCACATCGTCCAATGCTGACACGAATGGGATAGTAATGGCTACCCAATATTTGGTCAAGTAGTTCATTTGTGTAGCCCCCCCCCCCTCAACCAAGATGAAGTTAATTATTTGTTGGGGAATGGAATGTTTGAAAATGTCACAGTTGTACTAATACCTACTACTACAGAGATGGCTAATGCAATAAAACGCACCCCATTTTTGTCCCCTAAACTGAAAAAAAAAACTTCTTATAATCAGTTAAATACGGTATTTGGAAAGAAGGAAAATTGAATTTTAAAAGACCTTTCGTGGTTTTTCTGAAAGCTGCGCAGAATGGAACATATTATTAACATCAGCTTCTAAAAACTTCATAGATGGCTTGGGTTTCCTTTTACCACCACTGTCCAGTAATGTTAGTCTTACTATGGGCGTCTTTGTGTCAGCTGATTTAGTAGCAAAATGAGAACGATAACGGGCTCGTTGGCTTTCTGACATGTTCTCCCATTGCTGTTTCAAGAAAAGCTCTATTGCAACAGCATCAAGATCGGGGTGTTCTTTTTTTACCTATTAAAAAAAAAAAAAAAAAAAATTGTTTTTAATTTTTAAAAATAATTTACCATAAATATGCTGCTATAATGTGACCCCACTTTCAGAGCCCATAAAACCAGTACAACCGTTTTATCCCCTTGTATAAGGCAATCCCCATTTTTTTGACTCATTGCTAACTTACGAGAAATAAAATATGCAAGAACGTACGCAAAAATCTCCTCGTTTTTAAAATTTTGAAAATGCATAACCTAAATCTTTACAATGAAATACCTTCAAGATCCAATTCATCGTGTGATTTTTCAAAAAGTTCCGTAATACAATGAGTGATCGGTTAACGAACACTTTCATGAAAGATTTTTGTTTGGATAAACATTTAATTTTTTGGGTCTCCAGAACAAATTAATCAAAATTTCCATAATAATCTATGGTAAATCAAGGATAGGGAACGAACATAGTCTTGGGATGGATTAATTCATTAACGGATCACTCACTGTACAATACAAATGGTGGTTTAGTAAAAAAAAATAAAAATAAAAATAAAAATAAATAAAAAAATTTATAAGTTATTTAATTTTGAAGACAAGAACAATAAAGTTACAGTACATTACATGTACTTTTATTGTATTTTCATTTTTTGAAATTATTACAGTATATATAAGGTGAGACCGGAAAGTTCGGTGAATGAATCGGAAAAATAAATGGGGACAGGTATTTAAGAGCCTACATTTTTCTGTCATTTAAAATAAACCCCCATGGCCATAATACACTTGTCATCGTTCACACAACTGTTGCATAGCATGTGAAAAATCTTTTATCAGGTTTTTCGAGAAATCAGACACATTGAGAAATCTGTGTCCTTTCATTGTTGATTTCAGGGAAGAAGTCTGGTGGCGATAGGCCTGGTGATAAAGTACTGGAATTTATTTTAACACAAGGAATTGCTTCGTCTATGTAAGTATGTGCAGCCTCAAGTTAGCAAGCAGAAGACACCTGGATCCCAGTTCAGCAAACTACAGCCAGACTCGACGAATGTGCTTCCATAGATGACCCAAGGACCTCAGCTGATATTTTCTTGAGCAACTTTTCGAATATTCAAATAGCTGTGACGAGGCAACTTCAAGCAGTACCAAAAGAAGATTTTTCACACGCCATACAACAGTGGTATGAACGATGTCAAAAGTGTATTGTGGTCATGGGAGCTTACTTTGAAGGACAGTAAAGTATTATCTCTGAAATACCAGTTCCTGTTTGTTTTTCCAAGCCATTCATCAAAATTTCCGGTCTCACCTTGTACATGTATTATGTATTCATGCATTAATGGACTGTAATAAATATTCATTTGACAATATCCATGCATTAACGAATTTATAAACATTCTTGGGCAATTTCAGGAGACGAACAAGTGGTTGTTGAAAAGCTTTACTGGTCGAAAATTATAATCACTTTTCACCTTTAATGTTCAAATTTATTCAACGTAATGTCTATGTTGTTCAATTATTATCAATAAATGACGCAAAAAGGAAGTTATAATAAATGAAATGTGATCGCAGTGATTTTTTCACAAATGGCTGCCATCTTTTTTTCGAGAAATTATTTTCGTGTTAGCTTTTGCAGACTGAAAATTGAGGAAAAAAAGGGGAATTAATGTACTGTACATTGTATATGCTGTAAAATGTACAGGGCAAGTCAAAATGATGGACCCAATGTCAGACATTTATTCCGTGATGTGTAATGAATTTATCGTAACGTGCGACATGTGCTTCAAAAGGTTAACATTCAGTTTCCACGTAGAGTTTTCATTTTCTACTGCTAAGGGTCAGGAGGAGCGGTTAAAGAAAATGGCGTTGACTGGAGAACAAATCTCGTTCTGTGTGCTTGACTATAATGTAAACAACTCTGTGATTAATATTTGAGGGCATTAGTCATGTGATGTGTTTGAAGTAAACTTTGAACGTTACCTCTCGTAGCACGTCTCACAATACCATGTGTTCATTAGATTTCACAGAGTAAACTTCTGAAATCGGGTCCATCATGTACTATAATGTACTAGTATGTGCAATGTTAAACACTACAGTAGAACCCGTATATAACGAAATCTGTTAAAACGAAAAAAATATCCCCAGTCCCCTTAGAGAAAAAGACTTTAAATATTAGCTGTTTAGAACAAAAACATTTCTAAAACAAAACCGGTTATAACGAAGAATTTTTTATCCTTAATAGAGGAAAATACATCTTTCCAGTGTTTTTTTTAAGTTTTGTACCGATTTTTAATTTTATTCGCTTGTGTAAACGATGAATACGGCCTAAGTATGGCAGTGTTCGTAAATTGTGCGCTCGCTCCAAATGCGTTCGTAAAATCATGCGCTCCTCAGCTTAGTGAGCGTAGTTTATCTAGGCTCAGTTCGCTCGGTATGAATACAATATGACGGCTCGAAAGAGAGCTTTATAACTTCAATGAATTTGCGTGTTTTTTTTTGTCATTTTTTTTATATTAGTTTCAAATTAGTTTCCTTTTACAGTGTATGTCATTTTAGGAAATCCTGTTCATCGTTCTCGAATAAACTTAGTAAATCGACGATGATCACGTTGGTTCGTTGTAAATCGTTAGTAAATTTCAAGACTGTTCTGGAAAATTCGATCGATTACTCGTCATTCCTTTATTTCTCGTAAATCACGCGTGGCCGAAGAGAAATTAGCAAAAATCACGTTGTTTCTTTCTTTAATCTCGTTGATTGTGCCACGGTGATTTAATCGGTTATGGCTTCATATCCATCAAAAAGAAAACGCAATTCAGTGACATTAGGTTAGGAAATGTTATAGTTCGGCAACGAAATGAGATAATATAAGGTTTGTTGTATTTTATTTCTTAAACTTCCTTAAGCCCGTACATGTTCAAAATGTCCACCTTCTGCAACAGTACAGGGGACGTTCAAGAAATACGTCATGCTCTTGGGGAGGGGGGGGGGGGTATGAAAAGTGTGACACAGCGTGACATGGGGGTAGGGGGGGACTTTACGTAAGTGTGACGTCACGATACACACATTCAAAAATTCAATTTCTTTCATATTGACATTAATTTTTTTATTATTTCACATTATTTTATTATTTTCCTTTCAAATGGAAAATGAGATATCTTTCTGACCCTATTGTGAAGCTATCGTTAGAAAGCTCATGTAATTCTACACAACAGAAGTTTGTTCCTTCAAGAAATCTCCCCAAGATTTATAATGTCCCAGCCTTAAATTAATTAGGCAAAAACTGTGGAATGGAACAACTAAAAAAAGGGGAGGGGGGACCTTTAATCTCCAAAGAGAATTGAAATACCAAATACGTATTTCGGCTACTAAACAGCCATCTTCAGCATTCAAAGACAAAAGTCAACTCAAGTTCAAAGTAAAAGTTGACTTTTATCTCTCATCGCTGAAGATGGCTATTTAGTAGCCGAAATATGTATCCAGTATTTAAGTTCTCTCTATGAATTAGAGGTTCCTCCCTGTTTGGCCAGCCTGGATTCCACATGGGTAAAAACAACGGCAGAAACCACAAGGCAGAAAATGTTCTGACATCACTTCCTGCACTTTTCTTTCTGTCCGACAGAAAATTCTCTAATCTTTGTAGGCTATGACTCAATCCAACTCGTATAAAAAATCACTTGGTCTTCACACACTTCTCTCCCTTTTGGTTTTTCCAAATAAATTTAAGATAAGCCAACCTGTAAGAACAGCAGCTAAGATAAGCCAACCTGATGTAGAGTAATTCTGTTATCCTTTCACTAGAATAGGCACCTGGCTCCACTCAATTTAGTTGAACATTGATTAATTTTAGAATAACCAAATTCAGAATTTTTTTGGCAATTTTGACTAATTGTGTAGGATATAATTATTGAAAATGCAAAACGTAAATATATGAAAACATGCTACCGTAAAATCAATGTATTGTTCTCCACTTGATTTGCAAAGAAATCCATTGCAAACTAGTTAAAAATCTTTCCCGAACTATGTTAAAGCATCATGCAAGGGTTGACGCTGATCGGTTCATGATTGTAGAGATTATCGAGAAAATACACATATTGGCTTTTATTCATATATAGGGTGTCAAATAAGTTCATGACTTCAGCAGTGGAGGACACGCATGGGAATGCGTTTTCAAAACAATGGTACTGATGTAGAGCATATTATATAAAACCAATATGGTTTCATAAAAAAATGTTTATTTTTCCTATGTATAAAAACTTGTGGGACCTTCTGTAGATAAATATCGGTTCCATCTGATTAATTATACTATGGTGGTAATACTTGTATGATTTTACGTTCCATTACATGACTTCTCAAATGTCAAAATGTCATCAATCAAGAGACGCTACATTTTTAAATAAACAAAAAAATGCTATCTGTAGCTTAAAATATCAATAAAAAATTCTCACCATTCTGAGTATCACAATAATGTTTATTTTCAAATTGTTTGCAACCGCCAATGCTAACAATGGACAGGATAATAATGTTTTCTTATTAGGAGCTTTAGATAAAAGCTACTTATAAGAATGAACGTTTGGGCTGTATGTTTACCAGTCCACCGTTGCAAGATTAACTTAAAAACGGATTAACTTTTTCAAATTTGTTTTCCGACAATATCATCATCAAGGTCTTACTTCAGCTATATCATTTTTTCAGGCTTTTTCGTGGACCCTTTCAAATCGATTGCACGTGCTCTAAGAGAGACATTAAAGAATACCAAAATAATTGCATGTGATGTAACAATCGATTCATAGTAAGGAGTCGAAGCTGTAATGAATAAATTGTTAACATGAGCACGTGTCGCGTTGTCGAAGCTCAATTTGTCATAATACCAGGATTCGTACACGTTCCTCATGAAAAAAAATAAGCACCCCAATAAAATTTTAAGCACCTGTAGTGCAATTAATTTATGTATTATCGGGTAAGTCTGACATAATAGATAGTGTTTAAAATAAAAAGAGAAAGACAAGAAAAATTTAAAACATTTTATAACACATTTACTTATACGAGGTAGGTTCAAAAAGTTCCCAAACTTTGGTTCAGAAATAAAGATGTATGAATTTTCAAATTCGTTTTTCTTCTAAACTTGAGCTGCTACTTTATTAGGTACACCTCACAAAATAAGCAAATTAAATGACTGCCTGATGTGCATGTCACATTATTACAAATCACGGTATAAATACCATAAAACCACTTTTCTACTATTAGTTAATTGTGAACAGATAGCAAAAATGGGAAAACTAGTGATTTGACTGACTTCAGCATGGCGTGGTGGTAGGCTGAGATGAGCATTTCAGAAATGGTGACTCTCCTGAACTTTTCATGTACCACAGAAAGGTTTATCAAGAGTGGGTCAAGGAGCAAAAAACATATAGCCATTGTGACTCCTGTGGACAGAGAACCCTTGTTGATGAAAGAGGCCACAGGAGAATGTCAACACTTGTGTGCGAAACCAGAAAGTCAACAATCGCACAAATTACTGCTCATTACAAATCAGGTAGACAGAAGACAATATGAGAACGAACTAGTCGCACCTTGGCTCGAATGGTTTACCAAAGCCAAAGACCATCTCGGGTACCAATGCTGCCAGAGAATAAAGCACGCCTCATGTGGGCACAGCAGCACACGTATCGGACCACTGAGGATTGGAAAAAGGTTGTCTCGTCAGACGAATCGACGTTCCTGCTGCATCATGTTTATGGAAGGCTTAGAATACAGCCATGGACCCCCGACGTCTGGTGCAGACTTTGCAAGGTGGTGATGGTGGAGTAAGGGTGTGAGGAATGTTTTCTTGGCATGAATTGGATCATTAAGAAATAAGAACTGGAGTTAATTCTCCGAACATAAAAGTCAGATATTATTTGAAAAATTTGGAAGGAAAAATTCTGCGACCTGGATTCGAACCAGGAACCACGAGTATCATGTTCGATGCCTCTACCAATTGGGTTATCAAAAACATGATACAGCAACCTGTCTCCAAATGTCTTGAAAGACTGCAAAGCAGTCAAGATGAAAGACTTAATTGATAAGGACTGGCACCCAGCTCACATACCAAACCATTAGAAAGTTAATGAACACTGACGATAAATTAATAAATAAGAACTGGAGTTAATTCTCCAAACATAAGGTCAGATATTATTTGAAAAAAAAACGGAAGGAAAAATTCCGCAACTTGGATTCTAACCAGGAACCACGAGTATCATGCTCTTGATTTGGATGGGAAGAATTCCCAATCTGTGAGCCAGATGCCAGCCCTAGCATTGGGTCTTCCATCTTGACTGCTTTGCAGTCTTTAAGACACTTGGAGACAACCTTGCTGTACAGTGTCAGCGATAGCACCAATTGGCAGAGGTGTCATGTGAGATACTCGTGGTTCCTGGTTCGAATCCAGGTCGCACAATTTTCCTTCCAATTTTTCAAATAATAACTGATCTAATGTTTGGAGAATTAAGTCCTATTGGACTGTCTCCAATGCCATAGTCACGAGCTTGAAACCAGGTTGTTTTCTAGGTGGTGCTGGTTAGCCACAATGTAGATAAACAGCACAGCATTGGTTTTGCTTTAAGTTTCTCAGTAAGAAGCGGTTTATTAAAATAAATTTTAAGCACTTGATTTAAAAAATAAGCTTTTTTAAGTACTTTTTAAGGCCTTAAAAAAAGGTTTCAAAAATAAGCACTTTTTAAGGTTTTTAAGCACCGTACGAACCCTGTAATACATTAATAATTGTACTTCTACGTACTTCATGATTAAAGCTGCTTCTTAGAAGTTTGCAAATTTTCTTTTGGATAGTTAATTCAAATTTCAAAAATCGTAATTGTTAACACCTAAGCAAAAACCTGAAATTTCATTATATGAGTCCATGAAACTTTTCATATTTTAGCTTATTAACACAAACATAAACAACAATAAAATCTTACTTCAAACAGGTTTAATGTGTTTGGAAGCAACCAAAGATTATTTGTTTGTAGGAAGGGGGGTTAACTTATATGGTGTGACGTCTTAAAAGGGGGAGGGAGTATGGAAAATGTGACACAGTGTGACATGGTGGTGGGGGGGGGGGGGGGGTTGAAAATGTCAAAAACAGCGTGACGTATTTCTTGAACGACCCCACACTTCCAACATAGACGTCGAACAGAGCGACATACCGACTGGATTGTAGCTATTGGAATATCATTGACGGAATGTTCAATCTTATCTCTTAATTCCGTCAGTGTTTGTGGGTTTGTTGGCAGTGGTGTACCAAATTCAACCCTCCAATGTCATTGAACCTCAACAACATTCTCCACCTTCCAATAACACTTCAGCATCCACTTACATTCATCGAATGAAAGTCTCACTGTGATTTTGGTTTATAAACATATGAACAACAATGAACGTGTTAATATGCTTTTTCAGCACCATCTGGATCATATACAACAAATCTTATATTTCTATCTCATTTTGTTGCAGAGCTATAACGTTTCAAAGAGTGTATACATCAATTTGGGACACTCTGTATATATTTTTTAATATGGTCTCTCGCAGCCAATCACTTTGGACTCATTTTCCTATTGGTTATTGTTGTTGTTGTTCTTTTTTAATATTACTGTCAGTTTCATCATATGAATGACTCATGCTAAAAGAGTGTTGCCTAGTAACCAACATTTCTAATTACACTAATGCAAGAAATAAAACACTCTTTAACCACAACGAGTAAAAAGAAAAAATACGACCTGTAAGTACTTTTTCGAGAACGAAGCTCTCATCTTCAGCAGGATTAACAGGGAGTAAACAGTTGCATCTTGTGTGTTACTCCCTGTTAATCCTGCTGAAGATGAGAGCTTCGTTCTCGAAAAAGTACTTACAGGTCGTATTTTTTCTTTTTACTCGTTGTGGTTAAAGAGAGTTTTATTTCTTGCATTAGTATTAATTTATCCACATCCTTTTTCCTTATAAAAATTTGTTTTCGGTCCTCTGCATTATTTGCGTTTTTCCCAGTTCCGGAAATTATATTTTTACTTTCATTTCTAATTACAGTTAAACTCCTCAAATCTGAAATGTTTGGCTTGGCACCCGAATTAGACTTCCAAAAAATTTACAAAAGGCTTCCTTTGGCATTAGACAAGTGGACGGAAATTCGAGAAAAAAGTGAATTCTTTGTAAACTTTCGAATGAACAATTTGTATATTTATATCATAAATGTCAATAATGTTCAATAACCACGAAACCGAAAGTAAAATTCGGCAGCAAAGGAAAAACCATGTTGGAGCCAATTTCATGTTGAACCAGGTCCGTAAAGTATGTAAACAAGAAAAAAAAAATTAACAAAGAAATGTTTTCAATATACTAATATATTCTTTATTTAATTCACTTAATTATTTGTCCACATTTATTAAACGATAACATTAGTATATTTATACATTGGGAAAGGAAGCTGTCATTTTGTCCGTCATTTTTGACAAAAAATCTGAAAAATCATGAAATCCCGACCTACCCGGGGTCCTGCTGATTTGAGCTTTACTGTAATAACAAAGTTTGAAGAGTAGTAACAAATTATTCCAGTTTTTGACTGCCTAACTCAAAATAATGTTAGCTTCCTTAAAGTGCATTTTCAGTTGATTTATACAAGTAAATTATATCTCGCCATTATATCAGAATCGGTCAAAATCACCCAAACCAAACATTGATTAACTAATTCAGTAAATTAACCATAAAAATCATAAGAAACAATAATTCGGTCAATTTCCAAAATAATTCTCTCTATCCTTTTTCGGAAAGCAATCCAATATATTATATAGGATGTAAACACTTCAACATCCAGGGTGGCTCAAAACATACCTACCAAGATTAAATGTCAATTCCCCAGCTTGTACAAAGTGTAATTGATTGAAAATTGAGTGATACGTTTGTGGCATGAAGTCACTTTGTTTAACGTCATTTGTGCCCTTAAGAGGATAGAAAAAAATGGCTGCCTACAACAGTGAGCAACGGGTTTTCATTATCAAAGAATGCATTCTGGCAGCTGAAAAGCAGGAATGCATGAGGCAAGCATTCCACAAAGTTTGGAGTCAAAGTTAGCTATTTATTAAAATGTGTTCATATATATATGGAAGTGGTTAGGGTGGCCCAAGCTTAAACTTCTAGTTCTCAGATATTACTAACAAGTGAGGTACACGAAGTTGTTTGACCGCAGTTATTTTTGGGTGCAAGTACGAGGCATGTTTTTTAAGTAAGTACCGTTTTGCGATTCCGCCGCCGCAGCGCTACGGTCGGCGTTCCGCGCTGGTTAACTACATCTCTTGTCTACGCACTGACGCCATTACAGTCTGATTCTTCATTGTATACGTTGTTTACTGAGTGTTTAAGATGCCTCCGACAATCGTGAGTCCCGCCGATTGTGAAGTACGGGCTGTTATACGATTTCTTAGTGCTAAAGGCATAAAACCGATCGATATTCATCGTGAGATCTGTGAAGTGTACGGACAAAACATTATGAGTGATGGAATGGTAAGGAAATGGGTGAGAGCATTTAAAGATGGCCGCACAAATGTGCATGATGAAGAACGGAGTGGGCGTCCTTCGGTCGTTAATGAAGATTTGGTGCAGAAAGTGGACGAAAAGGTGAGAGAAAACAGACGCTTTACAATTTCATCATTGTGCGACTGCTTTCCTCAATATTCTCGTAGTGTTTTGTATCGCATTGTGACCGAGAACTTGAATTACCGGAAATTGTGTTCACGTTGGGTTCCAAAAATGTTGACGGATTTGCACAAAACCCAACGTTTAGGCAGTGCATTGACTTTCCTTGAGCGGTACCACAACGAAGGTGAAGATTTTTTAGACCAAATTGTTACTGGTGACGAAACATGGGTGGCCTACGTCACACCAGAATCGAAACAACAATCCATGGAATGGCGACATTCATCATCACCCAAAAAAGTGAAGTTTAAGCAAACAATTTCTGCCCGGAAAATCATGTGCACAGTTTTTTGGGACAGAAAAGGAGTATTGCTAGTGGAGTTTCTGCCTCGTAATGAGACAATCAATGCAGCGTCTTATTGTGAGACATTGAACAATATGCGTCGTGCAATCCAGAACAAAAGACGTGGCAAGTTGAGTAAGGGTATCGTTTTGCTGCATGACAATGCCCGTCCACATGTGGCTAATCGGACCAAAGTTCTCATCAAATCTTTTAAATGGGAAACTCTAGATCATCCTCCATACAGCCCTGATCTGGCGCCCAGCGACTACCATTTGTTCCTGCACTTGAAGAAACACCTGGGTGGTCAGCGTCTTCAAGACGATAACGAAGTCAGGCGGCAGAATTTTATGAGGAGGGTATTCAAAAACTGGTGCCACGTTATGACAAGTGCCTCAATATTCACGGAAATTATGTAAAAAAGTAGATTAAGGTACAGGCTTTCATGTAAAAATAAAATTATTGCGATATCTTTGCACGTCTTTTTTTAATTCCAAAACGGTACTTACTTAAAAAACATGCCTCGTATATCTTGGAAGCGATGCTGTTGCGTGGCGGTGGTAGCGCTCCGGAAGTGAAAAGTTCAAGATCCATGGTGATAAGAGGGAAAGCATAATTGTAATAGTATCTCGGCAACCCTGTGTTCACTGAGAAAAATGTTCCTGTCCGATTGATAACTGCCTTAGGTTTTTGAGTGTTTTCTTAACACAATCCTCAGACAATTCTACATAACTTATATTCAAGCATTCCTGCAAAAGCAAATATCCATGCTCACGATATGCTTCGAAATGGTGACTCAACAGATTCAAAATCTGGAAAGCCACACCCAATCAATTATCTAAAACAACTGGACTGCTGACTCACTGGCAGAGAACTGTGTCCATAATTCTAGGCCACCTGATGTTACTAGTCAATGATTTGAAAAGAATATTTATGAGGAATGAATAGAGAGTTGGTTTGGTATGATTTGTTTGGTATTAACGTCCTTTTCAACTGCCATGGTCCCGTGTACTGCGTGATCTCAGGATTTTCCCCCTGAAAAAATCCTCGTCGTCCTCGGGCACCAGAGGCGATCACGCAACACTGAGCCACCGAGGCCGATAACTAATAGAGAGAAGATGTAAACATACACATTAAGACCTCAGTCATTCAGGCTTCATGATTCACGAATTCACAGATCCGCGAAAATTTCTTTGGAACTGAACTTCTTTGCATCTGCGAGTTTTTCGCACATTCACTATATTGTAGTCTATACAGGGTGTTTCAAAATTATGTACAATAAATTTAGTGACATTCTTCAGGTCAAAAGAAGACGAAAACGTTCTATAGCACTTTGTCTGGAAACGATTTATTTACGTGATACAGCCAACTAAACCCGTGGCTCCAAATTACAGGAATTGTTCAAAGTGCCCGCCACCAACTCTCACGCACGCTTCGGCTCGTTGCATAAGCGACCGTCTGATGTCATGGAAGAGTTCGTTGCCAGCATTATGAACGGTTTGGCATGCATTTTCAATTCGTTGTCGTAGATCCATAATGTTAGGAACTTCTATGCTGTAGACGATCGTTTTCACATGCCCCCACAGAAAAAAGTCCAAGGGATTAAGGTCGGGTGATCTTGGTATAAATACCATAAAGCTACTTTTCTACTGTTACTTAAGCGTGAACCCATAGCAAAAATGGGGAAATCAGTGATCTGACTGACTTCAGCGTGGCATGGTGGTAGGTGCAAGATGGGCTGGAATGAGCATTTCAGAAACAGCAACTGTCCTGAACTTTTCACGTACTAAAGAAGGGTTTATCAAGAGTGGGTCAAGGAGCAAAAAACATGTATCCATTGTGACTCCTGTGGACGGTAAATCCTTGATGATGAAAGAGGCCACAGGAGAATGTCAAGACTTGTGTGCGAAACCAGAAAGTCAACAATCGTACAAATTAATGCTCATTACAATTCAGGTAACCAGAAGACAATATCAGAATGGACAACTAGTCGCACCTTAGATCGAATGGGTTACCGAAGCCAAAGACCATCTCAGGTACCAATGTTGTCCAAGAAGAAAGCGTGTCTCCTGTGGGCACAGCAGCACAAGGATTGGTTCATTGAGAATTGGAAAAAAGGTTGCTTGGTCAGACAAATCGAGGTTCCTGCTGCATCATGTTCATGAAAGGCTTAGAATATAGCAAAAACAATATGAAGCCATGGACCCCTGATGTCTGGTGGAGACTTTGCAAGACTCTGAGGAATGTTTTCTTGGCATGAATTGGATCATTAAGAAATATGAACTGGAGTTAATTCTCCAAATATAAAGTCAAATATTATTCGAAAAAATGGAAGGAAAATTTTTGCGATCTGGATTCGACCCAGGAACCACGAGTATCACGCTCGACGCCTCTACCAATTGGGCTATCACAAACATGGTACAAGTAAGCCCGTCTCTAAATGCTTTGAAAGACTGAAAAGCAGTCAAGATGAAAGACACAATTGATAAGGGCTGGCACCCAGCTTACAGATCGGGAGTTCTTCCTATCCAAACCATCAGAAAGTTAATGAATGCAACAGAGAAATTATGGTGCCCGGCACGAAAGAAAAAGGAAACTGGTGCATGTGTAAATGAATAAATTCGTTCAATCAATCAGAAACGGACTGGAAACGAGGTATTACTTAGACCTGTATTGCTTCCATACACCCCGCACACTCCAGACCTCTCCCCTACCGACTACCATCTTTTCCAGAGCCTGGACAATTTTCTCCGGAGGAAAACATTCCCAACCCAAGCAGACATCGAAAGCACATTCCAGGAGTTTATTGAGTCCCGTGACTATGGATTCTATCGGAGAGGGATCGAGAAGTTGCCAAATCGTTGGCAACAACGTTTGGATTGCAATGGGGGTTATTTCGAATAGCAAGTGTGAAGGTGTCCTATCTAGAGGGCCATTAAAGATGACCTCTGCAATCCGACATTTGATATGCAACGACTTGATAAATTGGTATCCAAGATAAGAAGGGGGTAACAGACTTTTGACTCACCCTGTATAACAGCACTCTACATAACGCCAAATTTATAATGGCAAGTCCATAAAACGAATTTCTTTTTGGGAAAATAGTTATATATCTGTGGTTCATATATGTAGTTGCATTTTTTTCGATCTGATGAATTTCAAACAAAACTATTGTATAATATACATCACAGTACATTAATTATAAAATATATAGAATGTACAGTTCATTATACAATATACTAGCCGTTTTACCCGGCGTTGCTCGGGCTCTTTTTTGATGAAATTAGGCAATTTCTGAATGTGAACATTCAGTGAAAATGAACCCATGAAAAAGGTTCGTTTTATAGCCATTTTTTCCAAAAGGCCGAGCATTCTTTAGCTTTTTTTTTCAACAGGCCTTATATTTGTTACCCATTTTTCATTGTAGGCCTAACATTTTTTATCCCTTTGCCATTGTAGGCCTTTCTTTTTCCAGCCATTTATTTAACTGTAGGCCTAACTTTTCTCAGCCTTTTTTAACAATAGGCCTAACGTTTTTCAGCCCCTTTTTAACAATAGGCCTAACTTTTTTAGCCATTTTTTTCAATTGGTCTAGCCTTTATGTCCTTTCTTAATTTCGGCCTAACTTTTTTTAGCCCTTTTTAACAATAGGCCTAACAGTTTTTAGCCATTTTTTTCAATTGGCCTAGCCTTTTTGAGCCTTTTTTAGCTGTTGCCTTTTTTCCAATTTAACATTTTTTAACCATTTGTTTCAATCGCCCTAACATTTTCCATTTTTTCGTTTAGTACTAACAGCACTGCAATTTAAATAAGAAATGTGTCCGTGCTCGTCTAAGCTTCATGACGGGCACATACTCCAAGCCTTTTCTCTTTTAAATTCTAAAAGTACGTGTTTTTCGTCTTGGGCTCGTCATTTCCGAAAGTGTGATATTTTTCATACCTGTTATTGCCAATTAAAAAGTTTTTAGAGGGAGGGTTTGGTCTCAACTTTCTCAAAACTGTTAGTCCGAATTCAATGCCAAGCTTATCAGGTGAGCTCAGGTAGGAACTCGTACGAATACCATAAGCAGAATTTGAAACTGTTGAAGCATTCTCAAGGTTTCGTCGGACATTCAGACGGGCAGTCACACAGACACCCAAAGAGAGCGAAACCAATTTATGCTTTTCAGCATATCAAAATGTAAGCTAAGTTTAGACTAAATTTATTTCCTGCATGCAGCACTATGAATAAAATGATTGTTATTTTCCGAACGTATTTTTTATTTTTTTCAAATTTCAAGTTCTTTTCCTGAACTGTCAATTAGCTTCAAAAGATGGCATCGTTTATTCCACTCTGAAAATACTAATCTCATTACCTGCGGGAGAGTTTTTCATTGAAACTGAAAATAAAAGTAAAGGCCTTGTCTGAACCCAACACACACACATGGTGCGAATCTGAATTCAAAAACTTTAAGAACCTCTTCAGACATACGCTGAATTTTCTGAATATAAAGAATGAAAACAGGATCTCAACACTTCAAAAAATTTAGCAGAAAAGAGGATTAAAACATCATAAAGCAACAGAATGCACGATGGTGTAATGGCCGAAATCTTCGGAGGAAAGGGAAGGATTTAGGATCCTAAGGACATGCGAGTTAAGCGCCATCCAATGACAAATTCCGTCAGTGGGCAAACAACAAACGTAAAATGAATTTTATATAAAAGATCAATATTTTTTCGAAATCTCATGTAGACAGTGCTCTTCCTCTTGCTTTGAAGGTCAAATGTACCCAATTTCATCAAGATCGGAATAAAACTAAAGATTTGTATAAGGGACATACAAATAAGCAAATATATACATACATAAATACATCCATTTTTATATACAGGTAGACCCCATTATACGCGATACATACGTTCCGCGAAATCGTCGTGTATACCGAATTCGCGTATAATGGGAACAATTTAACATGTACAAAATAGAGTTTTGTTCTCTTAAGCATTAATTAATTTACTCAAAATAATTATGTTATATAGATATATGATTAGTAATACATATTTTGGTCTTAAAATAGCACTTTATTTTACATGTATTTTATAAAACTCAAGATATAATAAGTTACGCAAAATACATGTACTGTATATGTACAACAAAAAGCAGTGTCCACAATCTAAACTTTATATTGCTATGGGTTCATCTGATGCTGTTTCTGATTCTGATGCTGATGCCGTTTCCAATAGTCTCCTTCCTGTAATAGTGCTGGTGAAATCCTGAAGAGAGAGTGCAGTTACGGAAGAGGAGCTCGGACTGAATGTTAGGGGATCGTTCGAACTGGCAGGATGTTTCGTTAAAAATTGCTTCATGCTCGGCTGTAACGTTTTCTTCATCTTCTGACTGTACAACTCCTTGTAGCATTTTAGAACATTTTCAATTTCTCTCTTCACTTTAGCACTTCTATCTGTTTCAGGATCATTTTCTATGAAAATGTCCATAGCTATATCGATCATTCGAAAGGCCTTGGCCATCATTTTTGTAGTAAGATTTCTTTCAGGTTGCAATTCTTGAACTTCTGGCTCTAGCTTATTTTCCTCAAAAATTTCCAACAAATCTTCATTGGTTAAATCTACGGAATGTGAGTTCAATGTCTGACGCACATTTTCTTCATCGACATCAGAAAAACCAACATGTCTTGCCATGTCTGCTATCGCCTTTGTTGCCACGTTGATATCTATCTCCACTTCATTTTCAGGAACAGATACAGCATCAAGCCACAATTTTTTCCAAACACCATTCATGCAATTCAGTGTGGCTTCTTCCCATGCGACTCGAATAGTATCAATTGCAATCTTAATGTTGAACTGTTGCCAGAAGGTCTTGATGGAAATTTTGTCATCAGAATCACATTTATTAATGAGATTCGAAAAGGTTCGACAGAGATAATAGGCCTTAAATGTGGCAATGACGCCTTGGCTGAAGAAGAGAAGTGGTGTTAGGGGGTAGAAACATCACGTGGATATTTTCTTCCAATTCAGAAATCGCAGGAGAGTGGCTGGGGACATTATCAAGGAGTAGGAGAATTTTAAATGGAATTTTTTCTTTCTCACAGTAGGCCTTGAACTCCTGTTTTAGTTCTTCAGTAAAGTAATCACAGAAAATCGATGATGTCATCCAACCCTTCTTATTCGACTTCCAATGAACACCCAGACTGGCCTTATCATATCCTTTCAGTGCTCTCGGGTTTTTTGAATGGTAGAGCATAAGTGGTTTTAGTTTGCAATCTCCGGAAGCATTTCCTCCTAAAAGAAGTGTGCATTGATCTTTAGCTGCTTTAAACCCAGGTGCAGTTTTCTCTTCTATGGAAATGAACGTGCGACTTGGCATTCGTTTCCAGAATAATCCAGTTTCATCCAGGTTAAACACCTGTTTTAGTGTATAACCTTCAGCTTCAACAAATTCTTTGAACTTTTTTGTTAAATTCGTCTGCCCCTGCATGGTCTGTTGAAGCTGCCTCACCTGTCATTTTTATGTTATGGAAGCCGAAACGCTTTTTGAATCGTTCAAACCAACCTGAACTAGCTGCGAAAGGTGCCACATCCTCTTCTTTCGTCAAATCAGCATACAGGCTTCTAGCCTTGGCTTGAATAGCAACTACAGAAACAGGCATATGTTGTTGGTTGTGGTGCTCAATCCAATAACTTAGCATTTTTTCCATTGCCTCCGGACGAGACTTCGTCACTCTGGTTACACTCAAGTTAGTCGACAACTGAGCCGTTTTACGAATTGTTTCTGCATTGTCACAAATTGTCCGCACAGTCGATTCATTTAGTCCTAAAGTGCGTTGTATATCAACTATGCACTCACCTTTATCCAGACTATCGAGGACTTTCAACTTAGTTTCTAATGAGTAGGATTTTCAGGCCCGCTTTCTTCCTTTAATAATAACACTTTCTTTACGTTTTGGTGGCATTTTAAGTGCTACAACAATAAATGTTTTCGCATACAGCTTAGAAACTCAGTTGATTTTGCCAAATTGATGTACAGCAATCTTTTTATTCACATATAGCCAGTGATATGTTAAATGTGCACAAACACAGGGATAGAACAAAACCAAAACTGAATTAGACTCAAAACAAAAATAGAAGAGCATTCGTATGTTGGCGATAGATGGCGCTACTAAACGAAAACCGCATATATCCGAAATCGTGGATACCGAAATCGCGTATAACGGGGTCTACCTGTATATAGATTAATTCACTTTTTAATTTCTCATGAAAGTGACCTCTCAAAAGGAAGTCCGTTCACATACGTAGTTGCATTTTGTCCTGCATTTTTTCCGATTATGTTTCATTTACTCATTTAATAGATGAATATTAAAAAGCCTAGAATTAAATTGCTCGTGCTTATTCAAAATTAAATCCTGTACAAGAGGTTTTTCTGTATATTCTTGCATATTTTATTTCTCGTGAAGAGTCAAAAATGGGAACCACATTATACAAGAGGATAGCATTTTTGCTGTTTTTTTGGGCCGAAAAAGTGGAACCGCATTATACAAGGGGGCAAATTATAGTAAAGGATTTACGGTAAGGAAATTCAAGGGACTGGCAAAATCATTTCGCTATATAGATATGCGATTGTGTGGAGGTGGTGCTTAAATTTGCATAATTTTGATGTATGAATTGTTAAAAAGTGTATTTACGTATATATCAAATTTAGTATTTAAAATATTAATCTGAATGCTTCTTAACATAAGAATAAAAATTTCGACACTTGACATCTCTACTTATCTAAAGTCATGGAGGTCGCCACAGCTGAAAATTTTTTTAGGATAGCTTTTATATTTTCTGGAGTTAAAAATTTGAAAGCAAAAAGAATTCATAACATTATAATAAATATTTTATGGAAAAATACCGATTAAAATATAGAAAATAACCGTTTTTTTTCATTGGTCTTGGTGAAATTAGTGTTGCACAGAAATATTTATGGGCTTAAACTTCAATAAAAGGAATTCATAAATAAAGGCAACAAAAATAAAGATTTTAATATAACAAATTCTTCAGTTTCGATAACGATTACAGTAGTTCTCATCCCGGTTCTCACAAAAAATAATTTTGACATGATCGCATATTTAAACTCATCAGCAGACCTCCCATTATTTTTTTCACGAATGCAGTGCATTATGGGTAGTTGTGTGATATAACATTCTCGAGAGCTTTTCTTGATAAAATAATGCTACTCGTAATTACTTTATAACAAAACAGCTGGCCAGATGAACTTGTGAAGTTAAAACATGGTTATAACTTCACTTGTTGGCTGTAGGATCACACCAAGTGTCGGAACCTAATTCCAAAATAAAGAGCAAAAATACAGTTTCTACTGTATAAATATGTAATGTTTTTCTTTTGGTTTAACACTCTAAAGGTCCACGTTTGCTTTGAACAATCCTCATATTATCTGCAAGCTTGTTACTCTTAATGTTACTGAGAAACAGAACTTTCTATCTTAAAAGGGATTGGTGATCATTTTTCAAAATCCATGCAAGACCCTTTTTTAACCTGCTGCAGAGATGAAAATGAGCCTACATCCAAGATAGTTGAAAAGTAAAATTAGTTTTGAAGTACTCAATGGTAAGGTTAACAATGGTGTTAAAATAAAAATATATATATATGAAATGGTCAAGCATCTACACCTAAACAATTTCATGACCCAAGTAGAATGACTCAAAAGTGAAAACTAACTGCAATATTCTTGCGCCCTTGAAGCTGGTGTAAATAGTACAGGAGCAACCAGAGTGTATAATCGGCCCGAAACACAAAAATCCTCCCATTTGGGTGATTTTAGGTGATAATCATGAAAATTCGGCAATGCTTGCTCCCGAAAAACTTCATTTCGGCCACATATGTGCCCGAAACACATCAATTCAACCAGGTATGTGCCCGAAACACGTCATTCCAGGTCAATTCAACCAGGTCATTCCCGAGATCTAAAAGGCCTTTGATACAATTTCCAAAAGTCAATTACAACAAGATCTGATCTCCTCTGGGGTTACCGAACCATATACAGGGTGTTTTTGAATCGAGTATAGATTTTTTGGGAGATGATAGAAGAGGTCCTTAGAAGTATTTTTTGTCATATGAACATAGGGTCCCCGCAGCTCCGTTTACTTACAATACTGATTGAACAATCAAATGACACCGGGATGCAGTGTGCGTTGGTAGGCCTAGATTGTTTTATTTTTAACAATTAACACAAGCAATCTACTGTAATAACTTTTAAAGTAATTGTTTGCATAGAAATTTCAAGGTGCACGTGCTTGTTTGTTGAAAAGTCTTAGGACAAACTTCGTTAAGGAGATTCCATGGTATCCAACCCCTTTGTAAAATACGATTAGTCCATATGTAAATGAACTAATCGCATTCTGGGAAAGCAGTATACCCGTAGATACCAAAGAAGAATTGGTGGCTCGTGTTGGCGCGGCAGCAGGTGACATCGGCGACCATGCTAATCAACTGTTTCCACGCGTACATCAATCCATCATAAGGAGTTGCGATTTGTGCTATGAAGCAAATGGCGGTCATTTCGAACAATTACTGTAAAAGTCATACAGTAGATTGCTTGTGTTAATTGTTAAAAATAAAATAATCTAGGCCTACCAACGCACACTGCGTCTCGGTGTCATTTGATTGTTCAATGCAGTATTGTAAGTAAACGGAGCTGCGGGGACCCCATGTTCATATGACAAAAAATACTAAGGACCTCTTCTATCATCTCCCAAAAAATCTGTACTCAATTCAAAAACACCCTGTATACATCTCGTAAAAGGTTACTTTACAAATCATGTAAACTTAATATAATAACCCCATGTGATTAAAAAAACCATCAATCAGAGGAATTGTTCAAGGGTCTGCTATTGAGCCCTTACTGTATGCTGTTGCCACATAAAAAGTTCATGGCCACCAATCTAACTTACAAGTGCTAAGCTATGTGGATGATAACTTTCTTTTTACGTCCTACCGCCCTCAGGATCAAGAAGCAACCATGACTCAGATCAAGATATTACGTACCTCCAAACTTGGTGCAGCAAGAGAGGACTTAATAAAGATAAAACATCAATCTTTATAGCGTCCAGGAAAGACCAAAATCTAATACTATGAAGATTCTTGGAGTCATGTTTGAACTCTAAAAAGGGAGCAAGTAGCTTTTCAGTGCACTTTTTTTGCATGCAAGCACACCGTGGAAGCGATAACGTTAAAAAACATGGCGGTAAGGGGAGAGTACGGAATAAGAAGATAACAGCGTTCGCAAAGAATTGCAATTAGAGCAGTGTTATGAAGCACACAGCTTTAATTTTGCTGTACAATTATTCGTCTCGAAATAATTTATAAGATGAGCTAAGCATCCATGAATGCTATTTTTATTTTTATGATACATAACCCCCCCTCACCAAGGCAACACTTTACTCAATATTGCACATGAAGCCAGCCCAGTGTTTGATTACCAAATTACTTAATAAAATGAATTAATAAATTAAGGAAATGGTTATTAATTACTATACACATTTTTTTACTGGAAGACAATTAGCTAATTGTAATAACCTATTTTTAAATACTAAGTTTGTTTAGAAACTTGACAATCCATTCAATTGTTGTCTGCTGTCTAAATCCACTGATTTCATGTGAAGTGGATTCATTCTTATTGCTGAGAAGTAGAAGAAAGAAGTTCCATTAAGGGCATTAATACATACAGGCAGTTTTATCAATGGAATCCTTGTATGGCTGTGTGCGCTCAAATTTTCGTTTTCGCAGTTCATTTTAAAAGAAACAAAATTTCGCACTTTTTTTGCAAGAGTCTACAGTAGCTTCAGATGAATAATATATTCCACTTTGGTGGAAATCTGTGACATACATATTCAAGGGATTCCCTTGTGTTTCAACAATATGATCGATCTGGTAATTGCTAGCCTTCATAAGAAAAAGTAGTTAACAAAACGTATTCGGCAGTTCCTCTCGCACAAGGACATGGACTCAGTTCATGCTGACAGTGATATGCCCAATTCTTGATTACACTGTAGTATTTTGGGGTAGCACTAAGAAGGCTAACTTACAACGAATAACCGTTGCTTATAACAAAGACCTTCGTATGGCTTACAAGTTATCTAAAAACAAATCGATAACTAGCAAATGTTATCATTATAAACTGCCAGCTTGAAAATATAAGGAGAAGTGGCTTGGTTAGTGATTTATCTAATGCCATATGTTGTGGTGATCATCCAATAGCCTACATTCAACAATGGTTACTTTATGGCAATCCCCACCACAGGACTAGAAATGGAAAAATACAAATACTATTCCAGACAACAAAATATCTTGACCAATATCTCCCAATTTAATGCTATAAAGCTTTGGATCGATTTACCATTTGAAATTAATATGCCTGGCTTTAGATTGTACAGCACAAATCTGCACGACGTCATATCATCATTTTAAAAGACATAATTTTTATATTGACGGCAAGGCTTAAGCCTCCCCCAAATTTTAAAAGTAATAATAATAATAATAATAATAATAATAATAATAATAATAATAATAATACTAAAACATACATGTCGACGAAAAGTGGTATCAACACGATCCGGACCCTGTAGTCGACACACCAGAAGTCACAATTATATAGCATACTCAGACTCAAACAGACAGCAAGATAACGGCAAATAAACCAGACCTGATAGTCAAAGATAAAAAGAAGAAACAATGCCTCCTAATAGATGTAGTCATTCCATCTGATTATAATATAACAAAAAGAAAAAAGCGGAAAAACAACTGAAGTATAGGGACTTACAAATTGAAATACAATGAACGTGGAACCTTAGAACTAAAGTGATTCCCATCATCATCGGAGCAACAGGACTCATTTCTAATACTTATCAAAGTTCCTGGAAAGCATAATCTCCTACGGATGCAGAAGACAGTGGTGCTGAGTACTGCACATATAATATGCAAAATACTATAGCAGATAACATATCATCTGATAGTATTCCAAAACTAAAATAACACCCGAGGGGATGGTGCGCAATCTGTATTACTAAGAAGCAAGTCCTTAGCATTAGTGTTAAGTGGAACTTGAAATAATAATAATAATAATAATAATAATAATAATAATAATAATAATACATAATTGCTTGTGAATAAGAGTATACAATCAAATGACTAAAATGACTATTCGATAATTTTTAGAAGCAACCTTAAATTCATACATTTAAAATTAACATTTTGAAGAAATAATTTGTATATTAAAATAAACTTACTTCATCTTTATGCTTCTGCAAAAATACAAAAAAATTTCCTTGCACAGAAGAAGCCTTGGAATATTTTTTATTTTTCTGCAGAGCTTTAGATTTTGATTGAGGCTCACTATTCTCTTCTTTCTCATTTCCACTTTCATTCTTTGAATCCAAGAAATCTTCGTCTTCCTTGTCTTCATTTGAAGAAAGTGATGCCCTCCTCTCTTTTTCAGGTTTTTCTTTTGAGTAAGATGCATTTTCCTGCGAGTCTTTCTTAGTTACTGGAGTTTTCCCTTTACTCGACCGTCGTTTTGGAGTTCTGGGATGGTCCATGACATAGTCTACACCGAAAACCACCTGTCTATTTTCTTTATCTAAAGGAAGGGCAAGTTCTGCTTCTTTCACAGACTCTTCCCATGCACTTCGCAGAGAAGGCCTTATCTTATACCATTCCAATGTTTTGGTGCGCATGACAGTCTTTTTGGGCAAAGTTTCCGACAACTTCGTCAAGTCCTCTTCATATTTTGCCTTGCCTTCATAAGTCATTAAAGCACCAGATCTCAGCCAACCACGAAGAACAGCTTTTCCTAGAAATTGTACATGGTACATTCGACATGGTTTTCTTTTAATTTCTGTAATAAAGAACAAAAAGGAAGATAAGTTTTAGATGGAAGAAAAAAAATGTTTAACATTAAACTTTTTTGTTTACCATTTTTTCACAATTTCAAACACAAAAGAACATTCATTATAGAAAGAGAAAACAGACGCATGCATAATATACGTGCTTATTCAGGCTTCCTGAAACATGGCCTCCACCTCATCCGTTTATCGAAGGTAAAACCATATTTTATACTGTTTTTAACTATTTAAGGGGCAACAAACCTAGAGATACATGTACTAATGTGAGAATAAAAGACCAGCAAGGCAACAGGAGTATTTTCTACAACCTGTCGATAGTTAAAGTCAACCTAAGATTGTTCCCTTTCGTTTAGCTGCGATTTCTCATACGGAAATAGCATGGAAAAAGTAATGCTCCATTTCTGATTGGCTGAATGAGTTTTTATCGTTTATGCATGTGCCAGTTTCCTTTTTGTTTTTATGCCGAGGACTATAATAACAACAAACTAATAAGGATAAAGTGAAATTTAAAATTATTAAAGTGTTTAAATTTAGTTCAGAAACACAATGTTTCTAATTGTCATTGTCATTTTAATTCTTTTATTGAAGGAACAGTTGATATTAAATTATCATGTGATATCATCAATTATGACACACAAAACATAATAAAATAGAATGCAGTAATGATATTCATTTTTATAACACAGATATAAGAATTAATTTTTTTTAAATAAACCCTACTAGAGCCATCTCGAAGGAAACTATGAAATTCACTAGAGCCATTATGTCGCAACTTGTTATATCACAGGATCAATTAAGTCACTGTCGATAACATGCAAATCTACAGTAGCTACCTCACGAATTATAGACATTGGCTTTTATCGAACGATTAGTGGTCATTACACTCTGTTGTGCAGCAACATTTTTTTTGAACATGCTTAAATCACCTTCAATACCTATACTCTTAATTACCAAGTAAAACTATTAATCCATCCAAAGGATATATACATGTAAAGGTTCAACCCTTTTCTGATGTATCACACAATGGGGAAGTTGCATAAAATTTTTAAAAATTTTTTTTCGATAGTTTAGATCACTAATATACCGGTATGGGTATTCTTTTTTTCTAATTGTGCATAGCTTTTTTTAAAAAAATTATTAAAGTTGACACCCAAAAAATCCGCTACGTCATAGCTCAAGAGTGATGTGACGTCACGTGCCATGAAACTGGAAACCATGCCTATCTCTTTCGCTGCTTTTCATGATCTGTCTGCATAGAGATAGATGTTAGATACCTAGCATCTATATCTATGGTCTGTCTGTAATAAACATGTATTCTTACAATTATTATTTCATTCCCATGTATACAAACACCATTATAATAAGACTTAATAAAGCATTCATAAGGACACCAAAACATCACGAGAGAAGAAATAAAAATAGATGAAAGTACTGAGGTGCGAAATTAACGTTGGTTTCCATGACCTCGTACTCGTATGTTATTCTTCGATTTTGAGTTAGCCGAAGAAGGAATGGACAAAAGCACATGGGATGCAATTAGTTTTTTCGTCTGATTCTTCAGATGTAGCAGAACTTAGATCTGATTAAACTTTAAATTTCGCCCGGTTTCGATCACCTGTTCAAGTGTATTATTTATCCATGGATGTATACATCTTATCTTTGTTTCGGTGATTATCGACTACATGTATAATCCTGAATTCCACAAGGAGAAATATAGACATGAAAATAAGTAATAGAAGGACTCGTTTTTCGAACAAAATTTTGTGAGCTCTATTATTTTATCATAGATAGTTGCGTTTTCATCTCTTCTCGTGGAGGTCGAGGAGGGGGGGGGGGGGAGCAATTGAAACGTCGGCGCTATGCCTTCATGTGGTGCTGTCATTTTTAAAATATATCTGAAATGATCGATTTTATTTAGTTTGAGGGGCTTTTAAACAACCTGTTTGACTTGTGCAGTATCAATTTGTTACTGGATGGTTTAATTATGCGTTAAAATACGCGAAGAAATAGCGGTATCGCTAAACAAGGTGCCATTTAGGAGCTATCCCCTTTCCGCGCATGCGCAGTGGCAATGGTAATCTACAAAGGCGTGTGTTTCAATGGCGTGTGACGTCACACATCGTTTTAGTTTGGGGAGGCGTGGTTTTGCATTTTTAAAGTTAAATTTGATAGGTTTTTTAATACTTTTAAGATTTTTAATGGCGATTTTCATATTCAGCGTACCGAAATCTATATAAAACAGGTCTTCTTTTTAAAAAAAAAAATTTCATGCAACTTCCCCATTGTTGAAAGAGCAAGGCAAATTTTAAGTAATCAAAATCTTTATTAAACAGCATAAGATTAATTGCATAGATGAATTGGGATTCACCTTTAATAGTGCATAAATAATCCATTAAATATATGATAAAAGGAAGAGAGAAGGGATTTATTAAGTAAATTGTTAGTGATTAAAAGGAAAGAAGCTTAAAACTAAGATAAAATGCATTGACAAACAGTTTAAACAATTTGCGCAAAGTTCAATATTCAAAAAACAATCGCGTCGAGCTCGTATGAGAAAACCTACCTAAGTTAGTTTTGAATTGGCAATGTGAGTACTCATTTTGCAATGGAGGCCTCATTGATTCGTTCATACAGCTCACTTATCTGTATGTATCATGTGTGTATCATATAATAAAGAAACACAAAAGGCACAATCTTGCACACTT
Organism: Rhysida immarginata; assembly: GCA_023313115.1. Classification (NCBI taxonomy): domain Eukaryota; kingdom Metazoa; phylum Arthropoda; class Chilopoda; order Scolopendromorpha; family Scolopendridae; genus Rhysida; species Rhysida immarginata. The sequence continues at coordinate 718,002 of JAHWFO010103605.1, forward strand.
GTAACACAAAACACAGGCTGGAAGCTTCGATGATTCTTCCCAGTCGTTGCACTAGAAGTATATGACTACACCAAAGCCTATACACTCCGGAATCACAGCAGGTATTTTCTCCCCCATCTTGATATTGCCGTCAGCGTTGTGACACCTTGGATCTGAAGATTCGCATCAATTAGGATCTCCAACCTCCTTTGAATTGAATGATGTCCGTTTTCTAACACAAACAGGCCTCCGAGTCCTTCAGGGCTTGACACATATCGCATGGATCGAATCTCATTTCAATCCAGTTGGCAACAGCTTTCAATTCGAGGTATTGCTGTCCTGAAAATGTGTGTAGCCATTAAAATTATGACACTGGACAGATGTTGTGCTAAGGTAACATTAACACTGACATTGGTGTTTCACTTCTCTCATAATGTCTGTGATAAAAGATTGTGTCACTTGCGAACTGTCCTCATATAATTTAATGGAGCTGAGGTTTCAGCATCCAACCATGATGGCGTCGTCTCATCTATCTTTCGCGCGCTTTTTCTCTTCATCCGCTCGCATCACCCCCTCCTCTCTCACTCAACATCCTAACAATGAAAAATGATAGTATGATAGATCAGAAAATGGAAACAATGGAAAATTTGAATTTTCCTTCCCCACAACATCTTAAAAATAAAAAATAAATAATAATAATAATAATAATTGGAAAAGCGTTTGAAAAGATTAATTGCAGAAGAGTTTACCTCAAAAGTGAGACCAAGACACAGAATTGTGCTTGAAACAAGAGTAAAAAAAAAAAAATGCGCGATTAGTTTTATGGGAAATAAAATGAAATGAAAACTTCTGTAATGTCAAGATTTGTATGACAAAATATCACAAAACATTGACCGACATAGCTGCAGCAACCACTCGTCATTCTGTTAGGTGTCTAAAGTAATCGTGTTAAAAAATGATAAAGCACCATGCCCCATGCTTCGAAGGGCTCCTAAAACCGTCGGTCCTGGCTGCTGTGATCACCATAGAGCAGTCGTCAGAACCACATTAAAAAAAAATAACGATATCTACAGTCTCGTAACAAGCACTCGCTTTGCGGTGGTGCTTGCAGCCAAGAATCTTAATGGCTTATACCGCCACAGTTATCAAAGTAACCATGTACTTAAATGAAGACGGTACTACATGTGTGATCAGTATTTTGTGGCAGATACATTCTGTCACAAGAGTATGTAATAATTTATTTGGCATTTTATTTAATACACTTGTATTTTTTTTCCTTTTCATGTTTATTTCTGAAATATTAATTTCTGGCTTGTTCAACTTTTTATGTTATAGCAGCTGAGCAAATTGTCCTTTGTCTCATGTAACTTGCCCATGTTGTTAATTGTCACCAGTTCGTGATGTGTTACGCAACAATGAATTATTTAAATTGTACCGGTAATTTTTTTTTTTTGTTTACTAGCGGATCTTGAGAAATTGTATTTGGATTTCGAACATTTGTAGCCATTTTGGAATGAGTCTTTTGAGGAAGGGAAATTAGGTAACGCCAACACAAGGTAGCATTGCTTACTGGAAATAAAGGATTGCATATTGATTATATAGATATTAATTAATCGATTGCTTATTGGTCATTTATTGAATTGAATTGATACGTAACGGTGAATTTATAATTGTAGATTGTTGTTGGGACTGTTTGGACCATAGCCTACTTAACGTTTTATGACACAAATGTGGACATATTGTTCAACGTTTAGTTTTTTCCCGATAGCATTGTCTCTTGAAAAGGTAACCCTCTAATTGTTCCCTTGTTTTTGTGCAGTGTGGATACGTCATTTCCTTCGTCTGCCTTGCGACATAGAAGCAAATTTTTTGGACCTCTGGAACGAGCTACGCACCGACCTGCCTCTGAATCATAGATAAATTTTGTTGTTAGTTGTTGCGAACAAGCTGACTTTTCCAGCATTAATGTTGTATATGAAATTAAAAAAATTACTTATGTAACAGTGTTATGAGGTTAAACTTGAACTTCTATAATAAAGAATTATAGATAGTATACTCCTTAAAAACTTATAGGCAGTAAACAGAATAAAAAGGCAATTTTCTGATTTTATGTTAACTCTATTTTATCCATGGGTTGAGCTTTGTCGAGTATCATAATGTCTAAATAAATAAGGCAAGGGTCAAATAATGATACGGTAGTATGATTTTATTATGCCTAACGCATTTCAGCATTACGCCATCGTCGGACGTAAAGCATCTACAAGTTGTTAAGCTGGCCAGGCCAGGTATTTATACAGTAAGTGACAGGTATATCAGCAAATGGGAAATTTAAATATAATTGGTAAAAGATGATTGGGTGGCTATAGAGGAAAATTAAGCTAAGGGGGCCGTGTAAAGCACGGACCTTATAGAGAGCTGGTTGGTAACATCCGGTTATTGTTCATTGTTCGTGCTTCTGCATCTATAAGTAATTGAAGTAAGTCTTCCTGTTCGAAGATCATCTGGTTACTGAGCAGTGTTGTTGGTTCAGTCTGTCTTCGTTTCGTGATTTCCATTTCTTCCCGAAGCCGGATCTTGGCTTTAATGTTGCTTGCCCAGATGACCATCATGCAAGGTGTCTATGTCTAACATCCTATGCTTATTTCTGATAAGGTGTACAGCGTATGCGAACACATTGTCGTTGTTTATCCAAGAGCGTCTGTGATCTTTAAACCTGATATAAAATGAGCGAATTGTAGATCCTATGTAGATAGCATTATAATCAGGGCAGACTAGTTGGTATACGCCCGCTTGTTTGTGAGTTACAATCTCTATTTTCATGCGTGGAACGTGAACGCCATTAACCAAGGTGTCACAATTTAAATGTAAAACAACCACATAATAAAATAGATAATAATAATAATAATTATAAACTGGAGATTGTCTCCAAACACGGGTAATAATTTTTCCTTCCATTTTTCAATCGAAAAATTATT